>JASANG010002365.1:0-528218 GCA_030248215.1 Enoplolaimus lenunculus | reverse complement strand
TCTATATTTACAAACTATTTCATACGATGGGACGTTGACATGTACGTTTTAGGTTCGGGCAAATTTTAATGCCAAGCCAACAGAGGATTCCAAGAAAGTTTCAGCCCCCTTATATAAACATTTTGGTCGCCCGTTTAAGAGTTTTAACCACGTATGTTGCCGTATAAAATCGTTTGACCCATCACGTTTAAGCAAGGCCGCTAGCCATCTATCATCGTAAACCCAGGTTCCAACGGAATTTTGGATCCCGGTTATCATCCAGACAAAGTATATGTTTCAATTCCGGCCAGAAATTCTATTTTTTATGCCAGAATTCCCCGACATTTTCAGCACTGTGTTCAACTGTGCGAACCGGTTTACCTTGAAGACCTGGCGAAAAATAGTTGAAGCAAAACTTTTTTTTAATATGGACAGAGGTTCAGACTAAAGTTTATTCCGGTTGGAACCCTGTTTCAATCATAATATATATTTTTCCATTGAAGTTAATTCAATTTATTTTTAATTAATTACGCCGGACAGCGCGGCATCTGTTTTTCTGTATACAGCTTTACCTTAAACCGCAAAGATAAAAAAACTAAGTTCTTAAGAATATGGCCCATGTAAAGATCGGCGGCGGAACGTTTTTCTGTGTGACTAGAAAGAGTATGTTTAAGCTTTAGACTATTTTTTTGCTTGGCTTTTAGGCTTTGGTTTTGTCTTAGGAATATGCTCATTCTTACGCTTATGCTTACGCTTAGGCTTAGGCTTAGGAATATGCTTATAATACCGTTGCGCCCCTGTTGTTTATATTGGCCGAAAATTTAGGCAAAGGCACAGTGGTGGAACCAGGAATTGAAGTTCACGCCAGATAAATTTCATTTAAAATTTCTTTCAAACAAGTGCAACCAGTGGGAAAATATTATATTTTGACCTCTGCCGATTAATTTTACAGCGCTTAAAAGCGCTGTTTTTGAGTGTTTTCCAAAATTTCAGCTAATATATCCGTTAACCTTTTGTTTTATACACCCGGTTCTGTTGTACCCATTTCAGCCACTCGTTCTACACACAATTTCCGGCTGTTTGTCGTAAATATTTCTCTAAAAAGTGTGGCATACCGCGGTGTCTGGGCCGCCCACCCAACAGAAAACTACCTCCCCCGCGTTCCAACGGACTGATAACAAAACGGTTTCGGGTCAATGCGGTTGTTGGTTTTGTTGAAAATAATTCGGTCTTTCTTATTTTAAAGGCAACTTTTTTCTTGAAATCTTGTACGTTTCTGTGACCTCTCATTAACGGGTTTGTTTTTACCAGACAGTCAGCCGTATTATGGGGCGGATAGATGGATGTGAACCAGTCAAGGATGGTACCCGCATTCCCGGATTGGACTATGGCAAGGGTGCCTGCCAAAATTCCAGGGTGGTGACCCCTTGAGATGATCAAAATATTTTTGTTTAACCCCTTCTCACATTGAGTTGCCTGTAGGCAACTCAGCGCAGTGTATATACGTTAAATAGTATATATCGCATCGTGTTTAACAATAGCAACACCTATACATAGTACTAAATCACCACAAGACGTGAGAGCCCCCTCGGGCTCGAGCGTCAAGCTCCTATAGCTGAGTGGTGTAGTCACTGGAGTTTGAATCATAGCATAAAAGTAGGTCTCAGGGGAAATAGAAAATATTCATGTGAGGAAGGGTTAAAATCACGTTAGGGTCGGAGGACACTCTTTTGGTGGGGTCCCTCCAAACGGGAGTATCAGGACGGAATGCTGGTCGGGCCCTTTGTGAACGGAAAATACAGTTTGACTCCTATTAAAAATTTCAGCTGATCCAAAATTTGTTTATTTCATCTTGTTAAACACAGTATGTGTACATCTGTCTAAACATTTTAGCGTTGTTTTTAGCAAATCAAGGAATTTGTTACAAGTTTCAAGTATATATTTTTCTTATTCAACGGTTGTTTGAGAGTGTCCGACCCCAGATTAGACTATTTTCGGTCAAGTATACCACGTTGCTGTATCGAGTAAATCATTGGTCAGAACCACAGCTTAAGTATTGCACGTTGCGTTATCGAGTAAATCATTGGTCAGAACCACAGCTTAAGTATTGCACGTTGCGTTATCGAGTAAATCATTGGTCAGAACCACAGCTTAAGTATTGCACGTTGCGTTATCGAGTAAATCATTGGTCAGAACCACAGCTTAAGTATTGCACGTTGCGTTTTCGAGTAAAACATTGGTGAGAACTACAGCTTAAGTATTGCACGTTGCGTTATCGAGTAAATCATTGGTCTGAACCACAGCTTAAAGACCAAAACAGCTTAAAGACCAAAATAGCCAATAGGCGCTTGTAAGATATACTGAAGAAACGGTTTGGCAGAGACAATTTGTAGTCTGGTCGAAACCAATATTTGGCTGCGATATTTTGTATAACCATCAGAGCCGGAACAGCCACTCCCCATACTTCGATTGTGGGCCCACCCTCAAAGAGCGGCCCCCACCCTAGGGCCACCACCCCAAAGAGCGGCCCCCACCCTAGGGCCACCACAGTGGAATGTTGGAAAGCTCCAAGCTGGCCTGCTCCGGCACTAATAGCCAATACGGAAAAAAGTAAATATTGCTGCTAAGATTGCATAATAAATATATATTAATTACATTTTAAAATTATGAATTACCACAGCATGCATTTGACGTTTAAATTAATTTGACAACTACAAAATATTAATTTCTCAATAGTTCAGCATTTTGCGGCATAAAGGCATTTTAAATTTTGAAATGAAAGTTTCACTTTATACTGGTCCATGTGTCAGTAACATTACCAAGACTACGCCAATTAGCGACTGCGAAAATGTCCACTTTAACGGTTCAACATATGTTTATTATTAATGGAAAATTAACCTTTTTTGGAGTTATAAAACAATTTTGGCAAATATTTTCACGACAAACTCGTCCCGCTACAACTCGTAATCCGAAATTGCATCGACTCGACAATTCGTCGCCCATCATCAACGGCGGATCCAGGAATTTCTGACGGGTGGGGGCAAATGTTAAGAAATGCAAAAATTGTAAGGTAGAAACTTTATCATTTTATCACCAAAAAATTTTCTGATGGGGAAAATTGTAAGGTAAACACCTTATCATTGTATCACAAAAAATTTCTGATGGAAAAATTAGGGACCTTATCTTTTTTTACAAAACATTTTCTAAGTGGACAAATTGGAAGGTAGGGACCTTGCAATTTAATCACAAAAATTCTGAGGGGGGCGCGTACGCCCTGCTGCCCCTCCGCCTCTGGATCCACTAGTACCCATCATTATGCTTAGGCTTACGTTTACGATTACGCTTAGAATTATGCTTCTATTTACGCTTGAGGACACTGTCGGGCAACAAGTTGTCGGGTGACAAATTATCGCAGACTCATGTAACTTATGGTTTTGTTTTACCTGTACCATTACCTGCAGACGAAACTCTTACAACGCATAAACGTTTTCGATAACATTTCGCTTAGATCACAATACTTGAAACAATCTTAATGACAACGGAGAAAAGGCACAAACCATAGAACAAGGCCGGTCGGCTGGGCATGCTTTTATATACATAATTTTACAAGCATACATATTTCCACAGCTAAACGCAATATTCTAACCACAGCCATGGAACATCTTCCACGGTTTATTCTTTGGTTCGAAAGTTACAAGACCTATTACCAACTGGTGACAGGTGCTACATACATTTCAGAATACGGGTTCTGGTTGCAGCCATAGACGCCATTTTTCTACGCTCTGAGCCAGCAATTATAATTCTAATGAGAGTTTTGGCCAATGTAAAGAACAGGTGTGGAACAGTGTTATAAGCATAAACCTAAGCCTAAGCCTAATCCCAAGCCTATTAAGCGCAAGAATGAGTTTATTCCTAAGCCTAAGCCTAAGCCTAGCAAAAAACATTAGTTTAAAGCTTAAGCTTACTCTATTCTGTTCCAACAGAAAAACGTTCCGCCACTGATTGTTACATGGGCCATACAGTTTTACTACAACCAACATAAGCCGCATAATATATACTTATATATTAACCAAAAGGTATGATTATAGATTTGAAACCAGTTCCAAAAACTTTTATTGATTGGTCAAGTTCAACCAGACTTTTCGTTCAATTTGAATTTCTTGCCAAAATTAAGTTTACACAGTTTTGTTGTGTATTCAACGCAACGGTAAAGATTTTTTCAATTCAACATATTTTCCTGTATTTCCGTTTAAAGACCACATTATGTACATTGTTTAAGCCGAGTCAAAGCATTTTTTAATATATTAGTTTATACTCAATTAGAAATGTCACATTGACACTTTCTATCTGAAGGCGTAGTCGAGCGGTTTCAAGGGTCAAAATCACTCTGTCCACTGGTTATTTCTCATAAATTTTAAGTATTTTTTGAGTTAAGGAAACTTTCTACAATATAGAACCACGTTGGACGTGGACACAATTATGCATCGTTCACAATAAAAAGTGTCATTTTCCCACCGAAAACACTATAATTTAGGGTTAACACGTGTCAATTTTTTTTAAAATTGTCATCCGTTCACCCTACCCTGACGTGTCACAGCCTTATCCTAATACGTGTCACACAGCATTTTGTACCACGCGTTAGGGTAAGGGTTAATGCAGTTTTTGCGTTACGGTAGTGTTAATTGTGACATTTTTGAAAATTGAAACGTGTTAAGCCCACATTATAATATTTTCGGTGGCAAAAGGAAATTTTTTATTGTGAACCATGCATTACAGCTACACTGCAAAAAATGGTGAGTTATATTGACTCTCTCCTAAATTGGCTTTTCCGGACTACACACACGGAGTCAAAATTCGACTCCGCCATACTCAAATTCGACTCAATGAATCGCTCAGTGAGTCGAGTTTGACTCAGGCGGAGTCGAATTTGACTCAGTTTGTGGATTCCGGAAATGTCTATTTCAGAGACAGTCAATTTGACTCACCATTTTTTGCAGTGTACGCTCTTGTTTTGCAACGGTTATATTTTTCACTTTTTATTAATGATTTAACGAATAGAAATTCATTTATGCATTTCACAAACTTCGTATTCCGTACACCTTTGATAAAATAAAAGATACTCTTTTATATGAGCGATTTTAGTTTAATGTTATATACTGTAAACTTTTTTAATTGAACCCCTACAGACCTAATTATATGTCAGAACAAAACATTACCTAAATTCACTCAGTCAATCTCGTTAACTCAAATGGTTTCACATACCTCCGTGGTCCTGTGAGAATTTGACAAGTTTGAAAACTGACTGTCTTCCATTTTTTGGTTGTTCCTGATACCTAAAAAAGAAATGTTGACTGAGACGTGTCAAATATATATAAATATGTAAATATCTATGTATAAATATTTATTATATGTAATGTATATATGTCGTAGCCCATGTCGTAAATTAGCCTAATTGCGAATTGGGCTAGCCCTATCCTGAATGGGGCTAGCCCTATTCTGGATTCGGCTAATCCACGGCGTAATTCGTTCTATACAAGAAGCGCACGCCTTGTGATTGCTTATCACCTTAATGCCATAATAATTACGATTGGCATTTGGAAATATTCTTTTTTGATTGGCTAAGTAATCGCCACCTGTTGTTACCAAACAGTTTGTTTTACTTATTAAAGTGAAATCAAGCAGCGTTACGACTATCAAATAACCAATCAGAAAACGCACAGATTTATCAGACATAATTCCGTTTTGGACTAGCCCAATTTATCTATATATGTCATTCGTCGGTGCAATTTTTTTCAAAATTTTCAAAAATAACTTTTGCCAATAATTGTGCAAAACACCAAATTCACGTGTGACATGATCAGAAAAGGTCATGAGAAACCGAAACAAACAAGACATTAAAACGATTTGCTTTGGCAAACGCGATTAGGATAATGACTGAAACATTCTGTTTGCCCTTATGCGCGCTGTAGGGTTAAATAACATTTTTGCGACGATAAGACTAATTTATTATATATATATATACGTATATATACATATATACATATATATGTTATTATTATTAATTAATTGCTCTTACAAACGTTGAATACCCTTAGGATAATATTGGATTATATACCTGTATTTCGATTATCTTTTGTTAATATAAAACGGATTTCTATTAGTTTGAATTTATAGCACACGACTACAAAGTTGTATTAATGACTTATTATTAATATTTGAAATTATACAATTTTAATGCATATTTTGTAATCATTCAAAAATACTGCAACAGTTAACTTGTAGGATATTTAATTTAAGCTGCGAACGGTTGCGTAACAAATGGGTAATTGGTTGGTATGATAATTACCAAAATTACCTTTGCGTTGTGATCAATTGTTTGGAAATCTTTTCGTTCAAAGAACAATATAAGTTATCAGATATCAACCAGCAAAGTCATTGTATTACCATTGATTTGTTTAAATATATCGTTATTAAAAGAAACATAGAATACAATTCTAAAACGCGAATCTATTTGCTTACCTTAAGAACGCCATGCTGAAGAATCCCGTCGTTCGCCATCCACGTTTTATCAGCCTGAAACAGTTACAATTAAATTTGTACGCTATTAGCTATGTAATTAACTAGCTAAACTCAAAGCCAAAATTACAACTTTTATTTTTGCACTAGCTATGTAATTAGCTAGCTAAAGTTAAAGACAATTGAATCCAATTGCCAACGATGGCCAATCACCGCTTCAAGCGTTCACCTGTACCGCTTGACGGCTTCGTATCGTTCGCCATGTTACCGTTTCAACGTCTATCCATCCGGTTGCTCATAGGATTCGTGCTATTCGCAATTGACGCTCACTGCCAACGCCTAACAGCACATTTAATGTTACCAGACCAAGATGAACCTGGATACTTAGCGTCGATTCCGACCATTCGGCCAATTATTGACGTAACTATTGCTGAAGTTAAATCTCGTGGTCTTCTACAACCAGGGATCGAGCTTGACGTTAGACCAGTGCCAACTGAATGTATGGGACAAAGTCAAGTGATTCGGGATGCCATAGACGCAGTTAATGGCACCATTGGCGGCTGGACTTGCCTGTTTATTGGCCCTGTGTGTGATTATAGCGTTGCGACCGTGTCAAGGATTGCGTACAAATGGGATAAACCGTTTATAACACTTGGCGGATTTGTGAGCCCGTTTGATGTCAAGCATTCCAACGAGTCACATGCGGATGTACATCCGGTACTAACGCGGATGGGCGGATTTCGACAATCCGACATTACTGAGCTGTACAAAGATTTGATGAGAAATTTCACCTGGCACCGGTTCGTGTTCGCTCGGCAAGCGGGTCATTTTGGCCGGCCGGAATTGGCGACGTACGGCATGCCGATGGATCATGTTTACTGTCATTTGTTTGTGAACGGACTCAAAGAGGAATTTTCAAAACCGGGCACTAATGTTACTATGACCGAAGCCATTTTAGTCGACGCGTCAAATGCGAGCGTACAACGATTACTCGAGTATTATGTTGGTTTTGATTCGGCGAGTAAGTTTTCGAACCGCTATTGTACAACCCAATATTCACTGTAAATTCCAGTGAGTTGATTTCAACTCAGACTGCGTTGAATCGCTCAGTCTGAGTTAGGTCAATCAGAACTCATAATCCTGAGTTGATATAACTCATTCTGATTTAATCAGTCAACTTTTCCGGAATCAAATCAACTCACAGTGGGAATCAACTCAACTCAGAGCGAGGTAAAGTGTGCTGTTATTAACTCAGAAATAACTAACTTTCCGACTGAGTTGATTAATTAACTCTTTGGAATTTACAGTGTTGCGTCGGCTCAATACTTTGTTTGTCGGCCATGGATGAGTCTTGGCGTAGATTTTGGCTGTGTGGATTATAAGTTTTAAACTGTACCGGGTAACATTTTATCTATTTCTATTTTTATAGAATTGAATTTTTTAATACATTTCATTTAAGGTAATTTTTTGACTTTTTAGTATCTTCTGTTTGTATGAACCAATGAGTTTACAATGTAAGCATTCATTTTTACGTTAAGTATGATTTTTTGGATCGTGGTCTTATATTTATGCATCGCGTAGTATATTTACTTTTGCTGAGCTTAAACCTCTAAAAATTATACTTAATCTGTTGAAAATTTTCTAGGGGGGGCGGGGCAAAATCCGTTCAGGAGGCTGCGCTCCCACGCACCCCCCCCTGGCTGCGGGTCCACCTAAAAGTCTTAAACGTTTGCATGAGGTTATACTTTTCAGAAGTTAGAGATCAAGATTCTGCTTGTGGCTACGTTTCCGACCGGTAAACCTGTTGGCCCATATTTATTTGAGGGCGTACCGGTATTCCGACCGATTCCAATTCGGTCAAAAGTTTAAGCTTTCAGACTATTTTTTTGCTTAAGCCAAGGCTTAGTAATAGACTTATTCTTACACTGGGGGCTTAGTCTAAACCTTACATTTAGAGTTAGCAATATGCTTATACTACTATTTTACGTCTCCCAAAGATATCGGCTTATCCGTACACTAAAGCTTAGTCTAAAGATTGCACTTAGACTTAGCAATAGGCTTATACTACTATTTTACGTCTCCCAAAGATATCGGCTTATCCGTACACTAAAGCTTAGTCTAAAGATTGCACTTAGACTTAGCAATATGCTTATACTACTATTTTACGTCTCCCAAAGATATCGGCTTATCCGTACACTAAAGCTTAGTCTAAAGATTGCACTTAGACTTAGCAATATGCTTATACTACTATTTTACGTCTCCCAAAGATATCGGCTTATCCGTACACTAAAGCTTAGTCTAAAGATTGCACTTAGACTTAGCAATATGCTTATACTACTATTTTACGTCTCCCAAAGATATCGGCTTATCCGTACACTAAAGCTTAGTCTAAAGATTGCACTTAGACTTAGCAATATGCTTATACTACTATTTTACGTCTCCCAAAGATATCGGCTTATCCGTACACTAAAGCTTAGTCTAAACTTTGCACTTAGACTTAGCAATATGTTTATACTACAGTTACGGCCCTCAAAGATATCGGCTTATCCGTACACTAAAGCTTAGTCTAAAGCTTATACTTAGGCTTAGGAACATGTTTATACACACTGTTATGGACCCCAACATTGACCAAGGTTGCTATCCAAATAACAGCACCGCGTTCGATTTAGTAGCTATGTTATTCTTTTTCACTAGACTACAAAACCGAACCGACTCTTTCATGTTGAATTTAATTAGTGATTTTGCCACTTGACAAACGCATGACACTTAATGCCGATGAACTTGCAATATTCGATAGTCACATGTATGGTGGTACTAAAATATCAATTATTCAACAAATATTCATTGTTCATATTATAGAAGTTGTTTTGCCAGAGCATCAGCTGCCGGAGGGGTACCCCGCAAACTTACCGTCATCTTTGCCCCCCCTATGCAGAAAAGTTAAATAAGGTTCAGTGAAAGATGCCTTAGGAAATATATTTTTTGTTGTTTGTAAATTTGGCTGCGGTCAAATTGAACTTCTTTTCGTTGGGGTGGGAGGGATTGTGTTCATTCGCTGCGATTGGATAAATCAAAATATTCGAGTCGTACCCGGCCTTCCGTTGTGTTTATGGTTTTCAATGTAAGATTTATTATTATTATTATTATTATTATTATTATTATTATTATTATTATTGTGATTGTAATTAATACTGATATTGGGGAGACTATGTAGCAGAGTGTAACCGGATATCAGTTTTCGTTTCCGACAAAAATTTGCGTCTGTTTCCGTTTTAGAAATAACGCAAATTATGATACTTTTACGTTCAAAATTAGTTTACAAATCACGTAAATATCTCGCAATTTTTTTGTTACAGATATGCTGCATAATTGTTCGAAATGAAATAAAAATTACGAAATTTTTTCCAAAATCTTAAAAATTTCAATGATTCCACCACTTTTTCTAAAAATTTTTTGAAAGACCATGTGAGAACATTTGGCGCCGTTTCAATTGTGGTGGCAGAAAACCATAACATTTTGAAACTTTTACACTTCAATATCCGTTTTCGTGATTTTTACTATCCGTTTACACCCTCGTTTACAAGAAAGGTATACGTACCGCTCGCGTAAATCTACGACAACCCGTCTCTCGACAACTTGTCACCCAACAGTGTCCCAAAGGCTATGAATGCTTCTAAGCATATATTCTAAGCGTAATCATAAGCCTAAGCGTTACTTGATCGACGAATTGTCGAGTCGATAAAATTTCGAATTACAAGTTGTCGGGTGACGAATTGTCTTATTACCCACTCACGTACAGCATGTAAGTGTGCAGCATACAAGAACTAATTTTTCGTAGTTTTTCCGGCAATATTTACTACGGTTAAGGTGCAAACGTTTGAAACAAATACATCTTTAACGATCAATGTATGTTAGGTATGGCCCGTCGCAGTATAAGCATATTCCTAAGCCTAAGCTTAAGCTTAAAAAGTAAACCTAAGCAAAAAATAGTCTAAAGCTTAAGCTTACTCTATTGCAGTCCCGCACAAAAACGTTTCACCCCTCATCTTTTTTGTGGATGTTTGCTATCATCCTTCTATGCCCCCTCCTGAAAATTTTTTAGCCCCACTAACAAGATGAGCTGACTTCGGGCCTATGGTTACTCTTCATTATGCTTAAACTTAGGTGTTAAGCTTAACATTACACTTACAATTATGCTTAGATTTATTCATAGACTGTATGACACTGGACGACGCATTGTCACGTATTCGTTTGGGAGGCCCAGGACCAAACATATCCCGTTGGATGCCCCTGGGCGGTACGACAAGTCCTTGTCGCCTTTTACTCTTCATACAGGTTCATTTATAGAACTTCATACTGGCTTCTGTTATAGCCAAATAGTGACTGGTCGTACGCTAACGTTAGCTATTATTTCTCTAAGGGTTTCTTGCTATTTTTAATGAGCTTATAGAATTGACGGCATTGAGAGTATGGTACGACGCGTAAAAGCATACTTGTCAATATTTTCATAAAGAACCAAGAACGCAAGTCGGTTAAGAGCTTTGATCAAAGGTCTATGAGATAACACTGGAAGATGCTTTTCTTCTAGCATATTCTTTGTTATACATATAAGCAAACATAGACCTCATATTAACCCTTTTGTTATACATATAAGAAAAATAAACCTCATATTAACACTTTCTCACATGAATATTTTCTATTTCCCCTGAGACCTACTTTATGCTAGGATTCGAACTCCGGTGACTGGAGTGGGAGGCGTATACCTTCACCACTCAGCTATAGGAGCTTGACGCTCGAGCCCGAGGGCGTTCTCACGTCTTGTGGTGATTTAGTAGTACGTATACGTGTTGCAATTGTTAAACACGATGCGATATATACTATTTAACGTATATACACTGCGCTGAGTTGCCTATAGGCAACTCAATGTGAGAAGGGGTTAATTGGAAGTTAATCAGTACCATATAGATTCCTTGACGAAAATTTTGCTGTGAATGCGGTGGGGCTCGAAATCGCGAGTACGGATTACTGGTTCAATGCTGTAATCACTGAGCTACGCAGCCATGCAAACTTTTCACTATAATGGCTGGGTTTCCGAAACCCTACTTAAGTATTATTTGGTACTTAAGTACGTGTTAAGTAATTATTTAGCCATTTTGTATCACTTTTAAAAGCGTACTTAAGTAAATACTTAAATCGCTGACTAAATCGGACAGATTACAAATTAATCGTTCAAGTTTGCTAACCTTTGGTTTAGCTCAATTGTAGACTCGTGGTGCCTCCTCAATATAAAACAAGACTAACTTTTCTGTAATGACAATGGCTCACATTTGGCATTTAGCTGTTTTGTTTAAAAAGTGAACTATTTACTTAAGTCATCCACTTGAGTAATTACTCGAGCAAAGCTTAAGTAAATATTTAAGCAACATTTCAGAAACCCAGCCAATGGCTCACTATACCGTACGTTTTGGTACTACAAGATGCGTATATGAATACGCCGCGATTTCGCATAAGCTGGAAAACGTATAATTCCTGTATGTTGGTCAAAATTGAACATTTTATGGTTTTAAGTGAACCCAATCTTGGAGGTAGCAAAATTTTTGGGGAATTCCCACCAGCTGGGAGCGATATTAAACCTTGAACTTTTTAAACGCTTTTTCAATTCCAGCGAGGTATTCGAACTTCAAAAGTTGCATTTTTTGAAGAATAAACTTATAAAAATTCGAATTTTTCAGAAATTCAAATTTTTCAAAAATTTAAATTTTCAAAAATTCAAATTTTTCAAAAATTCAAATTTTTCAAAAATTCCAATTTTTCAAAAATTTAAATTCGGGTATGGAATGATCAGGGTCGCCGTCATGTGATCCGCTCATTTGCCTTGTGGTTCACCAAACCACCAGTCCAGTTTACCGACGTCATTTTACTCTATGACATAATCCAATGCTTCAATTCAGAAGCATTTGCGACCTCTTGTACACGTTTCCCCAGCGAACCGAACGATAAGCCAGACGCAATTTGAAACTTAAGCGGTTTTTGATTCAACCGGTTAGGGTGGGACCCCTTTAGAGGTGCCCCTCCCCAAAATGGGGATATGGGGAGTGGCTGCTCCGGCCCTGAGTGGAAAAAAGTGTACAAGAGCCCATTTTTGCGTAGCGTTACCAAATTCGGCTTGAAACGGAATTTTTTTCTTAATTTTACTACATTATATAGTGTTACGTGTCATTAATCATTGTTTAAAAGCAAAAAAATATATGCGAAATGCAAACAAAATTGTTAATATTTTGACTTTTTACAACGACAAACAATTGCCATTGATTAATACACAGACATTGCTAGAAAACAAACTAAAAAACACAACCATAAAAATACCGAAAAATAAAGTGTCATAATTGATTGAAAAATTAATTTTTAATGTTAAACACACAAGTCACTTTATTTTTCGTCAAACGCAAGTGCGTTTAATGTAATGTTTTTTGTTCAAAAAATTTTTCGAAATAACTTAATTTTAAGCACGGACCGAATTTTACTATATTGATAAATTACCCTCTTTTTTCACGTTTGGTCCCTAGCCACAGGTTGGAGCCAGGAAGGTTCACCCCGTCGGGAAAATTTTTTGGCCCCTCTAGAAAATTTTCAACCTTGATTGCAAGTCATTAAAAACTTTTTTATATGAACCTTCTGAAAAGGTTTCCAGCCCTCGAGCGAGGTGAGCTGGCTACGGGATAATTGAACAACTGTGTGTGGAATAGCAAGGAATATAAGTCAAGATTTGTTGCCGCTGAATATTTTGATTGTAAAAATAAGCACCTGGAAATGTTTGAATAAAGTTGCGTTTACATTTCTAAGTAAGCTGAACCCATTTTTTATTTTTAATTACTCCTTGTGACATTACAGATTTTGTATGCCTAATTTCAACTCACATTGTAAATTTCAGTGAGTTGATTTTAACTCAGAATGAGTTGAATTACTCAGTCTGAGTTAGGACTATGAGAACTCAGCATTTTGAGTTGCTTCAATTGATTCTGAGTTAATTAATCAACTCACCGTCCAGAGTCAACTCAACTCAGAATGAGTTAATGTTTACTGATATTAATTCAGAAATAACCAACTCGCAAACTGAATTGATTGATCAACTCATTCGAATTTACAGCGCATGCTCTAATTTTCGTGTTGGCGTAAGGAGCGGAGGGGGGCGGTGATTTGCTAAGCTGCAAGGTGACCATGTGGGTGATGCCTCCGTTGTCCCATTCCACTCCGGCTCGCGAAACATCACGTAGTTTCTCGAAAACCAAAAAATAACCAGAAATATTCTAAAATTAATTGGAAACCTGTATATTACCTAAATCAATAATACAATGTGTTCAAATTTTTAGCAGGGGGTAAAATTACTTGAGCTGGCTAACAGATCTGTAACAGTAAACGCAAGGACCCCCCAGAGGTGAGATAAATTCAATTATTATGTTTTTCCTTGGATTATCAGAATCGTGCCTGTGGGCATATAAATATGTTGACGAATTTGAAATGAACGCAATCTTATTTACATTATCACATGATTAGGCGTAGGCACTCAAACCATGCCTTTTTAGGCTTAGGCTTTGGCTTAAGCTAAGACGTGTTCTTTTAGGCTTAGGTTTAGGATCGTTTTGCGGGAATATTAATACTTGGGTCGAAGCAAGTACCGATATTTATACATAGCTTGTGCCTACAATATTACCATTGTGTATGTTTTGACCAAAACAGGTTTACCACAATTGTTGTCTTTCGAATGGGGTTTCTGGTTTTGGCTAATAACAACAACACAGAGTTGTGCCTAATTTTACTCTGGCAAATCTGGCAAATGCGCATTCATTTCGCTACACACGCGAGTTTTATTGGGGTAGTGGTAATTGGTTTAGGCTATTTCTGTTTGCCAAATCAGCCCGGCCCGTAGCCAGCTCAGTTGTCTACGAGGGGAAGGCGGAACAGAATTCCAGATAGATCATACAACGGATGTCGTCGACTTTCAAGTAAGGTTGAAAATTTTCTAGCCGACGAGCAAAATTGTTCCAGGGAGAGACGGCGCCCCCCAATGGCCTTTTTCTGGCTACTGGTTCAAAAACAGGTTTGTGTCTCTGGTTGGTGTTGTTTTTCGCTTATGGAAATTGGTTTAAGTTGTATGCTCTATGTTCTAGTATATACTAATCACTTAGAATATAGCCGCAGGGATTGGATGGAACAACCGTAAATGTGATGGTCAAGGACGCCAGCTAAACGGTGGGAGGGGGTGACCATCGTTTCCCCTTTGTGTTTTTTGTCCAGGGGTGTTTTTTGGAAATTTTTGACAGTTGACGGCTGTAGAATCCCGTCTTCGAAATGGTTATGGAGCCTATTACCGGTTCACCTTTCTGAAACCGTGGCTACTCTTATTGCTATAGATTGTTCATACAGTAAGACTATAACTGTTTGAATGGATGTTTTTCTACACTGAATATGGTTTAAATTTGAACTCAAATCGAGATTTTAGGTATATATTTATGTTTTTCAACGTTATTAAAACAACGGGCCCATGTTACTTTAAGGAGCGTCCAGGTTTCTGGCAGGTTTATAAAAGAGTCGGTTTAGATTGTAGATTACATTTTTTGTTGCTTAGGCTTAGGTTTAGGAACTTATTTTTGTAGCGTTCAGGCTTAGGCTTAGGAATACGCATAATCTACTGTTACGCCCCTTAAAGTAGCGTTTGGCCAAACTACGGACATCTTTGGGGCGTAGCAGTGTATTATCCAATTGGGAACAAGGAAGTAAATTCAATCGACGGATAAATGGCGGTTGTACGTTGCCGGCATCCGTTTGAAGTCAAATTTTTGTCACAATTTTGCATCACTTTTCAGGACAAATGGTTGAAAATGGGATAATTTGGCATTTTTTTAATTTAAGCACCCAGTTTTTACAAAACCCCCGTCAAACAGACACCGCTGAAACGGTGTTAAAATTCGTGACAAAATGAAAATAAATTTGAAAATTTTGTAAAAAATTTACTTCACAATTTTGCAAACATATATTTAATTTTATAAATCAGAGCGACTAAAAATTAACTTTCTTGAACGAAACCTGTAGTAGAACCGTTGTTCAAATCGACACCTGTTGTTGTACCGTACCGGTAAACGATCGAACTGCGTACTGAGAGTGCCAGAACTGGCTACGGTGCGTGTGATACCTTAAATTCCAGGGTCGAGGCCCGTTGCGATGATCAAAATATTTTTTAAATTTTTGGTAATTTTTAGGGTGGAGACTCTTTTTGGAATGGAGACCCCAAATGACGGGTTATGCACCGGTTTAACTGCGATTGCGTTTTCAAAGTATGAGTGAAATTTTATAAAAAGATTTCAATCAGGAAAATTTGTAGTTTACATGGAACCCGTGAGATACAGTTTTAACAAAAAATGGATTGAAAGTTTAAAAAAATGGATTGAAAGTTTAAAAAAATGGATTGAAAGTTTAAAAAAATGGATTGAAAGTTTAAAAAAATGGATTGAAAGTTTAAAAAAATGGATTGAAAGTTTAAAAAAAAATGGATTGAAAGTTTAAAAAAATGGATTGAAAGTTTGAAAAAATGGATTGAAAGTTTAAAAAAAATGATTGGAAGTTTAAAAAAATGATTGGAAGTTTAAAAAATGGATTGAAAGATTTAAAAAAATGGATTGAAAGTTTAAAAAAAAAAATGGATTGAAAGTTTAAAAAAATGGATTGAAAGTTTTAAAAAAATGGATTGAAAGTTTAAAAAAATGGATTGAAAGTTTAAAAAAATGGATTGAAAGTTTATAAAAATGGATTGAAAGTTTAAAAAAATGGATTGAAAGTTTAAAAAAATTGGATTGAAAGTTTAAAAAAATGGATTGAAAGTTTAAAAAAATTGGATTGAAAGTTTAAAACAATGGATTGAAAGTTTAAACAAATGGATTGAAAGTTTAAAAAAATTGGATTGAAAGTTTAAAAAAATGGATTGAAAGCTTAAAAAAATGGATTGAAAGTTTAAAAAAACTGGATTGAAAGTTTAAAAAAATGGATTGAAAGTTTAAAAATGGATTGAAAGTTTAAAAAATGGATTGCAAGTTTAAAAAAATGGATTGAAAGTTTAAAAAAATGGATTGAAAGTTTAAAAAAATGGGTATCGTTTGAACCGCAATGGATAAAATAATTTTATATTTGCAATTTTCGGTGGCGTATGATTGGTAATAAGTGAGAGTTATTCCTGTAAAACTTTACTTAAGCACAATAATTGTTTTTATGCTTTTGGCTGCACTCCTGTAATGCGGGGTTCACGTTATAACAGGGGCAGCTTGGGACACGTTTTGTCCCTATAAGACTACTGGGTAACATTTTGTCTACTTGTAGACCCCATATCGTATTCAAAAATTCGTATTTGTCTGCTAATAACATGTGTAGGTCACCTTTTGTCCTTCAATATCATATGATATTCGAGGTATTGTCTGCGAATATCATATGATATATTTTCAAATGTCTGTATAGTTGAAGTAACATACCCAAATTGTCCTGTTGAATATCATATGATACTAGAATTTGAAATTTGAATTTTTGAATTATGAAGCTGTGGTTTTAAGCGATTTTGTGTCGGAAACAGTTTGCAGGCATGTATTTGGTATTTACAGTGCGTTGTGCCTCTTCCGTCCAACTTTTCATTCATTTATTAGTACCCAAAGGTTACACTGTGCCGCTGAATATCATGTGATCTTCGTTGAAATTTTGGAATATCATATGATATTCGCATAAATGTCCCACCGTATCACGTGACATACCGTCCCTTGTACACATTGATCATTTGAGAGCGGTGGCTTGTAAGCTAATATCATATGACATTCGAGTTTTGTCTATTGACCCGATATGAGAGCCCGAATTTTAACTTTGACGTCGAATCAACATGGGACAAACCGTGTCCCGCCTGCCCTGGTTATAACGTGAACCCCGCATAAAACTTTACTTAAGCACAATAATGGTTTTTATGCTTTTGGCTGCACTCCTGTAAAACTTTACTTAAGCACAATAATGGTTTTTATGCTTTTGACTGCACTCCTGTAAAACTTTACTTAAGCACAATAATGGTTTTTATGCTTTTGGCTGCACTCCTGTAAAACTTTACTTAAGCACAATAATGGTTTTTATGCTTTTGACTGCACACTGTAAATTCCGATGAGTTGATTAATCAGCTCAGAAAGCAAATTAGTTTATTTCTGGTTATTTCTGAGTTACGTACAAGAAACATCAACTCGCGTTGTGCTGAGTTAATGATTCTGGCTGAGTTAATTAATTAACTCGCAATGAGTTCAATCAATTCAAAATTCTGAGTTCTGAAATACCTAATTGATAGCTCTGTTTTCTCTGTGGATTCAGCTCGTTCAGAGTTAAAATCAACTCACTGGATGTGGGGTAAGATCCTCGACGATCCCGTCTTGGCATTCTGGATACTATGCTACTATTACACTTTAGTACAACTTTTTTCAATAATGGTAGACGCTCAAACTTCCGATTCAAATCAACTCATTCTGAGTAGAATTAATCAACTCAGCCAAAACCAACTTCACTCACAGTGAAAATCAAGCTATCTCAGCTTGAATGAATGCTTATTGCCATCAGAAATAATTAACTCGCTAGTTGAGCAGATTATAATCAACTCATTGGAATTTACAGTGTATATTCTTCGAACAAAAACCCTTGCGCATTTGTGTTTAATTTGTGATGGTAAAATTTAACATTTTTTACAAAAATTATACAAACCAAATTCTACTGCAATTTAAGTAAAAGTCTTTTGTGACGACTATAACAATTGTTCGCAACTGTTAAATAAGCAATATTTTAATTCACAGTTCGTAGCTGGGGGCATATGGAGCGATATACCTTCTGCCGAAGGGTGTCCCCCTCAGGAAACTGATTCTACTCATTGCTTTCGAATTGACAATTTTTTCCCGTTCAGCCTATAAACCTCGTTCGCTGAAATACATTTAAATTAAAGTTGATTTTCTCTCAAAAAAACTAAAAATCACTCGATCCGGGTCTGAGAGTTTAAAAAGTTTTGAATTTTGGGTTCTGTTTTTTGGTTCCAAATTTAGAGCTGATGCATTGGCAACAACTGTTTCGGGGTTTTGTTTATTGTTCTCTTGGGGCAAATATTTAGCAGAAACGAAACGAAAATATCACGTGAATTCAGTCCACAGTTTGATGGTAAAATTCAACTTTGCAAAGGGTGTACCAACTGACGGAGATGGTTTGCAGTCAAATTGGGTACTGGCACTGGCCCATGTATAAAGATCAGGGACGGAACGTTTTTTTTCTGTGGTACTAGAAAACAGTAAACTTATGCTTTTGACTAATTTTTTTGGCTTGGCTTAGGTTTAGGCGCTTTTAGGCTTAGGCTTAGGAATATGCTCATTCGTATGGTTACGGTTAGGCTTAGGCTTAGGCTTAGGAATATGCTCATTCGTATGTTTACGGTTAGGCTTAGGCTTAGGCTTAGGCTTAGGAATATGCTCATTCGTATGTTTACGGTTAGGCTTAGGCTTAGGCTTAGGCTTAGAAACATGCTCATTCGTATGGTTACGGTTAGGCTTAGGCTTAGGCTTAGGAATATGCTCATTCGTATGTTTACGGTTAGGCTTAGGCTTAGGCTTAGGAATATGCTCATTCGTATGTTTACGGTTAGGCTTAGGCTTAGGCTTAGGCTTAGGAATATGTTTACAATACTGTTCCGCGCTAAACTCATTGCCTTATTAAACCTTAATGATTTTGTCCAAATTCATTCTAACAACCAATAGTTTAGTCGTTTTGTTTCGATGTCAAATTGACCAATTACAATTCTTGTTTACGCAGGCCTGCTTGCCAGTTCGCTGTTGCTATTGGCAGCGAAACAATTTTTAGCAGAAGCGTACAAGGTATTATTCCATGACTTTACAAGCAAGGTTGAAAATTTTCTAGGTGGACGCTAATGTTCGCCAGGGACAGCTGAACTGTCTTGCGCCGCCCTAATTACGGGACTCAACATTATTCAGCAGGCGGCATACAAGAGGTTTCGATGACGTGCAAGCAAGGTTGAAAATTTGGAGGGGACAAAAATTTTTGAGGGGAAGGGCTAAAGGCCCCTGGCCACCCTTTTTCTGTAGGCTCGTTCATGCACCACTGCGGCATTGCTATACAGCTTGTTAATCCATCAAATAAAATTGTCTCAAAAGTTTTGGACTAAAGTTTGGTCTAAAGGCGAATTTAAACCAACACACCAGTTTTGGTTCATGTCTTTGAAGCCAGGGCCCATGTATAGATATTTTTTGCTTAGGCTTAGGCTTAGGAATAAGCTCATCGTTACGCTTAGACTAAGGCTTAGGCTTAGGCTTAGGCTTAGGCTGAGGCTGAGGAATAGGCTCGCTGATCCATACGCTTAGGCTAAGGCTTAGGCTTAGGAATATGCTTATACTACTGTTCCGGCCCTGTTCTATACATGGGCCGAAGCCAGCTCCATTAGATCCTTTAGTTTAGGCTTGGTTTGTTTTGAATTATTAAAATATTTTTGTTTATTTATTATTTTGTTTATTTACCTTGTTTGTTTATTTTGAAATACGACGACAAGCCATTTGCAATAATAGTACAACCAGGCCCGAAGCCAGCTCATCTTGCGGGAGTGGGGGGTGAAAACTTTTCAAGAGGGGCATTCAAGGAATTTTATTGACTTATAAGCAAAGGTTGAACATTTTCCAGGGGGCCAATATTTTTTCACGGGGGACTGAGCCCCCTGCCCCCCCACTTGGCTACGGTCCCGAGTACCACTTGCCACATGTCAAATGCTTATTAACTTGTAACAAATAATAATGTGTTATTGGCCAAATCAAGAGTGTCGGATGTCCTCTTTTTACAAGAGTGCGCAACTGAGTACATTCAGTGTAGAAAAGAATGAATTAAGCGCACGTTGACGGCCAGCGGTAGCTTTAACTCGCCAACATCCGCTTTTTACTGTTTATCATCAGTTGAAGGGCCAATGTTACTTTGAGGGGTGTAACAGTAAGTTTTGTGTGTTCCTATAAGCCTAAGCCTAAGTGTTGCAAAAATGTGTTTCTATGCCTAAGCCTAAGCGTTGCAAAAGTGTGTTTCTAAGCCTAAGCCTAAGCCTAAACGTTGCAAAAATGTGTTTCTAAGCCTAAGCCTAAGCCTAAACGTTGCAAAAATGTGTTTCTAAGCCTAAGCCTAAAGCCTAAGCCTAAACGTTGCAAAAATGTGTTTCTAAGCCTAAGCCTAAAGCCTAAGCCTAAACGTTGCAAAAATGTGTTTCTAAGCCTAAGCCTAAAGCCTAAGCCTAAACGTTGCAAAAATGTGTTTCTAAGCCTAAGCCTAAAGCCTAAGCCTAAACGTTGCAAAAATGTGTTTCTATGCCTAAGCCTAAGCCTAAGCCTAAGCAAAAAAATGTAATCTAGAATATAAACCTACTCTTTTATCGCAGAAGGATAAAAATTTAATTTCTTCAGGTGATAATTCTAAGCGTATTAATGTTGTCGATAATTATTTTTGTTCAAGTTTGCAATTTTGAAATTGACCTGCGTTTGACGACAATCTGGCCTTATTTTTCAATCTAAATTAAAATGGGGGGTGAGAATTTTGGCACATGACGCAAATTTTCATTTTGGTTTGTTTCATTTTTGAATGCAACGAGTTTTGACGAAAACAATATAAAGTCCTGGGCACCACATAGCCAAGCGAAACCAGGGGGAGATTATACCCACTGAAACAGTTTTGGCCCCCGTAAAAAAGTTTTTTCAACTTTGCTTGCAAGTCATCGAAAACCATTGTTTGCCCCTCCTGAAAAATGTTTGGTGTTCCCCTGTCAAAGTGACAATAAGGTCAATGTAACAAAATTTAGTTTTTTAATCTTTGACATAGGGACTCCGTACGTCACCGCACGTCACCGTGCGGTATCATACTTGAATTTACTCAAGTATAATACCGTATAATGACGGACGGCGACCAGCCCCGTAGCCAGCTCACCATGCTATAGGTGCTAAAATTTTTTAGGAGGGGCGTTCAAGGGTTTTCAATGAGTTACAAGCAAGGTTGAAAACTTTCTAGGAGGGGCCCAAAATTTTCCAGGGGGGGGGCTAAGCCCCCCTGGGCCCCCCCAGCTACGAGACCGACAGCGCCGTACAAGTATAGCGCTACCCTAAAAAAATTCTAAGCCTAAACGTTTTTGCGACCCTAAAATATTCTATTCTTAGATATGGTTATAATTAGGAATCAGGTGAGTTTCAAGTTAACTGGTTTGAAACCAGAACGGCAGCGAGGAGACGGCCTACATCATCCCTCCCCCCAAATAATTGATTTTCATTGTATTGCACCACAGCTACTGGATCGAATCCCGAAACCGCGCCCCGGGAAATATTTTGGCCCGTCTAGAAAATTTTCCATCGGGCACGGCTGGTTCGTATCTGTGAAGCTGTCGCCGTAACTATAGTTACCAATACAGCGGCATGTGTTTTACCATCAAAAAATCAAATGTTGCTGTATATAATAAAAGCGTATAGTGAATGTTGGAATTTTTACGCAACGGCTTGCGTTTATATTTTATTTTCTATGTTCTATATGTATTTTTTCTATGTTCTATATGTATAATATATATATTATGATGGGTCGTATTGGGGGGGGGGGTATAATGCAAGAATATTGTAAATTCTCTGCGTCTATTGAGTGTTTTTTTGGTATTCGGCAGCCATTGGCTGATCAAACGGGCGCCGTCTCAGCCAGAGACGGCCATGACTGTGTGCGCAACTTGAATCAAATCAAAGATGATTTATTTAGTACTAAAATTGTGTTTGGCTTCTAACGCGCGCGTTTGGTAGCTAACGTATACGTTATTGGGGGGGTGGCCCCTGCTGTGTCAGAAATGTTGTATAGCTTCGACATTATTCGCGGACAGAGAGCTAGCAAAAAAAACTGTTATTTCTATCGTTTTCTAGTTTTTAGTTTATGTTTACAGTGCTTAAATTGTTATTATTTTATGCTCATCAGCAATCGCCTCGTTACTCGCCTCGGTGTGTATTTGAATTTTGGGAATTTAAAACAATCCATATTATTCGACTCTTAGAATATTTTGCAGGAGCGGGGCATTTTTTTTCGGGGGGGGCGGTGGGTTGAGACATTTAAAACAATGCGATTTAGCACAGCGAAGGATCCTGAAATTTGTGACGGTAGGCGGTGGCTGGCAAATGCTACACACAAAAAAATAATTTCTGAATTTGTACAGAACAGTATTTTCTGTGGCAAATCTGAAAAGTTTTTGTGATATTTAAGACAATTTTTCTAAAAAATAACTAGAAAACGTTTATTTTCAAACTTTATTTCAAAACTTTTTTGAAAACTTTTCTGTTATAACGGAAATAATTTTCAAGTGCACTTTGCTAATCATATTTCTTAAATGTAAGAAATTTTTTCTTAAATGTCAGAAATATTATTTTGAGTGCATGAAACGTAATTTTTTTACTGTATGCTATGTGTGCCAATTGTTTGACGTATGAAAAATAAGTAGAAACCTTAACCGAGTAAACGGTTTAAAATGGATTTGGTTTCGGAACGTCGGGATGTTTTCAGGCCATCGTCATCTTGACGATTTCAGAAGGGGTTGACCCTAAGTAGGGTCGTTGATCTGTATGAGGTTGATATCTAACTTTGGCTTTTTGTCAACTTTTCCATACTGTATAAACGCGCTAACACGTTCTAGTTCACTATGCCGTCTAAAGCTTTAGTTTTCGCTGTTTTTACTTATTAAAACTCCCGGAAACTGTATATTATTTCGATATTACACATTTTTTGTAATGTCATGTGGTTAGATTAATTAAGCAACGGTGGTTTCGCTAAAGCGTATACGCTGACAACACCATTAATTCTCAGTTGATATGCTGTTGTTTTTAAAAGCAATAGACCGAACTATATTTAATAAATGGTTTATTATACGTTTCGACTATTTAAATGCCTTCCAGCGTCGTCCAGCGTCGTCCAGCGTCGTTTAGTGACTTCCAGCGTCGTCCAGCGTCGTACAGCGACTTCCAGCGTCGTCCAGGGTCGTCTGGCACGGTACGGCACCGTGCGGCGTCGCACTCTCATCGCAGTGTAAAGCGCAAACTCCAGGCTTAGGATTAGGCTTGGGCTGGGTTTCGAAATAGGCGAACCTAAGCCTAAAACGAAACCATTGCGTAAAGCTTAAGCCTAAGCCTAAGTCCAAATCATAATCTTGAACGTGGGAAAAAGTGTACGAGAGCCTTAAAAAGTGTTACTTTAGTCGTTTTTTTGGGGGGCCGGCCTTTACTAATGCCAGCCAGTGTTACTTTGAGCGGCGTTAACACAGTAGTATAAACATATTCATAACAAACAGTTTAAGCCTAAACCTTAGCGTTTTAGGCTAAGCCTAAGCTGCTTAACCGTGGCCTAAGAAAAAAACCAGTAGCCTACCTGTGGAAAAATGGGTTCGCCAATCAAAGTAGACTTTGCTCGCCGAAAGGCCATTAATACAGGTCTGTAGTCAGAGGGGACCAGGAGAACGAGCGGCTGCCCAGCCAGAATGTTTTTGGCATTGCCCCTTTTAAAATTGTTTTACCCTGCTGGCTTGTTGAGCTTGCTACACGCCTTCATAAATTTAAGCCAGACACATTTTGAAACTTATAGGGTGGAGGCCCCTTTAGGGATGGGGCCCCCCAGAATGGGGGTATGGGGGGTGGCTGCTCCGGCCCTGATTGTACCATTTGGTGCCTTGGACGTAGCCAGTGACCACGACTTTGGATATTCAAACTTACGACCTCCTGTAAGTGCGAAACTCAAACACTGACACCAAAGTAGAATAAATCACAATTCACTGGTTCGAAAGTTACAAGGCCTATCACAAATTGATGATTGGTGCTACACACATTTGAGAATACGGACCCTCGAAATCATTTTTAATTAATACAATAACTGCGCAATGCAGACAGCTCACTCCCCCCGTATAATTGAAGTAATACTCGAAAACGTCATTATCAGTCTTTATATATATGTGTGTATGTATATGTATATTTATTTAAACTGCATCTTCCTGGCTTTTGTGTGATGGCTCCAGGCCGTTTTACCAGTACGCAACGACTTTTCAATGGGTAAATTACCACTGGTTTATATTGCCAAAACCTAATACTTATCAAAATAGTCGAACGTTTTAGGCAAACATTAGGCTCAGCCGACCATTTCACCAACGATAGGTTAATATGAATCTACAGAACCGTAGCCAGTTCACCTTCCTAGTGGGGACGCGAAAATTTTTTTCAGGAGGGGCATACAAGGGGTTTCGATGACTTATACGCAAAATTGATAAGTTTGTAGGGGGTGGGAAAAATTTTTGGCAGAGAGGGTGCTGGACCCCCCTGATACCCGCTTGGTTATGGGCCCGTAATAAAGGGTACACAATTCGAAGCATAAAACTGTAATATGATGACGGAAAAATTTTCTAATAAGATTGTATACTTTCGATAGGAAATCCAGAGGCTACACAAGCCTTATAGCCAGCTTACCTTGCTAGGGTTGCTAAAAAATTGTTCAGGATGGGCATACAAGGGTTTTCGATGACTTATAAGCACGTTTGAAAATTGTCTGGGGGAGGCAAAGAGGCCAAAAAATTTTCAAGGGGAGCTGAGCCCGCCCCCCTAGAAACCGCTCTGACTACGGGGCCCGTGGCAACAGGTTTCGATTCGGGTGAGATTCGCTTTAAAATGAAATGATAAATCGATGCGCGTTTTTGTCAATCTGTTGCCTAAAATTGAACCAGTTTGGCCTGATTTTATGAGGAAATTGGCAAATTTTTAGGGTGAGATTTAGTAATTGCTATTGTTGTGGGTATCAATTAGGTTTGATATATCGCCAACACTGCACATGGAGCGTGGCAAGGATTATGGGACCAAGAAGGCACTTTTGGCACCATTTATTATCAACCTGAGGGTTAGGCTGAGGGTCAGCTTTAGGTTCAGGAAAACGCTTGCCTGGACTTAAATCATGAGTCCAAACGACGGTTATCTAAACCTATTCGAGCCTTAATTCTAAATATGGCAAAAATTGTGTCTAAGTACCCGACAATGTTTAATATAACGAAATTTGATTTTTGTGCTACCAAGTGAAAACACGGCTAATACCCTGGTGGCAAGAATCGCAAAGGCGACATTGGACCCTAGCTGCCCCCTCTGGCTACACCACTGCGTACAATACCGCAGCAGCGGCCTTGCTCGCCAGAGGGGGCAGTAAGCGGCCGAACCCTCCTGGAACATTTTTGTCGCGCCCTAGAAATTTTTCAATCTTGCTTGTAAGTCATCGAAAACATTTGGATGCCCCTCCTGAAAAATGTTTAGCCCCCCCCAGAACGGCGGTGATCTGGCTACGGGCTTGGTATGATGACTGTAGTAATGGTTCTTTCTGTGTTGTCATTTTTGTATATATATATTGTAATATATATACGGTTGGTTTCAAATTTCAGCCATTTTCTAAATTGGCGTATATGTATTGTATTCGAGGCCTTTTGAGCCCCCAAGTCGGTCCGTGCATATATTAGTCGTTAAACTAAAACTGTAGATTTTGTTTTTAGCTGTCATTTATAGACTTGTATAATGCTAAATATGGCTTTTGGTTGTGTCTAAGGTTGTGTTAATACTTTAGCTGGGACGTACCATCAAAACGGGAGCCAAAGGGAGTTTCGGCGTTGGGATCAAGTAAAGTTACCCCCGTCCCTTCAATTAAGTGGAGGGTATTATTTGATACCATACGGGGAATTTACTCGATACTACGCGAGTAGTCTAGTGATATAGGGGGATGGCCGGTTTCCACCCTTGCGGACCTGACCAGGAGTGCGAAACTTTCGGTTACTAGAAATACGAAATGTGAAATATTACCTGTGGAGCGAAATTTAGCAATTCTGTTGAGATATGAAAAAAATTTGCTCTCAGATGTTGCAGCGCACTAAATTTCTGTTGCTACCAGGGGGTGCTTGATCCCGACCCTCCCGGCCACGTATATGCTGGATCGCAATGAAACTAAACGGTTCATGGGACAGTTTTTAACCGAGATTGGCATTTTTGTCCAATGTAGACAACCGGGGCGGAACAGTATTGTATGCATATTCCTAAGCCTAAGCTTAAGCTTAAGCCTAAGCCTAAGCTTAAGCCTAAGTCTAAGCCAAGCAAAAAAATAAGTCTAAAGCTTAAGCTTACTCTATTCCAGTTCGACAGCGAAACGTTCCGCCTCTGATCTTTACATAGGTCGCATTTGATTAATGATGCTTAAGAAATAGGATTTTTCTTCAAGTGTTTTGCAATGGTTGAAATTTAGCGATATTATTAGGGTCGGTGAGATTTCGCATGGAAGAGTGGCCGTGTAAGCATGCGAAAATTGAAACTTGGTTAATTAAGTGTCTTATCAGTTAATCGTACGTGTGAATATCTCAGCTTTCAACCAGTGTCTGATTTCTGTATTTTAAGACTTAAAAACTCAAAAACCGATGTAACGAGTATCGAATAGAAAGAATTTTATAACCTTTTAACTTTCATCTTTCGCCGACGTTTGGGCAGAATTATACTTTGGGGGGTGTAACCTGATGTAAAAAGCAATTTTTTGACCTCAATGAACCTGATTTTAATTCTAAAACAGGATAAAATGCTTTTTGTCTCTCCAGAAATATTGGCTGGGTTTCTGAAACCTTGTTTAACATCGACTTAGTAGTTAAGTTTGTGCTAAGTAGTTACTTAACCATTATTGGCTGGGTATCAGAAGCTTTACTAAGGTAGGTAAAACTTTATACTTAAGTATATAGTTGTCACGTAAGCAATTACTTAACCAATTTGATGTTTCTAAAAGGGTAGTTGAGTTAAATACCAGGGTGCAAAGCGGAACTGGATTATACCGGAAACGGAATAGGAATCTGAACAGCAAATTTATACCGGAATCGGAATAGGATTCAGAACAACAAATTTTGTGAGTATACGGATAATTTGTGTTGAGTATAATATTGATTTAGGGTGTCTGTTGCTTGCAATAGTTCTCAAAAACGTCGCATGAACAAATTGGCAATCATTTTGTTGGCTCTGTAACGCTAAACTACAATCAATTATTGATATGTTAACGTATCGAAAACAATTTAATACATAAATGATGTAGAATTTTTATAAAACATATTACAACAAATAGGCGTAAAATTAAAAAAGTGAAAATTCCAATTCCGATTGATTATGCAACCGGAATCGGAATCGCAACTCGTTTTGAATCGGAATTATAATCGGAATCGGAATTCCGATTGCACCCTGTAATAAACACATAAATAAATGTAAGTTTTTGGTATGGTACAGGCTAATGCTTGAAGATTATTAATATCCTCTTGCGCAAACCTGGCATTATTTTGTATTTATCCAAAAAGTTAAGTATTTACTTTCAGTCGGCGACTTAAGTAATTACTTAAGCAAAACTTGCTACATTCTATCCCTCTCGTTGTATATCCTGCTATTTGTGAACACTTTCTAGTAGACTCGGGTTCTATTTTGAACACAATTAACGACTGATATTCCATAATCCGAGTAGTAAGGTAAAATGCATACTTATCGTCTTTGAGCACATATTAATTAAAGTTGTATATCGCAGCTTTGATTGGTTTAAAATTAAATTAGCTTGAATATTCTAAAGTAGACCGTACTGATATAAGATAGGTACCTGGTTCATACTTTCGGAAAATTAGCCAAATTGAAAAAAAAACTGTTGTGCGCGAATCGGGCAAGTGTTCTTAAGCCAAGAGCAAATATTGTTTTTGTTATCTTGGGTTTTTTCGCATCCAATGATAATTATTTTTTAAGCTTTTCAAGCTGATGGACAGTTTACCGACAGGTTTTGAAATGTTCAGATATGTAACGGTAACTCTTAGGCTTAAGATTAAGTTTTGGTAATTTTTGGTTGATAAGGAACGTGCGTTTGTACTAAGTCAAATGCACCGGTGCCTATGAATATTGAAACAAAATAAGATTTAACACCTGGTTGACTTTAATTATCTGATTGGTTATCGGGCCGTTATCCAATCAGATTCGGGGTTGTTGTTGTTGTAGCCGCTGATCTGGCTGCGATGAAGTTCAATTGGCGTTTGGGATGAACCAGTTCAGGATAGCGAAGGTACACAAGGACACCACGCAGGCCCCATAGCCAGCGCACATTTCTAGGGTCTAAAAATTGTTCAGGAGGGGCATATAAAGGTTTTGTGTAAACGTACAAGCAAGGTTGAAAATTTTCACAGGGGAAAGGTGAAATTTTTCACCGGTGGACTGAGTGCCGCCGCCTGGTCCCGCTGTGGGATACGGACCCGACACCACGATGTAATTTATGGATGTTTTTGGTATTTTTGGATTAAAGCTAATACTGTTATCGGTGCGCTTGTGTGTATGCTGTTAGTTTGTTGTATAAATGTAAATAAGCATTATGTCTTTGGTGACTAGAGTTTACTTAGTAAGTTTTCGACTTTGAAGTTTAACCAATCGGAAAACGTAACATAACTCTATGTGGCCAATGTTACTTTAAGGGGCGTAACAACAGATTAAGCGTGTTCCTAAGCCTAAGCCTAAGCCTAAGCGTTGCAAAAATGAGTTTCTAAGCCTAGGCCTAAGCCTAAGCCTAAGCGTTACAAAAATGTGTTTCTAAGCCTAAGCCTAAGCCTAGGCGTTGCAAAAATGTGTTTCTAAGCCTTAGCCTAAGACTAAGCCTAAGCGTTGCAAAAATGAGTTTCTAAGCCTAAGCCTAAGCCTAAGCGTTGCAAAAATGAGTTTCTAAGCCTAAGCCTAAGGGTTGCAAAAATAAGTTTCTAAGCCTAATCCTAAGCAAAAAAATGTAATCTACAATCTAAACCTACTCTATTATAGACCCACCAGAAACGTGGACACACCCTTAAAGTAACATGCGCCCTACATGTTATACTGAATCTGCGGTAATTCGTCGCCTGACAGTGTTCTAGAACCGATTAATCAATCTAAGCATAATCCTACGTGTGATTCTAAACCTAAACCTAAACGTAATGATGAGTGATGAATTGTCGAGTCAATAAAATTTAGGATTATAAGTTGTCGGGCGACGAATTATCGTGATACCTGTTATAATATTTGATTTGGCACAAAATTACGCGCTATTTCGCTGTCTAAATAAAGGTATATTTTAGATTTCCGCCCAGGGCTGTGCGGTTTTAAAAATTATTTTTTGTCATCATTCGCGGTGAATACAGCGCAGCCCCTAAGCCGGGCGACAAATTGTCTTGAGATATATATTATATATAATATATATAATATATAATATATAATATATATAATATATAATATATAATATATATAATATATAATATATAATATATATTAATTCTAGTTTACTATTAAAAACTGCAAAATCATTATACTCTTAATGTTACACTCGTTATCGTGTGTACCGTATTCAGCTTGGTATGTGTATGTGTGTTGCAGGATCGCAGCTAATTGCAATTGCAATTATTGCAAGCACAGTAACGTTGTGTGTAACTGCAGAAATAACATCGGCAAACAGATCACGAAATGCTTACAACGTGAATGATGATGCACTAATTGCTCGACATCAATTATTATTTAACGATGTAGTTAATAATGCAAGAATTAATTATGACAATCCAAGGTTTAATTCAACTAAGATACGCGATTTCAAAAGGCCTCAGGTTGAAATATCTGCGTTCAGCAGTAGATTGGAAAGCTTAAATGACAATAAAAGCCATAATTTTGATAATACAGCTCAAGATGTCGAGTCTAGCAGGCGAAATTTGAAACATCATCACCTTCCGAATAACTCATCGATTGACGTGGGTCGGGACAAGCTCGCCCCTCGGGTTCAGAGTCGCAGCGCTCGACGGACGAACCGTGAACTGCTCGCGGTCGAAAATGAAATCGTGCACGAGTTGCCTGGAGCGAGTACTGGAGCACATTTTGCCGTTCAGCAAGATGCGCCCTCAACTGTATTACAATCGATTAGCCACGCTCATCAGTTAACGTCACAAGTTGCACCCAATGAAATCATAGTTATGGTACCGTTTAAAGTTGACAAACCACCACAAAATCCGTTACGAATCACGCGACAAGAAGCTGAACCAATCATAGCGATGGCGTTACGGTATGTGAATCCACATTATTCGCTCGCGTTACATCCAACATTCCTTGACTCAGAATGCAGCGATATTATTGGTCCTGTACGCGCAGTTGAACGCTACAGACAAGATAAAATCAACGTGATCATCGGATTGGTTTGTGTCTACGCGTTGGCTCCAGTTGCGCGAATGTCACCATTTTGGGACGGTGGGGTGCCGATCATTACTCCAGGCGCGATGGTGCCTGAATTTACGGCGAAACGAAATCAGTACGATTTACTCACACGTATGAACGGATCGTACTCGATGTTAGCTAAATTTGTGCTGACAATTTTTCGACAATTTAATTACACCAAAGCAGCGTTTATATTTCACGATAACGTTGGCCAATCAGAACACGGCCGATCGGAATGCTTTTTTCAAGCCCAATCAGTGAAAGACTATTTGAAAGATATGCGTCAATTGGACGCTCAATGGGTCCTTGAGACCGCACCGCATTATCATTTCAATGAACGTACGACGCCACGTGCGACGTATTTGAACAGCGTTAGGCTGATGTCGATGAAAGCCAATGGTTTGTTGTTGTTGAGCAATTTTTAATTTTTATTTTTTTCAAAAATACAAATTTGAATTTGAGTCAATTTTTGCACACAGCTGAAACATCCACCGTCCGAAATCTTCCATTTGGACAGACACCCACCAAACAAGAGGTGTCGATCCTAACAAGATTTTAAGAAAAAAAATTTGAAAAATATTTTGGGTATTTGTAGTTGGGAAATTTTTATTTTTTTCAAAAATACAAATTTGAATTTGAGTCAATTTTTGCGCACAGCTGAAACAGCCACCGCCCGAAATCTTCCATTTGGACAGACACCCACCAAACAAGAGGTGTTGATCCTAACAAAATTTAAAAAAATTTGAAAAATATTTTGATCATCGCAAACGACGAACCGTCCTGGAAGTTTGCCGGGGGTGGAGTCGTTACCCAAGCTTGCTCTGGCATCTGATTTTAAAAATTGAACCTGATGTATGTAAGATTTAAATGTTTATGTTTTACGAAATTTGTTTGTTTTTTGCTCAGACAGTCCGAAATTATCAAGTTTGTAATGTTTCGTGTATTAGGAAATTAGAATATTGCAGTGTAGGCGTATTTGAATAAAAACTTGCCTACATCGAGTTGGCTATTTTAAGCCACAATATTTTTGCGGATACGGCTATTTTAAGTGAAAATATTTTTGCTGATCATTTTTAAAATTTTAGACAACAATGTTTTATGTTGCGTAAGGGTTATGCTATACTTTATACTCTGCCCTACGCCACAGCGCGCCGGCGTACGGCAAGTATAGCGTAATCCTTACTTTTGGTTTAAAAAACTATCTTGTAAGTAATATAACATATAGTTAAATTATGATTTCTGGACTCTTTTCATTTGGTTTTAAAATTTGTAGATTTGGCATTACGTTTAATTTGGCAGTTATTATTTTATTTTACTTTGTCATGGTTTTTTATAATTGAACCAATATTTAATGTCGCCGCCAACAGGAATCAAAACCAAAATTTTGTATTAAGATTTAGTAGTAGAATTGCGTTTTGGCTTTTTTTTCACTATTATATACTGCGGTATTACGACAATTCGTCCACCGACAGCTTGTAATCCGAAACTTTATCGACGCGACAATTTGTTGCCTATAATTATGCTTAGGCTTACACCAGGGTACGACCGGATATTAATTTACCTGATACCGGGTCCGGATACGGATATTAAACTTTTTACAGGAACCGGATACCGGATATTGTATATATTGAAATATAGTTTATTTTTCGCTGTATTTTTAGCGTGATTAAGGTTTTCGTCTGTTATAAACTTTACAATAGCTGCTGATATACTGACATGATACAAAAATGCGTTTATCTCTCACTCGATTAAGTTAAAAATAGCTAAAACGTATCGAAACTTGAACTTCTTGAATTGAACAGAAATCTAATCGCAGCCAGATATTAAAGACGCTTACTTGCAAAAAGCATTTTATGATACTCGGCACCACAACTGTAAATATCCGGTATCCGCTAGGTTTATACCGGATACCGGAACCGGATACGGATACCAGTTTTTGCCGGATAATAAACCGGAACCGGATATCCGGTTGCATCCTAGCTTACACGCAGGCTTAGGATTATGCGTAAATTTATTCATTGGCTTTAGGACACTGTTAGGCGACAAGTTGTCGGTCGACGAATTGTCGTAGATTCATATATCGCAGGTCGGCTTTGTCGGAACTTTTTCATTCCGCCGCTGCGAATAAATAATGCAGTAAATAGTTTGGTTATCATGGCTTTGTTTTGTTTTTGGTTTCTGTCATTTTAAAACCTATATACTACTGGCATTCAATATTTGGTTAACCTAAACTTACCAAGTTACTTCGGTAACGGCTAGGGTATGACGGTTTTTAGTTCTGAGATTTTTCCATCTGAAAATGACGTGTGTTGTTAATCAACTGCTGAGTTTTTAAGTTTTTATGCCTTATCAGAACCTTAACATTATACTTATGTATCTTGGTTCTTCCATGTTTTTACAGCTGCTGTATATGAACGCACTACATATGCATCAGTGTTTTAGCAACCGATGTGTTGCATTAGTATGAAGGTTATTTTGCCTCTATGCATCCGAATGTCACGGATGGATGATGTACTTATGTTTCTTTGGTGTATTTGTGCATAGGACAATACATTGGCTTTATGCCTCAAACAATATACATCGCGATTTTGTTCTATGGTTTATGCCAAATTCAATTTTAATTATTTAGCATGAATTTCATCAACTCGATTGTTAGGCGAACCCTCAAAGTTCGATGTTTAACTGTTATTAATATCTGACTCGTTTGCAGGCTGCAAAGCGTAACTGGATTATAACGGACTCGAAACAGCATATTTATACCAGAATCGGAACTCGTTTTGAATCAGAATTCTAATCGAAATTCTGGTTTCACTTGTGCTCTCTTTTAGCTATGTAAATACTGTTGTTGAGTTTAATGTAAGTGTTTCGCTCACCACTTCTGTGTATTCAGTACAGTATTTTACTGAATTAGCAAGGAGTGAAATTACTTAGCTAATTAATTTTAATATTTTAGTATCATTTATTTCTGTTTGTTTCAGTTATTCTACTGTGCGCTTCGCCGGATGTGATTCGAAATATTATGATCGCTGCGTACGATAATAATATGGTCGGTAGTGGCGAGTATGTATTTTTCAATATTGATGTATCGTCAGGGTAAGTCTGAATTGTTATTTTGTTTTTATATGTAAGTAAAGTTGTATTTATTTTAAAAATTTAAAAATTTTAAATAAATTAAGTTTATGCATGGCCGGAGCAGCAACAAGAATTAAAACAAAAAAACAATTGAGAAATATTTTGATCATCGCAAGGGGACCACACCTTGAAATTATGGGGTGCCCCCACCCCGAAATTTTGGGGGCCCAACCCCGAAATTTTGGGGGCCCACGCCTCAGTCTGCTCCAGCACTGAGTTTATGGTTGGTTGTTGCCGAATTTGTGTTTCTGTAGAATTTTGGCGCCAATTGTGAACAAACGCGAGTTTTTTTTTGGTTTTTATTGGTTAAAAATTACAACTGCATGTTGAATAAAGTATTATTCAGCAACTATCATCTGTTAGTAATAGGTCTTCAAATTACCTAACTATATCAATTGCTCAACTCAAAAATAGTATAGAAGTAAAGCAAATCAAATGCGAAAAATGTGTCGAATTTTTGAGCGTCAGCGTTCACTGATTCGAAACTTACAAGACCAATCACCAACTGGTAATAGGTGCTATACATATTTGAGAATGCAGATTAAGAGCTTAGAACAAATTAAGCTGCGATTTTAAGTATTGCAGCCATAAAGAGTTCCGAATTTCGTTTTAATTTCAACTGACAAAAGTTGTTTGGTTTTTAATTGAAGATAAATATATAGTGATGGGCGCCCGGATCGATATGCAGATATTAGCCGCTATGTTTCTTACATCGGGGTATCCGGATAATCAAAATGTGCCGGATATCCGGATACTAATATTGTATTCTGTGGTCTATAAAACAAATACGTATGCTATGTATGAGCTATCTTGTAATTCTGCGAATATACCAAATAATTACCGGTTCCTACAGACGACATATGTTGGCTGACACGCCGTACAGGTAAACTATTATATGTGACACTTTATTAAGATTTTACCTTTGACCCTTTAAACGCCATTTTGTTTTGTATTTTATAATTTACTTTTAATTTTAACATTTATTATTTTTCAATTTTTTATGTAAGTTTCATATGCGGGATCCACCGGATATTCGGTTCCGGCAAAACAACCGATTTCCAGCTCCGGTATTCTACGTTGTCGTGATATTTATTGCTGAAAAGTGTACAACGTTAAACTATTATTCTAGTGTTTATGACCAAAATCACCATATTTTGATGCAAGTTTTGTTCGAAATGACGGCCAATGTAAAAACAGGGGCGGAACAGTTTTATAAGCACATTCCTAAGCCTAACCCTAAGCCTATGCCAAGCAAAAAAATTAGTCTAAAGCTTTAGCTTACTCTATTGCAGTCCCACAGAAAAACGTTCCGCCCCTGATCTTTAACATGGGACGAAATGACTATGACTCTGGGAAACGCAGGTTTATAACATATTATAGCAAGTAGTATCAATTTAGCGTTATTAAGGATATCTGGTTCCAGCTCCTGAATTTTTTGGTATCCGATTGAGCCCTGGTTTGTAAAATGGTCATCAGTGGCAGCAGGTATGCGCATGATGAGCTGTTGCGAACCTTCCCTCGGCAAACCTCCCAATTCCAGTGCACACATTTACGCATATTCTTGATGAGAAATAACTGTTATTATGTTGCTTGTAATCACCGTACACGCCAAGCCGTATCCAACATGGGCGTATATATGTCGTAGACCAATTTGCTATTCAGTGCATGTCCGATTACAAATCGGGCTATGCCAATTTAACTACAATTGAACTTATGAACCAATCAGATTTGATTATGTAATCAGAAATCCGGCTGGAATTTGTGCAAAAATGCAATTCCTGTTACTGTTACTGTTCCTGCATTCAAAGATGCAGGAATCAGAATTGTTACGGTTTGTTAAATATTGAAAACTTTTGTCTTTAAAAAAATTATATCTACATGAGTGTTTTTCCAATTACTTCTTCAATTCTGTTAATAAACTGTTTCGGTTGTGTTTTCGCAAAACTTAACGATTAAATAGCTCAAAACTCGCTTAACACAAAACAAGTTTTCTAAAAAGTCCAACAGTAATTCGGTAATAAAAGTTGTTTCAAATTCCGGTTGTTTATATATTAAGATTTTGAGACTAAAACGTCGCCCACAAATTCTCTGTTTTTCTTCTTTTTAACTTTTTGTTGTTTGCGTTATTGTTCGTTTATCCCATCGTATTCTGATAACTTTTAACCCTGATTATTGAATTTTATTTTTATATTCCCAATTTTACAAACCGTTCACGATTTTCATTAATGTTTCTTATACAGAATAGCGTTACCCGTCTATTTTTGTCAGCAAATAATCGATATATTAAAACGGAAACGCCCCACACACGTATTTTGGGCAACTTTCCAGCATTACTTTGTTTACAATAATTTGTTTGGAAACACACGTGATTGTTCTATGAAAACAAAAATTTGCAAGGAAATTTTTATGCTTTCGCTAACGTTTGCGCGTTGCGCAAATCTGGCAGACCAGTTAATCTTAAGCGTAGGATTTTGTAAGTATAAAGCAACAAAATCAGTGGCGGATCCAGAAATTTCCAATGGAGAAGTCTGTGCGATGAATAAACGTAAGAAAAAAAACTCGCGAGCGAAGCGAACGAAAAATAATTTTTGCAGTAAATCATATACTAAATTTTGGTTTTGATACCTGTTCGGGGGTGGGTCTAACACCGAATGCCCTCGTTTTTGAAAATTTGTCAACGCACAAAATATATATAAAGAGTGACACGTGATGTTAATTGTATCGTTGTGTGATACAGTATTCATATTAATGAACCAGAAAATACCGCAACGCATAAATAGTAATTTTGACCTGGAACCAGGATTCTGAAAAATTTGTAACCTAAAATTGAATTTTTGTATTTCAAATTCTACAAATTTGACATAAATGTTCTTCAAGTTTAAGTCTTAAAATCATTTTTTTCAATTTTTTGATTTGATACAAAGCCTCGCTTAGGCGTACCCGGGGCCACTTCAAAACCGAATTTCAGATCTTTCAGGTTAAAAAAATAGGTTCGCTTTGTTACATGCTGACTTTGTCCAAACTTTTGCCGTATAAATTCATATAAATTGTAGCAAATTGACTTGAACCAGTCAAATCATTATATCGTTAAACACGACTGTTTTAGTCGTAATACTTTATAAACATTTGTCATTTTTCATTAATGTCAAGCCACAACAACGGTGTAAATATTCTCGCATTTTGTACAATAAGAACGTTTGAATTTTGGTTACCATTTAAGCTTTATACACGTTTAGAAAAAAATGCTCGGTAAATTTGTACGCGAAATTCGTTTCAACATTTCAAGAAATTAATATTACCATTAGCAGTGGATGATGCATACTTCAACAAGAATATTTGTGATTTTGGCAACATTATTTTTGGCTGTTTTTTTATTGAAATTTCAGGCCGCAAGAAGATCAGCCGTGGGTACGTAACATCTCAGCGGAAGACGATGCAAAAGCACGCCAAGCGTACCGGGGTTTGAAAACAATTACGCTAAAAAAGTCAAATACAACCGAGTATATGAATTTCGAAGAGCGGGTCAAAAATGTTGCTCACAACGAGTACAATTATCATAAAGTTATGAATAAATCTTATCAAGTTAGTGGTGATATCAAGAGTTGATAATCACTCTGTTTACAAGAGTGTGCAACTGGGTACATTGTAAATTTCAGTGAGTTGATTTTAACTCAGAATGAGAGAGTTGAATCACTCAGTCTGAGTTAGGACTATCAGCACTCAAAATTTTGAGTTGATTCAAGTCATTCTGAGTTAATCAACTCACCCAGAGTCGACTCAACTCAGAGTGAGATTCAACTCAACTGAGAGTTAGTTAATGTTTACTGATATTGTTTTAGAAATAACCAACTCGCTAGCTGAATTGATTAATGAATTCATTGGAATGTACAGTATACATTCTGTATACAAAATAATGGGGATTTTTCGGTTATAATTCCCCAGCCGGCATTTGTCCAAAAATGGTTGGATTTTGAAAAGTTTTGGATATTTGCGTTTCTCGCGGCCTCCTCTGATCTTTCCGTAACCAAGTTTGATTTTTTTAAAAAAGTTCGATTTTTTAAGGTCTCAGGTACCTGTTGGGACGTAAAAAATATTTTCTCAAAAAGTCAGACAAATTATGTACTGTTCGATGCAGCTTGCAGAGCTAAGTTGACTGGTGTCAAATTTGTTGCAATCAGACGTTTGGTTAACGAGTTATGGTAAAATAACTGATTTGACGCAGTTCAAATACGTTCGAAGCTCGTCAAATCATTTATTTGGCCATGTCTTGTTAGCCACAAGTCTGATTGTAAAGAATTTATCACCATTCCACTCAACTCTGCAAGCTGCATCGAATGGTGTATAATAAGTCTAATTTTTTGACAACTTTTTCGGGTTCCAAGCTAAAATAGAATTTGGAAAAAAATCAAATTTGGCTATGGAATAATCAGAAGAGGCCGCAAAAAACTCAATTATACAAAACTTTTCAAAATCCAACCGATTTTGGGCAAATGCCGGCTGGGGCAGGATAACCGAACGGACCCAAATAATGTACCCAGCGCACGTTGCGTTTCTGGCCTACACTCCCCCTTATTTTAAACGGGGTAGAACTTGTGCGAACCATGACACTATACTTATACGGCATCGAAAATATTTCGCTTATAGTTTAATTTAGGAGTATTGCATGCGATAGCGGCTCCCATCTGTAAACAAGGGGGGCCGGCCAAAAAACGCAACGCCCGGTGGAACATTTACTACCATGCAGAACCGTAAGAGTTGCATACTCTTGTATCATACACTCTTGTTGATATTTACCAGTTGGATTGATTGTTAAAAGACTAAAGACAGATTAAATTGCAGTTCAAACTTTCCAATTTCTAGACAATTTCACACTACGAATGATTATTTGCATAAAAATTTGTCAAAAATCTCAGGGAATTCTACTGAACCCACTCTGAACAAACTTTTATGGATCTATTATTGCTTCGGTCAGTGTTACTTTAAGGGACGTAACTGCAGATTAAGCGTATTCCTAAGCCTAAGCCTAAGTCTAAGCCTAAGCCTAAACCTTAGCAAAAAAATGTAAACTAGAATCTAAAACTACTCTTTTATAGGCCCACCAGAAACCTGGACACCCCTTAAAGTAACATCGGCCATTGCTTGTATGTCCTAATTGGTTATCTTTATATTAATCCTATTTTTCAGCTGAATCCGTTCATCAGTGCATTCTATGATGCAGTTGTGTTGTACGCCATTGCGCTCAATGAAACATTAATGGAAGGACGGCCGGCTGATAATGGCACAGAAATCACCAAACGCATGTGGGGTCGAACATTCCAAGGTTAGCAGTTTATACGACGTTTACTGGTTTTAAAGTCAAAATATTTTATTTCATCTCTTGTTATACGCCGTTCCACGCTAACTTTGTCGACCCGGATATGTATGTTTCAAATATGTTTTTTGTTTCAGGTATTACGGGTAATGTGACCATTGACAACAACGGCGACCGATACTCTGATTATTCGTTGCTCGATTTGAATCCAGAAACGGACAAATTTGAAGTGAGCGAGTAATAATTGAACGAAGCGTTGAAATTGAATTTCAACTATGACAAAGACATGACTCAAGTTTGAAATTTGACCTCAATCGACGTATATAAACGATTATTTTAAAAATGCGAATAATTTCGGTTTTAGTAGCCAAATTATAAGCATTTTTAGACTCGGGTACACTTCAACACCACAAGCTTAAGCGTTTAAGCATACGCCCATGCCTAAGCGTATAAAGTTGTGGCCGAATTTGAAAATTTTGTGAATGTTGGCGGAGAAGTGTGCACCAGCATGTATTAATTAATAATTTTAGTCGCTGTTGTACACTTTTTGCGCATTTACGCTTAGGCTTAGGCTTAGGTTTAGGAAAATGATAATGGTGCACCACAAGAGTCATTTTTGTCATACAATTTGTACCATTTTTAGCCTGTTGTTGACTATTACGGTGCGAGCAAACAGCTGGTTCAGGTCGGCGAATGGCATTGGGTCGGTGGCAAACCGCCAAGTGATAAGCCGGTTTGCGGGTACGACAAATCGCTATGTCCTGAAAAAGGTGCGTTTGTTTGTTTGTTTGTTTGTTTGTTTGTTTGTTTGTTTCTTTATTTATTTGGTTGGTTACTTGGGCGGTTGTTTGTTTGTTTGCGTCTTTGTTTGTTTGTTTGTTTCTTTGTTTGGTTGGTTAGTTGGGCGGTTGGTTGTCTGTTTGGTTGCGTGTTTGTTTGTTGTGTGGTTGTTTGTTTGTTTGTTTCTTTATTTATATGGTTGGTTACTTGGGCGGTTGTTTGTTTGTTTGTTTGCGTCTTTGTTTGTTTGTTTCTTTCTTTGTTTGGTTGGTTAGTTGGGCGGTGGGTTGTCTGTTTGGTTGCGTGTTTGTTTGTTGTGTGGTTGTTTGTTTGGTTGTTTGTTTTTTGTTAGCTTGGTTGTTTGTTTGATTGTTTGTTTGTTTCCTTGGTTGTTTGTTTGATTGTTTGTTTGTTTGTTTGTTTGTTTGTTTGTTTTTTGTTTGTTTGTTTGTTTGTTTGTTTGTTTGTTTCTTTGTTTGTTTGTTTGCTTGCTTGCTTGCTTGCTTGCTTGCTTGCTTGCTTTGTTTGTTTGTTTGTTTGTTTGTGTACCACTCCACGAGATGGATCCTGATTCATAACGGAATATATTTAAAATTTATGTAGGCGTTGAAAAAATTGGCTTTTGTATGCTACCTTTCAACACATTTCAGATTAACGCTTAAGCTTAGACTTAAGCTGAGATTTAGAAGCGAAAATTAGGCTTATGCTTAGACGCTAATGAATCTTATCCTTGGCATAAGTTTAAACGTAAATGTTTGGAAAAAGTATACAAGTTCCAATTGATTAATTTAATTGCGAATCTGAAACTTTAGAGCTACGCTCCCGTATTCTCAAATGTGTGTAGCAACTATCACCAGTTGGTTATAGGTCCTGTAACTTTGAAACCAGCGCATGGTAAGGTTCAACATTCAGCACATTGTTCGCATTTGATTTGCCCTATTTCTGTACCAATTTTGAGGTCTTCAATTGCACATGTTCGTCACTTTGAAAACCTATCGCTAACTGATAATAGGTGCTATACGCATTTGACAATACGGACCCTTGTTTTAGACAAAGACTCTTAGAATATTAGTATTTTTATTGTATTTTAGGTGTGAATGCGTACGTTTACGTTGGCATTGGATTTCTTGTAATGACAATTTTATTTATTTTGACGACGCTGTTTGTTTACAGGTAATTATTTTTATTATTTTTTTCTTAGTCTTCTCTAATCAGCTCAGATTTATTTCTCGGATCCGAGTCCATGATGGTTCTAGAAGCTAACAGCATCCATTTCTCACACAGATCAACGTACGTGAGTAGCGATATTGCTAATATTGCTATGAAAATATTGGGACTAACAAAAAATGATTAGATTTTTCAAAAAAAACCCCACATTCGTTCGTACTTTTCGCCCATGTGGCCAGATTTATCGGTCACTAAAAATCTTAGACCCCCCGCCGGCCACGTGACAAAATTAAGAATTGACATTTTGTTTCAGGCGTTACCGACTGGAAGCGGAACTGTCGGCAATGACATGGCGGATCCGATGGGAAGAATTGAGCGGTCGGTATTCGTGCGCACCGACAACGTCAATTGATGGTTATGTTAATATGCACAATATGCAAACAAAGAAAGCCGACAATTTGTCCGATTGTTACGAGGTAAATTTTACTAATGTTCGTTTGAACAACGGGTTTAAAAATTGTACTGAGGTAATTTTAAAATTTTTTAATCCAAAATTTCTAAGCTGGCCTATGATTCTTAGGATGACGTTCATACTTTTGATGATTTCTGGCAAAAATTCTACTGAGGTAATTTTAAAAAGTTTTAGCCCAAAAATTTCTAAACTGACCTATGATTCTTAGGATGACGTTCATACTTTTGATGATTTCTGGCAAAAATTCTACTGAGGTAATTTTAAAAAGTTTTAGCCCAAAAATTGCTAAACTGGCCTATGATTCTTAGGATGGCGTTCATACTTTTGATGATTTCTGACGCCGTCCGTCACCGTGCGGTAGCGTAAGTGAATTACTCACGTGTAAGCGTCACCATAACAGCTTAATGACGCTATTTTAAGTAGGTTTTTGGTTGTTGATTCGTGTCGGTAAATGTGATCTTTTCTATGAAGTAAGCTAATAGGATATTCGTATTTAAAACCGCGTGTTTTTATAGGAACTAGAACTTTTAAGTAGTCTATAGTTCAGTAACTTTAAATTGTTTCGTACGGATTTAAATGTTGTGCCCCGGATCATGTTATTTAATCTTATGGACATCAGGACATCAAGCTGCTAACTCGTCGAATTTGGGGGGGTACCTGTATTTCTACGTTACTGTAATGAAAGGTAGAGTCCTCTTATTTTTTTTGCTGAATTTCATATTTTAAACCGCAAAGATTCGTTGAGAATTTGCGAATTACGGCTACTTTGATTTTTTAGCTGAAATTTGAAGCAAGTATACTTATATTTACTAATTTATACATTAATGTTTTAGAGTTTGGGATCAGCTGAAACAATACAGTTAACAGAAAAGAAACAGATATTTGCGAAGACAACACGGTATAAGGTAAGCAACAATAAACTATTTGCTTAATATACAATTTGTTAATTTTGTTTAATTCAAAAGTTAGTATAATCAAGAGTGGATGATCGCTCTAACAAGAGTGTGTAACTACCGAACTTTTTGTGGCACAAAATGTGCCACCGGGCGTCACATTTTTGGCCGACCCCCTCCCTCTTATTTACAGGAGGTCGTTGATGTTTGAAATGTAGAATGCGCATGCTACAAGTGTGCAAGAGCTATATTTTGAATTTTGATTTCAGGGTCAAATGGTTGCAATTAAAAAATTGAACGTGAGCAAGCCGAAAATTGAATTCAATCGACAGCTTTTGTTGGAGTTGAAACGGGTAAGTGAGTTGTTTCGGGTAAGTGAGTTGTTTCGGGTAAGTGAGTTGTTTACTATTGTAAACACTGTGATCTTTGTATTTTTTGGGACACTGCCAGAACTTCCCAAAATTCCCATAGTGGTTTTAAAGGATTGTTATCTATTGAAACTTATCGTCGATTTTCGGTGGTGTGAGGCCCGGGGCCCGGCACCCCTGGACCCCATTTTATCCTTCGCTACTGCCTGCCCATGGCGAGACAGAGAGACTTGTGATCACAGAGAGTAAGAGGTTTAAACTTAGGATTCAGCTTACGTTTTAAGCTTAGGTTTAAGTTTAGGCTTATGATACGCGGGCAGGCCTTTATAATCGACATGGGTTCTTAGCACAAACGGTGTCAGCATCGAGCGAACTGTGAACATTAATAGTTGTTATTTTGATGTTTGCAACATTTTACAGATGAAAGATCTTGCCCAAGACCATATTACACGATTCGTTGGTGCCTGCTTAGATTATCCTAACTATTGCCTTGTTACAGAGTATTGTCAAAAGGGCAGCTTACAAGTGAGACATATTAATATTAATTAAATTTTTTTAATTTTACATAATTTGAAATAATTTGAATTATTTGAATTTAAACTGTGTCGATCTAATCAACAGTGGATGATCACTTTTGGACAAGAGTGTGCATCTGGCTAGGCGGTGCGTAGTACAAAAAGTACCAGCACTCTTTGTGTTTTTGACTATTCGAATGACTTTGAAGGGTTTGTCGAAATCACATATAATACCCCTGAAGCATATAAAGAAAGCTTAAAATTTTCAAGAATGATACACTTTTTTCATGAGCATATTATATATGTACTTTCTCTGCTCGCTCAAGATTCAACCTCCCCCCTAAATACGGGGGGTGGGGTAAGCCAAAATCGCAACGTGCGCTGGGTACATTCTATTTACGCAAATGTATCCCTCAAATCAGGATTGCACATTTTCTGATTGGTTACTTGATAGCGGCTAATTTATCGATTACTTAGCCAATCACAAAAGAGCATTCGCATCGTCTAATCGTATTTGAGTACGACATTAAGGTAGTAACAATCACAAGGTGTGCACTTGTAGCAGAGAAAGAATTACGCCGTGGGCTAGCGCAAGTCGCAATTCCGCGCTAGACTAGCCCAATTCGGAAATAGGCTGAATTACGGCTAGGGCTACGACATAGCCACATCCTGCAGTGTATTTAACAACCCTAGAAAATCCACAATGTGTACTTTCAGCTAATGGCAACGCTTTGTTTGCATCTATTTCAGGATATACTGGAAAACGATGAACTTAAGCTTGATCGAATGATGACGTTTTCATTGATGCATGATATTGTTAAGGTTAGTTTATATAATGCATCGTTCACAATAAAAATTTCATTTTGCCACCGAAAACACTATAAGGTAGGGTTAACACATGTCAATAGTGATTGAGGTAATAATATATTTTCAATAATATATCACAACTGTTTGCCTGTTAACGGTGATTGGCGTGCAGGCATGTTAGATATGATTGTTCTGGTGTATTTGCAATATATGCAATGCACATTGTGTTGTATGTTAACTGACAAGTCGACTATAAAAACAGTTGAAGAGGACAGCTACGAGGCGCAGTGGTAGAGCGTTCGCTTATGGATTCGCGTGCTTGAAATCCGATCCCCACTCTGTAGACCTGCACTTCCAGCTGTCTAGTTAAAAAAGTTTGAAATCCCGGCTGCCCCCTAGACTGAGATTGCTCTAGATTTTTTGAATATTTTTACGCAGGCAATTAATTAGCAAGTTACTAACGAGATTTATTGTTTGTGTTGTTTTTAAAATTAATATTTCATTTATTATAAATAATAAAAACAACACAAATTTGAAATTAAAACATTTTGCTAAAAAATTTATTTTTTTACGTATGTGTTTGTATTTGAAACATATGTTTATTTTTAAAGGCAGGCAACAATTGTTATTGTAGTCATTAAGTTATACTAGTAGACGTAGTCGCACACATGTGCAACTGAACTGAGGTTTTTCCGGCCCTAGGCTAAAATGCTGCCTGGTCCACTCATATTAAGTGAACGAAATTAAAAAACTGCTTTTTGACAAGCTGTAGTGCTTTGCAGATATATAAACACATCCTAAATGATAGCTATTCTCAATGCATAAAGACTTTAATTTGTATGCGTAACGTAAACAAAAATCTGTTGTAACGCTGCCCAAAATACGTATGTGCGTCGTTTCAGCTTTAATATATAGACAAAGTATTTTTTCTTCAGGGTATGGATTTTATACACTCAAGTGACCTACGGAGCCATGGCAATTTGAAATCGTCCAATTGTGTTGTGGACAGCCGATTTGTGTTGAAAGTGACCGATTTTGGACTTCCACATTTGCACAGTCTTGAAGATGCCGTAGACCCTGCCGAAGAGCCGTATCAGTATTGGAGACGTAAGTTTGAATTAAGAACCGGTTGTCAAGTCTGACGATGCTTGAACCAGTAAAACGGTTAACTCTCGTTCGGCCAACAGCTTGTGTGGCGAATTAGTAGTTTAGTTCATTTTCTGTAGTGTTTGCGACGGGTTTACGATGACCATTATGCATACAAGTGAGCGAAAATTGTTTTTTGACGCGTATAATCCAGTAGGTTATTAAAACACTTATAAAAGTGCTTTTAGTGGTTTTTTTTCGAAAATTTCGGTAATAAGTGAATACGCTGTCTCCCTTCAAAAAATTTTTTAATTCATGTCAAATTTGACTGTTGCAATTAGTTCAATTTTGTTCATAAACTGTTAGATTAAAAATGTGATGTGGTTTTGCAAAATTTGATATTATATTGTTTGCATTTTATTTTTAGGAAAACTGTGGACTGCGCCCGAGTTACTGCGGCAGGAAAAACCACCAATTACCGGAACACAGAAAGGAGACGTGTACAGTTTTGCAATTATTCTACACGAAATGAGCTTCCGTAATGGATCGTTCTACATTGACAACGAGGATATAACGCCACAAGGTGAGTGACATTGTCTAAGTTTCTCAAATCCTACTTTAGTACGACTTTATACTTAAATTTGTGCTAAGCGGTTACTTAGCTAATTTACCGTTTCTCAAGCATTTACTTAGCTAATTTACCGTTTCTTAAAGCGTACTTAAGTTAAGTAAATATTTATGTCACTGACCATATTTGATGTGTTACAGACTGTAAGTTGAGGTTTTCTAACGTTCGTCTAACCAAGAGTGGATAATCGCTATTTAACAAGAGTGTGCAACTGGGCACATTGTGTATAGAAAAGAATGTACCCGGCATGCGTTGCGTTTTTGCCCTACCAACCCCGGTATTTAGAGGGTGGAATAACCGTTGCGAACCATGGTACTTTTGATAGCGATCCCTCTTTAAACAGAGGGGGGGTGGGCGGTAGGCCAAAAACGCTACACACGGTGGTACGTTTTGTATCATGCAGGGCCCCAATATTTGCACACTCTTGTCATTATCCACTCTTGTCATTATCCACTCTTGTCATTATCCACTCTTGTCATTATCCACTCTTGTCATTATCCACTCTTGTCATTATCCACTCTTGTCATTATCCACTCTTGATCGAACTAAGATTATAGACTTATCGTGCCTCAATACGAAAATTGACACTTTCTTGTTTTGACACTTGGTTGAGTTCTGGCATTTGTTTGTTTTCAAAAAGTTAAGTATTTACTTAAGTCGACAACTTAACTAATTACTGAAGTATGACTTAAATTAGGTTGTCAAACTGATAATCTTCTGAAAATTCGAATGTCAAAATTGCTACAGTACAAGTAGAAACCAAATTAATACATAATTTATTATAAATAATAAAACATCCAATAATAAATTAGTTTATTTATTTTTCGTTTTAGATATTGTTGAACGTGTGAAACTCAATCAAGAACCGCCATTTCGGCCTTCAATCGACGAACTCAAGTGTGAAGATACGATTATTTCGCTCATGACTCGATGTTGGGCAGAAAATCCCACAGAACGGCCTGATTTTTCAACAGTTCGTAGACAGGTAAATGTGTTTAAAATTTAACTTTGAAATCGTTGTGTGAGTTTTGAAATTTAGGATGCTTACTTACTGGTTTGGTGTTTTTGTGCATCGCACGTTGGTTTGTATGTTATAACAGGGTGCAACCGGAATTCCGGTTCCGGTTCCGGCATTTTTTCACCTTCCGGTTCCGGTAAATTTTTACCGGATTTAAAAATTCCGGTGTTATAATTTGGCCGTTTTCTTAACTTTGCTTATTTTTAAGAATCTATTTTGAAACTCACTTGTACTCCGAATATAAGCCATTGATGGTGGATTTCACTTCAGTCGACGACGAAAATCTAAAATACAACAAATATAATAAATACCTATGTTCGACTAAGGTTATTTCACAAATAATAGAGCAAAAAATAAGATTAAAATGAAATTTTTCGTGAAGTGCATTTTCACTTTCCGGTTCCGGTAAAATTTTCAAATTCCGGTTCCGATAAATTGTAATTTCGGTTGAACCCTGGTTATAACCGAAAATATTGCTAACAGCAATTTTGTGCTAGCAAGATATTGCCTGCAGGGTGCACTCGGAATTCCGATTCCGATTAGAATTCAGATTCAAAACGAGTTCCGATTTCGATTGCACAATCAATCGGAATCGGAATTTCCACATTTTAATTTTAGACCTACTTGTTGTGATATGTTGTATAAAAATTCAGCATCATTTATCTATTAATTTGTTTTTATAAGGTAACTTATCAATACTTGATTGTGTTTAGATTTACAGAGCTAAAAAGGATTGTCAGTTTGTTCACGCGACGTTTTTGAGAACTGTTGCCAGCCAACAGACACCCTAAATCAATATTATACTTGTTAATACAAATTATCCGTATAGTCACAAAAATTGCTGTTCCGGTTCCGATTCCGGTATAATCCAGTTCTGCTTTGCACCCTGATTGCGTGCAGTTTATATATTGTGTATTATAAATTGTAACACAATGTTTCAGCCGTTTGCTACGGGAAGACTGGGTGGGTCACCACCCTAGTAAAATTTCACCCCCATACAAAAGTTTTAACCTCAATTGCAAGTTATGTGTAATCCTTGTATGCCATTCCTGAAAAATTTTAGTTCATCCTAAAACAGTTGAGCCAATGCTCGAATGGCAACATTTGTTAAATTTGATCAGTTAATATTCGAATATTATTTTGAGAATGCAGTTATTTAATTTTAGGTTCGCGATTTAAATCGTCAGTATGAAAGTGCAAATATTGTCGACAACTTACTCAAACGTATGGAACAGTACGCAGAAAATTTAGAAGCACTCGTCGAAGAACGTACTCGAGATTATTTGGAAGAGAAACGCAAGGCTGAAGATCTCTTGTACGCAATGCTTCCGAAGTTAGTGTTGATATTTAAACTTTGTGTTATAAATAAATTGGCCCATGTTACTTTAAGCGGCGTCCAGGTTTCTGGTGGCTCCACAAATGAGTAGGGGTAGATTCTAGGTTACATTTTTTGCTTAGACTTAGGCTTAGGCTTGGGAACACATTTCTGCAACGCGTAGGCTTTAGGTTTAGGCTTACGTTTAATCTACTGTTACGCCCCTTAAAGTAACATGGACAAATAAACGCATAAATTGGCCGTTAATGATTCGTATACTCAGGGTCTTTTAAGGGTTGCACTATACACGCCACGCGTCGCCGGATGCTGGCGTATGCCGCTGCACGCCGCCGTACGCCATTGGGTATATTCAATATGAATATGGTACATATTTTTGAGTATACTTGATGTATAGTATACCATAGTGTAATATGTATTATCAAGAGTGGATGATCACTCTTTATAACAAGAGTGTGCAACCGGACACATACTGTGTATTAAAGAATGTACCCGGCACGCGTTGCGTTTTTGGCCTACGCCCCTTGTTTAGGGGGTCTTTATGCAGTTTTATATCTTAGTAAAGGAGGAAATTGTAAACCCCCCTTGTTTAAGGGGGGTAGGTGTACTGCGGGGGGTCGAACAAAAATGCAACGCGTGCTGGTACATTCTTTAATTTCCAGAATGTACCCAGCTACACACTCTTGTTTGATCATCCACTCTTGGTATTATTAATTACTAAACAACGTCCTGTATTCTCAAATGTGTGTAGCACTTATCACCACTTTTGCGATAGGTCTTGTTAGACATTCGAACCAGTGAATGCTGGCGCTCAAAATTCAGCACATTTTTCGCTTACTACTGTACAAATTTTAAGTTCAACATCTGCAATAGTTAATGATTTTGAAAACAAACTGACGATAGTTGCTATACACATTTGAGAATATGGGCCAAAGTTTAAATAGCTGATGCTTTCTGATCGTCAATTGTTATCCTGGGAGCAATCGATGAAGTTATAAAAAAATTGTTGTTCCTGCCGCACTTTGCATGCGTCTGGTATATTCCTGTTAAGTGCCCCCGTAATTATCCAGCAAATAACCGAGACACGCAGCCGTTGTACTCATTTAGCTCGGTATATAGTAGTGGTAGTAGTTTTAATTTTAAGTTGTGCCGATTTTAAATTTTAAATTTTTTTACAAGTTGTGCCGATTTTAAATTTTAAATTTTTTTACAAGTTGTGCCGATTTTAAATTTTAAATTTTTTTACAAGTTGTACCGATTTTAAATTTTAAATTTTTTTTACAAGTTGTGCCGATTTTAAATTTTAAATTTTTTTACAAGTTGTGCCGATTTTAAATTTTAAATTTTTTTACAAGTTGTGCCGATTTTAAATTTTAAATTTTTTTACAAGTTGTGCCGATTTTAAATTTTAAATTTTTTACAAGTTGTGCCGATTTTAAATTTTAAATTTTTTTACAAGTTGTGCCGATTTTAAATTTTAAATTTTTTTACAAGTTGTGCCGATTTTAAATTTTAAATTTTTTTACAAGTTGTGCCGATTTTAAATTTTAAATTTTTTTACAAGTTGTGCCGATTTTAAATTTTAAATTTTTTTTACAAGTTGTGCCGATTTTAAATTTTAAATTTTTTTTTACAAGTTGTGTCGATTTTAAATTTTAAATTTTTTTACAAGTTGTGCCGATTTTAAATTTTAAATTTTTTTACAAGTTGTGCCGATTTTAAATTTTAAATTTTTTTACAAGTTGTGCCGATTTTAAATTTTAATTTTTTTACAAGTTGTGCCGATTTTAAATTTTAAATTTTTTTACAAGTTGTGCCGATTTTAAATTTTAAATTTGTTTTTCCAGGCCTGTCGCACGTCGACTAATCATGGGCGAACCAGTCCAACCGGAAGCTTTCCAATGTGTCACAATCTATTTTAGCGATATTGTTGGATTCACTGCATTGTCGTCCACGTCTTCGCCTATGGAGGTATTATATATACTACTTTTCTGGGTAATGAAAAATAATTGGCAAATATCGTAGAGCAATAAACATTTTAGGTTCAGTTGAATTTAAACATTTTAAATTTAAAAACAGCTCCGAGTTAACCCGCTCGACTTCGGTTGAAGTTTAAGCGGTCGCAGCTGTTTTTAAATTAAAATATATATTCAAACTCAACTCAATCTACATTGTATATTGCTCTTGCAGGTGACCGTACTATCCCTGTCGCAGCTTTTGATCTATTTGTCCATATTCTCAAATGTATCCTTAATATGTGCAGCACCTATCACCAGTTAACCATAGTTCCTGTAACAGGTTTAGGCTTAGGCTTAGGCTTAGGCTTCAAACCAGTCAATTGAGAGCTTCAGAAGTTGGTAAATTTTTACACTTGACTTGAATGATTCTACGACGTGTGATTTGAGTTTCACGTTTGTACCTGGTTCAGTTCGCATGTTTGAAAACCTATTATAACTGATGATAGGTGCTACACATATTTGAGAATATGTGCGATAATGTGTAATGCTTAAACCAGATTTAACCCTCATGGATTTGGCAATGTTGTTAGGCATCTTACGTTTTAAAAATAGGTCGGGTATGATAATAACAAACCAAAAAAACAAAGTAAACCAGATGCCAGTAGGCGCTCCCTGTTGTAAACACTGCGAACCAGATCAATTATTTATATATTTACTTTTTTATTGTTTTTGTTTTAGGTTGTAAACCAGATAAATTTTATTTATATATTAATTTTTTTTATTGTTTTTGTTTTAGGTTGTAAACCAGATCAATTTTATTTATATATTCAATTTTATTTATATATTTATTAATTTTTATATTGTTTTTGTTTTAGGTTGTAGCTTTTCTTAATGATCTCTATACATGCTTTGATTCCATTATTGACCATTACGACGTTTATAAAGTAAGTATACAACCAGGGGCGTAAGCAGGGTAGGGGGGTTAATGCACTTATCTCCCCGGAAATTTTCTGAAATTTCAAGAATACTAAGCGTTCCTTTTATGAAAATTTTAAAAATAAAAACTTGAATCTAACGATTGTTTGAAAATAGAAATGTAGTAAAAGACTTGAGTTGTAATGTTTTTCAAATTTGCAAAATGATTTTTTTAAATTCAAAGTAGATCGGAAAAATGTTTAAAATTTATAAAAAAAAGTTAATTTTGTACCTCAGTTTAGTTGAGCGATTTTCTGGTTTATATTTATTAGGATATTGAATACTGAATATTTCAAATATATTAATTTACTATGCGGCGTATGCAAACTATTGTCGAAGTACAAACCGAAGCATAATGATAGGCGACGAATTGTCGAGTCGATGAAATTTTCGATGACAAGTTGCCAGTCGATGCGTATTCGGACGTCGAATTGTCGTGATACCAAATATTATATTTGTTTATATTTATTAGAATATTGAATATTTCAAATATATTAATTTACTATGCGGCGTATGCAAACTATTGTCAAAGTACAAACCGAAGCATAATGATAGGCGACGAATTGTCGAGTCGATGAAATTTTCGATGACAAGTTGCCAGTCGATGCGTATTCGGACGTCGAATTGTCGTGATACCAAATATTATATTTGTTTATATTTATTAGAATATTGAATATTTCAAATATATTAATTTACTATGCAGCGTATGCAAATTATTGTCGAAGTACAAACCGAAGCATAATAATAAGCGACGAATTGTCGAGTCGATGAAATTTTCGATGACAAGTTGCCAGTCGATGCGTATTCGGACGTCGAATTGTCGTGATACCAAATGTTTATATTTGTTTATATTTATTAGAATATTGAACATTTCAAATATATTAATTTACTATGCGGCGTATGCAAACTATTGTCAAAGTACAAACCGAAGCATAATGATAGGCGACGAATTGTCGAGTCGATGAAATTTTCGATGACAAGTTGCCAGTCGATGCGTATTCGGACGTCGAATTGTCGTGATACCAAATATTATATTTGTTTATATTTATTAGAATATTGAATATTTCAAATATATTAATTTATTATGCGGCGTATGCAAACTATTGTCAAAGTACAAACCGAAGCATAATAATAAGCGACGAATTGTCGAGTCGATGAAATTTTCGATGACAAGTTGTCAGTCGATGCGTATTCGGACGTCGAATTGTCGTGATACCAAATATTATATTTGTTTATATTTATTAGAATATTGAATATTTCAAATATATTAATTTATTATGCGGCGTATGCAAACTATTGTCAAAGTACAAACCGAAGCATAATGATAGGCGACGAATTGTCGAGTCGATGAAATTTTCGATGACAAGTTGTCAGTCGATGCGTATTCGGACGTCGAATTGTCGTGATACCAAATATTATATTTGTTTATATTTATTAGAATATTGAATATTTCAAATATATTAATTTACTATGCGGCGTATGCAAACTATTGTCAAAGTACAAACCGAAGCATAATGATAGGCGACGAATTGTCGAGTCGATGAAATTTTCGATGACAAGTTGCCAGTCGATGCGTATTCGGACGTCGAATTGTCGTGATACCAAATATTATATTTGTTTATATTTATTAAAATATTGAATATTTCAAATATATTAATTTACTATGCGGCGTATGCAAACTATTGTCGATGATGCGTTTAGTTTCGTTTGTATTTTGTTATATTTTAGGTTGAAACAATAGGCGATGCGTATATGCTTGTATCAGGTCTTCCGGTACGTAATGGTAATCTGCATGCTCAAGAAATAGCACGGTGTTCATTAGCGTTATTGCGTGCAGTGCGTAGCTTTGTTATTAAGCATCGTCCGGATGAACAGCTTAAATTACGAATTGGTATTCATTCAGGTAAGCAGTTTAATATTAATTATTTTGTTTTGTTTACGCCTCGAGGCAACTTTTTTTTTTACTTAGTACCAAGAGTTGATAATGACAAGAGTGTGCAACAACTCTTGCGGTTCCGCAGGTATAAAATGTACCAGTGGGTGTTGCGGTTTTGACCGACCCCCCCTTTGAATAGAAGGGGAGCGTGTTTGACGCCGCATACGTAAAGTGTCATTGGTCGCACTGATTTACCCTCTCTAAATAAATGGGGGGTTGGACAAAAACGCAACGCGGGCCGAGTACATTCCTTTCTACAGAGAATGTGCCCAGTTGTACACTCTTGTTAAATAGTGATTTACGCATTGTTGGTAGTACCAAGAGTGCATGATACAAGAGTATGTAACTTTTAAGGTTCGTCATGGAACAAAATGTATTCGACACGCGTTGCGTTTTTAACCGACTTCCAAGCCCTTATTTACAGGGCGTTCAAACCTATACGAACCATGGCGCTGTATGTATCCGACATCTCTGACTTAAGTCAAGATTGCAAAACTTTAGAAAAATCTTAAGTTCAAATTCGACTTAAGTCGTGTTTCTGAAACTCAGCTAATGTCGTTTATCATCGAGTTTACCAATATTTTATGTAAACTGTTTTGCTGTAAACTGATTGTTTTATATTTAAGGCGCTGTTTGTGCAGGAGTTGTTGGCCTCAAAATGCCCAGATATTGCCTATTCGGTGACACAGTGAACACGTCGTCTCGAATGGAAAGCAACGGACTGCGTAAGTAACAAAACCTGTTACGCCGTTAAAACAGCTAAAAATCTGTTTGATTAAAGCTGAAACGCCAATAATACGCAATTTAAACATCATTCTGGCATATTTTGTGCTTATAGTCGGTGCTAGTACAGGTGCTTTCATCGGCTAGGCTTAGGAAAAGACTTAAGCGTAGGTAAACCTGTTTCTAATAATCCAAAGATGGAGTGTAAATCGAGGGAAAGTATACAAGAGCTATTATGTACATAAATAGTTATATTTTTTTGTTTTAGCATTGAAAATTCACGTCAGCTCGTCCACCAAAGATATTTTGGACTCGTTTAATCGATTCGAACTTGAGCTACGAGGTGAAGTACAGATGAAGGTAAGTGCATTTTTTAAGTATTTTTTTATTTGAGTTAATTAAGTTTGAGATAAAACACTGGTACATTACTTTTTATTTAATACTTTGATTATATTAATGTTTGAGCTATTGTTTGCGTAAGCCCTATTCACATGTGCAAGTTTTTGCAGCGAACAGTTGATCACACAAATTGCACGTGCAATTTCGATCACTAATTATCATAAAAGTTGTTGCAACTGCAAATCATTTCTAAACGGATAACTTTTAATTTATTTCGTATGGTGTGAACGCAGTTGCAACTCTGTATTGTATATACTTTGTTGCAAGATTCAGATTGAAAATTACATTTCTATGCAAAATACTTGCAGCTGCAAATTGCAGCGAAATGTTCTCGCTGCACGAACCTACCGGTATTAGTAAAGGTTTTACATTCTATGTTTAGGGCAAAGGTATTCAAACAACATATTGGTTGATTCGAGAATTGCCACATCCAGATAACAAATCTGTCGACAGCGATTCAAAATCGCTCGACCCTCATGTGAATCAAATTCAACAACCACAACTGCATCGTTCTACCGATGAAAATCATCATCAACAACAACAGAACACAAAGTCAGCTCCACAACACCAACAGCAATCGCAACATCATCAACAATCGCAACACCACCACCAACAACAACAACAACATCAGCAACATGATCCTCAACAACAACTGCAACAACAACAACAATTAAATCAGCCGCAACAACTGCAACAACAACATCAGCAATCGCAACATCAAAAGCAATCGCAACACCAACAACAACACCAACAACAACAACCAAAACAACATCAGCAACATGATCATCATCAACAACAACAACAACAACAACAACAATTACATCAGCCGCAACAACTACAACAACTACAACAACAACATAACCAATGCGACAATGATAAACAACAAACAATACCATTAAACGACATTACAGACAACCATAAAACGCAGTCTCGACTATCAGTTACCTTCGAAGAGGTTTCGTGATTAAATACGTTTTTTGCTGGTAAATTTGTTCAGTGCTCAAAATGTTATTAATTTGACCGGAAGACAATAATTGTAAATCAAACGGAAAACTGTCATATTTGCAGATTTCGAAACGTAGAATTTTTGCTGCCTCAGGGCACAAACGATTTGTTTTATAATTTTTGGTCGAATCCCAGTTGGTGGACGTTTTTAGCAGTGGAGTGTGTGTGTCGGCATAGTGGATAGTGCAAAATTTGAAAATCCTGATTAATATTAAGGTTTTTGTGGGGTGTGTTCAACGCTATTGGATCCAACGCAAAATATGGTTTTACTGTGGTTTTTTAAAGCATCGATAACTGAGTGCGAGATGCTGATTGGCTGAAAAATACACAAATTTTAATATTAATGTTAAAACCGTTTTGTATGAATTTTGAGCTGAAAAATAGTTTTTCGTTATTTGAATTTAAGAAACATTAATGATAATACTACTACTGATAATAATAATATAATAATAATTATTATTTAAAACAATTAACAATAATGTAGGCTGGTTAAGGATTTAAACAATAACACAGCTGTTTGTTCCGTATACCGGTTATTTATTATCCTAATAATTGTATTATGTTAACTTTAATAAATTTTAGACTCAGAAACTAGTTTAGTACTGTGCCATTGCGCTATGGACGGGTAATTTTAAATAATTTTAATCACATAATGTAAAAAAATTCAAGTTGACTTTGGCGTCGTGTACCGTTCGTGAGTGGTTGTTGTGGTTCAGTTCAACGGTGAATTCAATGAAGAAAATTGGCTGTGATAAAATAGTTGTAATATTAAATTTATGTTTGGAATTTGTAACGGCAAACATCATTTTGGAGCGCAAAACAACGGAAGAATATGATACAATTTGTGGAATCGTAACATACGATAGTGATATTTTTTGCTTGAAATTTTCAAAATGGCACACAACAAATATAGCTGATTTTAACTAAAATTAAACTTTGAAGTATAATTTTTCAAATTATCATAAATGAACGATTCGGTAGCTTTAAAACTGACCTTTATTGTAAATGTGAAAAATTCTTGACAGTTTGAGTCAACGTATAAGACAGGACAGTAACAGTAGTATATAAGCAAAGGAGACAGTAACAGAAATGTCTATAAGCGTATTCCTAAGCTTAAGCCTAAGCTTAAGCGTAAAAATGAGCTTAGCCCTAAGCCTAAGCCTAAGGTTAAGCAAAAAAGTTGTCAAACGCTTAACTTTTACTCTATTACAGTCCTGCATAAAACGTTCCGCCCTTGATCTTTACATGGGCCATTGTTAATGAAATTAAAAATATAATTAATAACTTTAGTTGCGAATATTCATAAATGAATAGACGGCATCTTTTAACCGACAAATGTCCTATTTTCGGCAGAGTTCAACTATTTTTTACTGACATTCTAAAATTTTAGACAATATTTGTACTTTAAGTGCTTTACTATGTTCGTTTACTTTTCGCTAATAAATTTTCACGCATATCGAATTGGTTGTGTAGTTGTGTCAAAAGTACTGTTGACGTTGAAAGCCTATGCCTGTAGTGTAAGGATAATTCTTTTTATACCTAAGCCTAAGCCTAAGAGTAAGCTAAAGTCTAGGCAAAATTTAGCCTAACGATTAAGCTAACACTTTTGGAACCCCGCGAAACAACAGCCCGCCTTTGATCTATACATGGGCCATTGTATGCAACATAGGCACATTCTATAGAAAGTAAACCTGATCATCCCGTATATACAGCTAGAAGTATTCATGTTCAAGTCAAGTTGGAATAAAGGTCGAACATCGCCACTCGCTGGTTCGAAAACGACGACCTGTTGCGGGGTTCACGTTATAACTGGGACAGCTTGGGATATGATTTGTCCCTATTAGATTATTGGGTAACATGTTTATCTGCTTATTTATAGACCATATATCGTGTTCAAAAAGTCGTATTTGTCTGCAATCGTCGTGTATAGGCCAAATTGTTCTCCAAAATCATATGATATTTTATGTATTGTTTGCGAATATCATATGATATATTACTTCATACTTGACGTAACATACCCATATTGTTCTGTTGAATATCATATAATAGGATTTGAAATTTGAATTTTTGAATCAGGAAACTGTAGTATAAGGTAGGTTACCCTGGATCGAAAGTCCTTGCCACCCATCCTTGGCGGGTACTCCTTATGGTTTGATCGAGGTTGGCTACTGTGTCTAGTTATGCTACTCCGCCCGATCACGTCCGGGATGGGTTTCCCATCTCGGGCTCGCAATGTATACACCTTCTCAACGCAAATTTTCATCGCTACCGGATCGTTGAATAAAATGTCGCCTACAATTCTGTTTAGTAAAAGTTCCTCGCCGGCTGCAAGCCGGCGAACGCCGTTGCAACACAGATTATCCCGACAAAGCTTTGGGGCTAGGAGACTCTTATCCTCGCGCATTCCTGCCCCCAGGTAAAATTTCTGACCACCGTGGCAAAATTGCATTGACCATCCGGTGAGCAGGAAAAATTCGAAGTGCGGGGAAAAATAAATTCTTGGTAAAAAGGAGTTGGTCAAAAAGGAAAAAGAAAAATGGGGACCCGCACCGCCTATTTCTAAGGCTGTAGAAATTTTTACTATACGCAATAATCATTCAATACTCAGCACTCAAAAATCACCCGGGAAAAAGAAAAAGGAAAAAGGAAAAAGAAAAATATGCACCTCCGGTCCGGACACCATAGCAAATTCCGACCCGGGCTTGCTCGGTAGCGACCCGCGCAAGTCTGGGTCCGAAATAACAGAAATATTCCCGTCCTGCGGGAATCCAACAAAAACAATGGTACCAATTCGGTAAAACAATAATCTCAGAGTCAGTACTGAAACAGAATTTCCAAACAACTCAAAAATCATAGGGGCTAGCATCCCTTATCAAATCGGACACCTTTGGTTTATTATGAAGTTATAACCCAGTATTACATTATGCATTATTCAATATATCTATGTCATGTTTAAACATTGAGCCATACCTAATGTTCCTAGGTTTCTACCTACAGACTTGACCAAAACATGGCTCTTTACCTGTTCCGCCTCACGCCGTAGCGTGGTTTCCCATGCTGCTACTTCTTCCCGAGCCGGGAGACTCAACCGGAGTCTAACCCAACTCGAAATCGCGTCTGCAAATAGTTTTCCGCCTAAATGCACTCATCGAGAAATTTCAATCAGAAAAACATGTACAGCCACCCGTACCGGAATAGCCCGTACGGCGCTTGTACCGGCCACCCCGGTACGAGCGCAAATTTTCACCAAAAAGGAAAACATAAACTGCGAAGTTACCATAAACACCGATTTATTTTCCACACCTATCATTCACCCAAAACCATGTCATTAGACGAAAACCAAATATTCCTCCGGTGAAATTTTTAAGGCAAACTCATAGTCATCATCAGAATAATACGTTGAAAAGGCAGAAAAACATTAGCGCACCATTCCATGAAAGGAAAACTAGAAAACTAAAAACTAAGCCGAGAAACTTGCACAGCAATCACTAGCTAACTAAATTTATTCAATACCAAGAATTAAAGTAACTTTTCTTCACATTCAACTAAATTCGGACAAAATAGCATCATTCTGTTAAATCCAACTAAATAAAACTGCAACTACTCAAATTTATCGCCCTTTCGGTTCTTCAAACAACTAGAAACTCGTCAAAACACCTCTGACCGCCAAATTTGAACTCAACATTTCAAATATTAGATAACAAATTTCACAGAGTTCAAATTATACGAAATAAACGTCAAATAGTTCAAAACTAACAAGATCAAACTAACATAACCGCTTTACACATCCACACAAATACATTCCAGTCATTTAAAATATATATATTATAAATTTCACCTCCAGAACTCCAAATTTCAAAAATTTGAAAATCCACATAATTTTCACCATACTATCAAAGCCAATAGGAGACAGTAAGGACCGCCCCGGGCTCAAAACACTCGAATCAAGTTCAACTCAACCTTTTCCCCTAGTTTTACTCACCTGCGCTCTCCCTTCAGACCCCTAGATCTCAAATTTGAAACCACCAAATCTCACGCCTACGGAGTACTACACCCAGGGGTCACACACTTGGATCCCCCAGGTGAATACCCCGCTACGGCTCCAAAAACATTTCCACCAGTGGTTTTCCAACCCGACACGCTCAAATTTCGTGTCTCTCGGGTTTCCCCAGAAAATTTCAACTCAGCGGAGTCACGGATCCAGTGGTATCCCTACATGTAGTTCTAGCGATTTTGTGTGGGGAAAATTTTTTCGGTGTGTTTTTGGTATTATAAGTGCCTCTGTCGCCCGACTTTCTATTGATTTATAAGTACGCGAAGATTACGCTGTCCCGCTGAATATCTTAAGATAATCGTAATTTTGGAATATCATATGATATCCGCATAAATGTCCCACAGTATCACGTGATATTACAACTCTTTTTAGTACACATTGATCTTCTAAGAGCGGTGGTTTGTAAGCAAAACTCATATGACATTCGAGTTTCGCCTGTTCACCTGATATGAGTGCTCGAATTTTAACGTTGACGTTGAATCAACTTGGATCAAACCGTAATCTGCCTGTCCCATGTCGCCAGATGCTACAGATATCTGAAAATGCAAACCAGACTGCGTGCAACCGGAATTGTGTGTCTGGTTCATCCGTATAATTTGGTGTCGTGGTTTCCGCCAATTTCTGTCGAAATTAAACCTTTCGTCAAGCGGTTCGCGGTAGTCGTCTTCGAGTTGAGTGCCGCAGGTTCAAATCCCAGGTTTAAATTAGATCTTGAAATAGACAGTTTTCATGCGGGAAAAATTGAACAGCCATCGCTTTTGGTTATAACGCTACGTTGAGTCCGCGTTTAAATTTTCAATCAACCCTTACACACAAACCAAATTGTCTGATATTCAAGAAGCATTATCTGATATTTAAGACATTTATCTGATATTTAAGACAATTATATGTTAATTGATATACAGTCTTCAGACTTATGCCGTGTAATCCGGACTTAAATTTCTGTAAGTTTTCAGAAATATGGATGCAATATTTCCAAGCCTTAAATGTTTGAAATGAAACACTTTTTTGATACACGTTTAAGACAAATTTGATTGAAATAAAAGACTCGTTTTGTTAAATTCCCAGACATGATTTTGAAACAAATTTGCCAGACAAGCAGAATCCAAAATTGGCAGCTATGCTTAACCAAATTCCGTAATTTAACAACCTAAAATATGTCGACGAAAACTGTAGGTTGCGGTGAGCCTGACCTTAATTCGACATATCATTGAAATTTGATTATTTACTTTTAAGATTATAAACGGAATAACTCGTTTAGGTACTTACAATAGAATCAGAAGATTAATTCTTGAATATAAGACAACTATTTCTTGAAAGGAACAAATATGTTTCTGTATAAATTGGTAATACAAGAGTGCATAATACAAGAGTGTGCAACTCTTGGAGGTTTTCAAGTACAAAATGTACGACCAGGCGTTGCGTTTTGGACCGACCGCCTTTGTTTAGAGGATGGGTCGTTGTCACATGCATTAACCATAAATTAAACTATAAGCGTATCATTTTTGTTGCCGGATCCATAAAGTGTCATGTTTCGAACAGAATGTACCTCTGTAAATAAAATGGTTGGTAGGCCAAAAACGCAACGCATGCCGGGTACATTCTTTTCTATACAGAATGTACCCAGTTGTATACTCTTGTTGAAGTACACTGCAAAAAAATGGTGAGTCAAATTGATTCTCTACGAAATAGGCTTTTCGGGACTACGCAAATTGAGTCAAAATTCGACTCCGCCAGAGTCAAACGTGCGACTCAGTTAGTCGAATTTGACTCTGCCGGAGTCGAATTTGACTCAGTTTATGTAGTCCTCTAGAGCCTATTTCGGAGGCAGTCAATTTGACACACCATTTCTTGCAGTGTATGCATCAGTCACTACTACTGGTAATATTAATTTCTTGAATATAAAAGACATTTATGTTTAAACTATTTCATGTACAAATTCACCGGGCATTTTCTTTTAAGCGTGTAGGTATAAAGCTTCAATTTTCTTCAATTATCCAAGTTTTCCTATTTTCGCACAAACGATTTGAGAATATAGGCAGTTCTAAAATATATAAAAACACCATCTGGATAGCGGCCAATGTTACTTTTAGGGCCGTAACAAGTAAATTAAGCTTATTCGTAAGCCTAAGTCTAAGCCTAAGCGTTATACAAATGTATTCATAAGCCTAAGCCTAAGCGTTGCAAAAGCGTATTCCTAAGACTAAGCCTAAGCCTAATCAAAAAATGTAGTCTAGAATGTAAGGCTACTCTTTTACACACCCGCCAGTAACCGGAACGGCCCTAAAAGTAACATGGGCCATGCTATCCATTTTAAATGTTTATTGTTTATATTTTTCGTATTTCAAATGAATTGCTTTAAATCGCCGACGCAAAAGTTTTTTGAAATTATCTAATTTTAAGCCATCCGCCATGATTAATGATTTAAATTTACAAATCATACTAAAGATCGTATAAGTTGACACATATATACGAACAATTATTTCATTATACTGCTAGGAATAGAAACAAACGCCCATGGAACTTGGTAGTTGACATGCAATAGAGTAAACAAATTGTTCGAAATTTTTAGTATTGCGTAGGCAAACTAAACTAAAGTGTTAAAGTAGGGGTGACAACTGTTTGCGTGAACGTCCAATGCAGTTTGGAATTGTGACGTTTGATTGATCTCGCAGCAGTCGACAATCTTGTTGCAAGGACGATTAAAAACAAAACTAAACTAACTTTCTTTAAATTGATTCAAATCATAATCATTACGTTCTTTCAACGAATGCTTTTTATTAGTAATTTTGGCCCATGTATAGATAAGGGGTTTCCACTTTTCCAGGGTGAAAAACTTACTACCAGGAGTGCATCGCAGCCACTCCTGTATGACGACCTGATTTTTCACTGGTTGGTAGGAAAAATCGCGGGCATAGATTTTGCTGTGGAAAAGTGGAAAATTCATAAGCGTGCATATTCCCTGGTTCGGTAGGAAAAATCTGTAGTGTAAAGTTTGTTTGGAAAACGGGAAAAGTGGAAATTTTAAAAGCTTACATTATTCCTGGGTTGGTAGGGAAAATTTGAAGCATAGGTTTTAGTTGGAAAACGGGAAAAGTGGAAAATTTAAACGCCTAGATTTTCCCTTGGTTGTAGGGAAAATCTGCAGCATAGGTTTTGGTTGGAAAACGGGAAAATTGAAAAATTTAAATGCCTAAATTTACCCTGGGTTGGTAGGAAAATTCTGAAGCATTGGTTTTGTTTTTAAAACGGGAAAAGTGGAAAATTTCTACGTCTAGATTTCCCCTTGGTTGGAAAGGAAAATCTAAAGCATAGGTTTTGTTTGGAAAATGGGAAAAGTAGAAAATTCCAATGGAACGATTAAACAATACATAGCAGATATTTGCTAAAATTAACAAGTTAAATATCATTTCATCGACCTGATTTCACCTCACCTGCGGCATCATCTCCGGTTCCGGCTACTTTTGTTCACTTCCGGCTCCGGATCTGGCATTTTTCACCTCCGGTTGCATCCTACAAACTAACAGGCAATATATTTCGACACTGGTCAAAACAAGAAACCGCGGAGCGGAACAGTGCAAGGAACAAAATCTACTTTACATAGTTAAACCTAAATGAGCAGAGCATTTACCCGAAATAATACATGACTATTAAATATATCAGATTATGATAGTCCCAGCACAAGATTGGTCAAAACAAGATACCACCGAGTGGCCCAGTATTATCAGAACATAAGTCTGTTAACAAAGTCGACGCTTTGAGTGACGCCTTAAGGTTGTAAAAAAGTTATAATTTGTTTTAAAGACGTTGTTGGCTATGGCCGGAAAGCCGAGGAAACATAAATATATCAAATTTGGTCGTCGCTGACTTCCAACCCAGGGTAAATCTAGGCGTTTAAATTTTCCACTTTTCCCATTTTTCAACAAAAACCTATGCTTCATATTTTCACTACCAACCTAAGGTGAATCTAGGCCTTTAAATTTTCCATTTTCCCGTTTTCAACCAAAACCTATGCTTCAGGTTTTCTTTACCAAGCCAGGGTAAGTCTAGGCATTAAAATTTTCAACTTTTCCCGTTTTCAAACCAAAACCTATGCTTCAGATATTCCCCACCAACCCAGGGTAAATCTAGGCATTGAGATTTTCCACTTTTCCCGTTTTCCAACCAAAATCTATGCTTCAGATTTTCCCTACCATCCTAAGGTAAATCTAGGTCTTTAAATTTTCTACTTTTCCCATTTTCCAACCAAAAACTATGCTTCAGATTTTCCCTACCAACCTAAGGTAAATGTAGGCCTTTAAATTTTCGACTTTTCCCGTTTTCCAACCAAAACCTATGCTTCAGATTTTCCCTACCAACCTAAGGTAAATCTAGGCCTTTAAATTTTCCACTTTTCCCGTTTTCCAACCAAAACCTATGCTTCAAATTTTGCCTACCAACCTAAGGTAAATCTACGCCTTTTAGAATTTTCCACTTTTCCCGTTTTCCAACCAAAACCTATGCTTCAGATTTTCCTTACCAACCCAGGGGAAAAATCTAGGCATTAGAATTTTCCACTTTTCCCGTTTTCCAACCAAAACCTATGCCCTACGCTTGAATTTTCCACTTTTCCACTTTTCCCGTTTTCCAACCAAAATCTATGCTTCAAATTTTGCCTACCAACCTAAGGTAAATCTACGCCTTTAAATTTTCCACTTTTCCCGTTTTCCAACCAAAACCTATGCTTCAGATTTTCCCTACCAACCTAAGGTAATCTAGGCCTTTAAATTTTACAGTTTTCCCATTTTCCCAGCAAAACCTATGCTTCATATTTTCCCTACCAACCTAAGGTAAATCTAGGCCTTTAAATTTTCCACTTTTCCCGTTTTCCAACCAAAATCTGTACTTCAGATTTTCCCTACCAAGCCAGGGTATATCTAAGCATTAAAATTTTCCACTTTTCCCGTTTTCCAACCAAAACCTATGCTTCAGATTTTCTCTACCAACCCTGCGAAAAAATCCAGGCATTAGAATTTTCCACTTTTCCCGTTTTCCAACCAAAACCTATGCTTCAGATTTTCCTTACCAACCCAGGGGAAAAATCTAGGCATTAGAATTTTCCACTTTTCCCGTTTTCCAACCAAAACCTATGCCCTACGCTTGAATTTTCCACTTTTCCCGTTTTCCAACCATCGCTTTAGATTTCTCTTAAAACCAAGAAAGTATCTAGGCATTTCAATTTTCCACTTTTCCTGTTTTCCAACCAAAATCTATGCTTCAAATTTTCCCTACCAACCCAGGGTAGAAATCTAGGCATTAGAATTTTCCACTTTTCCCGTTTTTCAACCAAATCCCGTGCTTCAGATTTTCCTACCAACCAGAATAAAAATCTAGGCATTAGAATTTTCCACTTTTCCCGTTTTCCAACCAAAACCTATGCTTCAGATTTCCCTGCCAACCCAGCGTAAAAATCTAGGTATTAAAATTTTCCACTGTTCCCGTTTTCCAACCAAAACCTATGCTTCAGATTTTCTTAACCAAGCCAGGGTAACTCTAGGCATTAAAATTTTCAACTTTTCCCGTTTTCCAACCAAAACCTATGCTTCAGATATTCCCCACCAACCCAGGGTAAATCTAGGCATTGAGGTTTTCCACTTTTCCCATTTTCCATCCAAAAACTATGCTTCAGATTTTCTCTACCAACCTAAGGTAAATGTAGGCCTTTAAATTTTCCACTTTTCCCGTTTTCCAACCAAAACCTATGCTTCAGATTTTTCCTACCAACCTAAGGTAAATCTAGGCCTTTAAATTTTCCACTTTTCCCGTTTTCCAACCAAAACTTATGCTTCAGATTTTGCCTACCAACTTAAGGTAAATCTAGGCCTTTAAATTTTCCACTTTTCCCGTTTTCCAACCAAAACCTATGCTTCAGATTTTCCCTACCAATCTAAGGTAAATCTAGGCCTATAAAAATTTCCACTTTTTCCATTTTTCAACCAAAATCTATGCTTCATATTTTCCCTACCAACCTAAGGTAAATCTAGGCCTTTAAATTTTCCACTTTTCCCGTTTTCCAACCAAAACCTATGCTTCAGATTTTTCCTACCAACCTAAGGTAAATCTAGGCCTTTAAATTTTCCACTTTTCCCGTTTCCAACCAAAATCTATACTTCAGACTTTCCCTACCAAGCCAGGGTAAATCTAAGTATTAAAATTTTCCACTTTTCCCGTTTTCCAACCAAAACCTATGCTTCAGATTTTCCCTACCAACCCAGGATAAAAATCTAGGCATTGGAATTTTCCACTTTTCCCGTTTTCCAATCAAAAAGTATGCTTCAGATTTTCCCTACCAACCCAGCGAAAAAATCCAAGCATTAGAATTTTACACTTTTCCCGTTTTCCAACCGAAACCTTTGCTTCAGGTTTTCCCTACCAACCCAGGATAAAAATCTAGGCATTGGAATTTTCCACTTTTCCCGTTTTCCAATCAAAACGTATGCTTCAGATTTTCCCTACCAACCCAGCGAAAAAATCCAGGCATTAGAATTTTCCACTTTTCCCGTTTTCCAACCAAAACCTATGCCCTACGCTTGAATTTTCCACTTTTCCACTTTTCCCGCTTTTCAACCAAAACCTTTGCTTCAGATATTTCTTACTGACCAAGAAAATATCTAGGCATTTCAATTTTCCACTTTTCCCGTTTTCCAACCAAAACCTACGCTTCTGATTTTCCCTACCAACCCAGGGGAAAAATCTAGGCATTAGAATTTTCCACTTTTCCCGTTTTCCAACCAAAACCCATGCTTCAGATTTCCCAACCAACCCAGGGGACAAATCTAGGCATTAGAATTTTCCACTTTTCCCGTTTTCCAACCAAAACCTATGCTTCAGATTAAAATCTAGGCACTAAATTTTTTTAATTTTCCCACCAAATCAGCGGAAAATTTAGCCGTCATGCAGGAGTGGCTGCGCTGCACTCCTGGTTATAAGTTTTCCACCGTAGAAAACTGGAACCCCCTGTGCTATACATTGGCCGCAATTTTTAACAAAAATCCAATCTCTTGTCTTTTTCATAAAGTTAGTTTTTTATAACTCATTTTATTGAAATTTATTTCAATTATTTTATAAATTCGAGCTTAGAATTTTCTTAAATTAAAATTTTATCACATTTTCCTATCCCATTTATAAAAATGTGCTGCAACGAGAATTGATTCAGTGTGATAACCACAACCCAAACTAAGGAACCGAGTCACATGCTAAGAGTATTTTATTCTAAAAGCATAAATATGGCGTAATAAACCCGACACCTAGACCAGTTACTCCTTCTTTCACCGGTCCAAGCAACAGGTTATTAATTACAAATCAGTCGGATCCTATGCTCACACGACTTCCTGGTCAAAGTTTAATTTATAAAAATGTGAGAAAACGTTTTAGTAATATCGTCTAAAGCTTTATTAAACTCCACAATAAGGCGTTCAACTTTTTGTGAATTACAGAATTTAAGGTTTGCAGCAGAAGGTATACGAAGTATAGTCACTTCAGTGCCATAAAGATTGCAACATGCTGTTCGCAACGTATTTGTAACGTGCGAAACTGCTCTAACTCTGTTGGGATTAGTACATGTCTTGGGTAAAATCATTATGACCTACATTCTTGTTATACCCGGAAACGAAATTAGTGTCACCACTTCAAAAACTTGGCGTAAATCAAAGTTTGGAAGATAAATATATTGTGTGTTTTTTACACTTTGATTAATACTATGGATGAATTCATCACCCAGACATATTTGCGGAAACTGAATGTTTTCACCACGCAAATAGGCTCGTACATTTTGTAAACAATTTCCAAGCTCATTTCGAGCAGTTAGCTCCCAACTCGGAGAGTATATTTGAAAACGTGATGCTTTGCATCCCCAAAAACCATCGAAAGGATTTGCTTCGTAAAGCGCTATATCCTTTGTATCCAACAGTAGCTTCTTAAGTTTCATACATTGAGAAAACTTCAGAAATAATTCCGTTAGCATGCATGGTACTTTTAGCTTATTCCATAATTCGGTAAATTTTTCATTGTTGTTCAAACATTTAGCCCCAGCTTTCTTTGAATCAGCCGGATGTTGAGCTAATTTACAGTTCTTTAAAAGTCTTTCGCATTCCAAAATTTTGTCAACCGCAAAATGAACGCAAAACATTAAGGCGAATGTTATTTTCATGCACTGATATAACTGTTCACTAGACTTGTAGGTCTGTTCTTTGAAATATATTGCGGTATCGTAAAAATTTGAAAGCCATCGATATTCGTAATGTCGACTAAAGAATGCAATTCGATTGATATTGGTCTAAAATAATTTCCTATAAAGTTAGATCCGGTATTAGAAAACCTATTTTTACTCAAAATATCTTTTCAAATTGTTAACATGAACTACAAATTTGGGACTTTGTCGTTCGAGTTTGCTAATTGTATAATTAACATCCGAGTTTTGGTTGTGGATGTAGGGATACCACTGGATCCGTGACTCCGCTGAGTTGTAATTTTCTGGGGAAACCCGAGAGGCGCGAAATTTGAGCGTGTCGGGTTGGAAAACCACTGGTTGAAATGTTTTTGGAGCCGTAGCGGGGTATTCACCTGGGGGATCCAAGTGTGTGACCCCTGGGTGTAGTACTCCGTAGGCGTGGGGTTTGGTGGTTTCAAATTTGAGATCTAGGGGTATGAAGGGAGAGCGCAGATGAGTGAAAGGAGTAGAAAAGGTTCAATTGAGCTGGATTTGAGTGTTTTTTAGCCCGGGGTGGTCTTTTCTGTCTTTTGCCGGCTTGATTAGGATGTTATTAGTGGTATCGAAACTGGAATTTTTGAAATTTTGAATTTTCAGGGCAAAGTATGTGGTGTATGTTATTTATATTTTTGAAACTTACCTGTGGAATGTTATAAATTATTGAGTTCACGTTAATACTGTTTTGTGAACTGATTGGCGGTTGCGCTTTGTTGTTTGAACTTATTTGGAATTTGTTTTGCAAATATTTGAAATGTTGAGTTCAAATTTGGCGGTCTAAGGTGTTTTGGCGAGTTTCTAGTTCTTTGAAGAGCCGAAGGGAGGATAAATTTGAGTAGTTGCGGTTTTATTTTAGTTAGTTTCCAACGGAATGACGCTATTTTCGTCTGAGTTTAGTTGAATGTGGAGGAAAACTATCTAACATTTTTGTATTGAATAAAGTTAGTTAGCTAGTAGTTGTGTGAGTTTTCTTAGCTTGTTGTTAGTTTCTTGGCTTTTTAAAAATGGTGTGTTAACGTTCTTTGTAATGTATTATCAGGATGGCGATTATGGGTTTATTTTGAAAATTCCACTGAAAGAATACTCAGTTTCCATAAAAATAACGTATTGCTAAGTGACTGCTGGGTTTGACGGTTGATTTGTTTCTTGTAAACTCGTAATTTGTGTTTTCCTTTTTGGTGAAAACTAGCGCTCGTACCGGGGTGGCCGGTACAAGCGCCGTACGGGCTGTTCCGGTACGGGTGGCTGTACGCGGTTTTCCAATTGAAATTTCTCGACGTGTGTATCTAGGAGAAAAATTAATTGTGAAAGCGATTTTCGAGTTGGGTTAGACTCCGGTTGAGTCTAGCTCGACTCAACCGTGGTTTTAACCCAATTGCATTCAGGTTCATTACGAAATAAAGTGTATTAATTCGGCTGATGCAATTTACCTATTAGCAACGTCGAAACCGTTCAAATTTTTATTTCAAACAACGAAACCAACGAACTTGGCTCAAACATGGACCAAAATGCTCGGGATAGCCCGCCGCGAACTCCTCCACCGACGAAGTCGGCGTCTTCAACGTCGGAAACGATTCCAGTGTCACCTAAAACGTCGGCCCGGTTGAATCCACTCGCTGAAGAGTTTCGTCCGGCAACACCGGAAGGGGGCCAGTGGGCGGCAAGTCCACCGGCTCGGGAAGACCTCGCAGCATGGGAGACCACGCTACGGCGAGAGGCGGAACAGGTAAAGAGCCATGTTCTAGTCGAGTTTGTAGGTGGAATCTAGGAACATTAGGTATGGCTAAACGTTTATACATGACACGGATATATTGAATAATGCATAATGTGTTACCGAGTTATAACTTCATAATAAAGTGCAGGTGTCCAATTCTGTAAGGGATAGTAGCCTGACGATTTTGAGAATGTTCGAAAATTCTGTTTCAGTACTGACTCTGAGATTCCTATTTTACCGAATTAGCGCGCTATTATTTCTGTTGGATTCCCGCGGGACGGGATGGTTGTTGTTATTTCGGACTCAGACCTGCGCGGGTCGCACCGAGCAAGTCTGGGTCGGAATTTGTTATCGTGTCCGGACTAGGGATGGATATTTTCCTTTTTCCTTTTTCATTTTTCTTTTCCCGGGTGATTTTTGGGCCCTGAGTATGGAATGACTATTGCATATAGTAAAAATTTCTACAGCCTTAGAAATGGGCGGTGCGGGTTCCCATTTTTCTTTTTCCTTTTTGACCAACTCCTTTTTACCAAGAATTTGTTTTTCCCCGCACTCCGAATTTTGCCTGCCCACTGGATGGTCAATATAGTTTTGCCGCGGTGGTCAGAAATCTTACCTGGAGGCAGGAATGCGCGAGGATAGGAGTCTCCTAGCCCCAAATCTTTTTCAGGACGAATGGTATTCTGGAAGCGTTCGCCGGCTTGCAGCCGGCGAGTAACTTTTACCAAACGGAATTATGCGCTATACTTTATTTAATAGTCCGGTGACGATAAGTATTCGCGTTCAGATGGTGCATACACTGCGAGCGCGAGATGGGAAACCCATCCCGGACATGATCGGGCGGAGTAGCATAACTAGACACAGTAGCCGGCTTCGATCAATCCATAAGGGGTACTCGCCAAGGATGGGTGGCAAGGACTTTCGATCCAGGGTAACCTACCTTATAGTGGATCACAAACGGTCCGTACCAGCGAGGACCGAATTTGGAAACTTTTGGAGGTGCTATTTTTAAAAAAACATGGTCTCCAATATTAAAATAGCGCGGTTTTGCGTGTGCATCATAATATTGCTTCTGTACTTGTTGTGCTTGTTGTATATGCTGACTGGCTTTTTTATAAATTTTTTGTATAGATTCAACTAAATTGTTTGTATATTCTGTCAAGTTTTCAAATTGGTGTGTGTACTCGTCCACACAAATATCGGATGGCAATCTTGGTTTTCTGCCATATAACATTTCAAACGGTGAAAATCCTGTCGATTTTTGTACCGAGGTTCTGTACGCAAATAGAGCGTGATCAAGAAACCAATCCCAATTTCGGCCCGTCTGATCTGTGTATGCGGATAACATTTGCACTAGCGTTTGATTGAACCTTTCTGTTAATCCGTCAGTCTGCGGGTGGTAATGGATTGTTTGCAACTTTTTGCAACTTATGCTTCACACCATTTAGTGAAATAATCGGTAAATACTAATATAAATTTATTCCTTCGAACAGTTTGGGGGAAAGGACCTATTACATCACATCCCACAAGTGCAAATGGTCTTGCAAAAATGGGTATTGGTATCATCGGGGCTTTGCCATATTTAGGTTGATATTTACGTGTTTGACATAACCTACAGGAAAAACAGTGATTCCTGATATCAACGGACATCTTCGGCCAGTAATAACGTGGAGCTATTTTTAGTAACATTTTTCATAGCCTAGATGTCCTGCAACCGGAGAATTATGATTTTTAAAAAAAACTGTTTTTCTTTGTGCAACGGGAACAACGTATCGCAAATTATCTTGTCTCCCTTTGCAGAACAGCGAACCATTAAAATGAAGAAATGCTTTAAAGGTATTTTTTCATGAAAGATCAATAGCTTATTACCTGCTAAGTGGTTCCTAACCTTAACACAACACTGATCCTGAAGTTGTTCAGTATTCGTTAATTCTACATTACGGGTTGGCTTATTGTATGTGATTACAGAACAGCATGGATTTCTACTTAAGCCGTCTGCATTTTGATTCTTCGATGCTTTTCGATATTCAATTATGAAATCGTATTCTTGTAACATGAACGCCCAGCGGGTAAGACGAAGAGAAGTGTCTTTCATCGACATCAACCATTTTAATGGGTTGTGATCGGTCTGAATAACAAACTTTCTGTCCAAGAGATAGTGTCGAAAATAGTGTATTCCCCATTGACAAAATTTTAATTTATGAAAATTCTAAGCTCGAATTTAAAAGATAATTGAAATAAATTTCAATAAAATGAGTTTTAAAAAACCTAACTTTATGAAAAAGACAAGAGATTGGATTTTTGTTAAAAATTACTAATAAAAAGCATTCGTTGAAAGAACGTAATGATTACGATTTGAATCAATTTAAAGAAAGTTACTTTAGTTTTGTTTTTAATCGTCCTTGAACCTGTTGATATTAAACGACTGATTCGGTTGTGTAATTGCAACAAGATTGTCGACTGCTGCGAGATCAATCAAACGTCACAGGAATGTTATCTCAAACCATTCGTTGCATGAATATTTTGTATTTTTATGTAATTTAAAGTTATGATTTTAACCCTTTCTCACATGAATATTTTTAATTTCAAATGAGACGTAATTTCAAGGTAACATTCGATCCCCAGTCTCACTTGTGGGAGGCGTTTACGATGACCACTGACCTTTAAGTTTTTTAGGCGAACATTAAAGTCACTGTTTTATCTAAAATTGTTGAAATAATGCATTGCGTTTTGCGATGTATAAATTTTTATATTTGTCAAAATAGCAAAAGAAATTTAAAAACATTAAAATAAATACACTTTTGCTAAGCCTGATTGCTTGTTTCCTGGAAAATTTTAAACTGATTAAAGTTTCGAAATAACAAATTATGTTACTTTAAGGGGCGTAACAGTAGCTTAAGCGTATCTCTAAGCCTAAGCCTAAGCGTTGCAAAAATGCATTCCTAAGCCTAAGCTTAAGCCTAACCAAAAAATGTAATCTAGAATCTAAACCTACTCTTTAATAGACCCGCCAGAAACCTGGACGTCCCTAAAACTACATGGACAGTAAAAGTAAAAGTAAAAATCCGTTATTTTTCTTAATCAAAATTGTTAATTATTTTAAAATTGCTTCATGAACTCAATTATAACAGAAATCGTAAACAGCGAATCAACTGCGGCAAACATTTCACTTGTAAGCCTATTTACTGCCTACATATCACACCGCTAACACCTGAAACAAATTATACTTTGAAATTGTTGATTTTTGACAAATTTTTCTGTAAAACAAACTGACGTTGCGTCACTCTAAAGCATGTTTGTTTGAAATTTTAAGTTTTAGCTGATTTTATCAATTTTGTTTGCACAAAAGTAAGTAAATGTAACGCAGAAAAAACACCAAAATTTCAAATTGAAACAGATTTTAGCTGAAACGTAGCGCCGCACGACAACTGCAACGCAACCCTTCTTGGAATTATTAAGCATGGTTCCCCCTGAGATGTAAAAGTTGTCATTGGGGTCCTATGAGACAGGCCGATCGGCACTGGGAAAAAGTGGGGCAAACGTGGGAAAAAATTTTCACTGTTTTGAAATTTTTGGATCAAAAAGTATTTTCATCTCTGTTGCTCCCGCATTGGACAAGCATGTCAAAGTTTAGTTTGAATTGTCTGCTATCCTGATGTGACATTCACTGTTTGTGCAAGAATTATGATATTCGAGAAAAATTGTCTGTCAGTATCACGTGACATGTTTGACAATATTTGCAAACTTATCGTAAACCTTGTACGATACTAAAATGCGAAGTTTGAATTTGTTGTACTTAGTAATATATTTTAGGGGAAACTTCCGCCCGAAACAGAAACGTTGAAGACAGTGTGCAACTGGAAGTGAAAATACAGGAGCCGAAGTCGGAGGTCTTGAAACTGGACGTAGCCGGAGCCGGATGTTAGGCGAAATTAGGTAGCAAAACGACAGTTAATTAGTTAATTTATCGCAATATGTTGTTAAGTCGATTGGTTTCATGCTAATTTTGTGCGAAATATCGAAAATGCTTTCCTGAAAACTGTGACGAAAGTAAAAAAATAACGCGCTAAACAGATAAATTTTGCAAACTTATGCAAAATTTTACTACCGAAATTGCCGGAACCTCCGGCAAAAATTCTACCGGAGACGGAGCCGCAGCCGGAGGCCGAATTTCGGCCGGAGGAAGACCTCCGGTTGTACCCTGGCAGAAAGTAAGTGAGCATTTAAAATCACTATAAGCTTCCTAATATCTAATTTTTACTGTTTCATTAGTGTACACAAATAACATTGTTGTGCACAATATCATGCGATATTTAGTAAAATTTTGGAGTATCATATGATATTCGCATAAACATCCCGTGGTATCATGTGCTGTATGTCTATTTGTATGCAATTTTCACTTCATAGCTAGGCTTTGCAGCCAATGGGCTGTGACATTCACATTTTGTCGTCATATCCGCTTTAGATCACAACATATTAAGTTGATCTCAAATCAACATGGACAAAACGTGTTCCCTGCTGCCACAGTTTTAATGTGGGGTTCCAGTTATAACTGGGGCAACTTGGGACATGTTTTGCCCCTGTTAGACTATTGGCTAACAATTTGTCTATTTATAAACCCATATCAAATACTATAATTCGTATTTGTCTGTTATTATCATATGTAGGTCACCTTTTGTTTTTCAATATCATATAATATTAGAGGTATTGTCTGTGAATATCATATAATATATTTTCAACTTACGATATTGCGTCTAATTTGCACAAATTCAGTGGAATGTCACTCAAAGTACTGCATTTTCAGAAGATATTTCCGGTTTTCTTCTCGCAAATCGAAGCAAACCTGAATTACAATTGGTAACATGAACACCGCATAAAAGTTCGCTGTAACATTTAGTTTTCATGGTTTTCATGACGAGAAAAACTTGCACAATATTACAGTAATATTTGTCAAATATCAAAATCTTCAAGCACTGTTCAATGCAGAAAACAAACAGTTATGGTTGTATTATTTTCAAACTATAACAGCTGTTTGAGACAGATTTAAGTCGTTATATTGAAAACTTAAACGCAATTCGATTTACTTTTGTCACAAATTTTAACAAATTTATGTCGCATTGACTGTTATCAAATAAGCACAATTATCTTTAAGCTTATTTTTGTTTTAAACTTTTCATCGAACTTTAACTGGCTGGGTTTGACTCAAGTTATTTATAAAATGAGAAAAGCAAACGTGTGATATTTTACTCAAAATTGCAATATTTTTCTGCGCAATAAACCTGCTTAAAAGCGGTTTCTTTGTTTGTTTGTTTGTTTGTTTGTTTGTTTGTTTGTTTGTTTGTTTGTTTGTTTTTATTCAACGAATGTTGTAAATAGTAATTATTTCAAAAGACAACCATAAAACAAATGTTTTCAAATTTGTAAATTTTTAAAACATCGGGGGAAAAATTGTATTTTGATACATTTTTAAATATTCAAATTAGTTTATGTTTACATTTTCTTACGTTTTTGACGGTATTTCAGCTGAAACCCACGAGAAATTTGAAACAACAAAGCAAAATATAGTTTAAAAAAATATTCTTTGAAGCGTGTTTGTATTGAGTAGTATTGTGTGATGTTAAAAATATATTTTGAAAAATTTTTATAATCATCAGAAATCCACAGAATTTAAAAATTGGAATCATGTATTGATTCTAATAAGATGGATATGATATGTGTGTCCAATATGGGTTGCTGAGGTAATAAAGATGCGATAAATAAAATTTTGTAGTAAGATTTAGTACTAAAATTGCATTTGAAATGCTAGCTTACTTCGTCTGCGAGCTTTTTCCATAATATATCGCTTGGTCCCGTGTCCAAAATTTGGGAGTCCGACACTGAAACGTGCCATTTCTGCGCACGTGTAAAATTGATGCTAATAGTAATAGACGGTCTGAGGTTGCATTTAGCACAGACTGACACGTTTATTAGTCACATGAATTTTTACTCGACTGATTTGAAAATGGTTAAAAATATTTTTCAAATAAATTTGTTATGATAACCAAAATTTTGAAGTTTTTTTATTAATAAAGCGGTGGTTATGTGAATTTTGACTGCTTAATTTTTCCTCCACAACGTGTCAATTGAAACAAAACATGGCCCATTTAATGTAAAGATCAGGGGCGGAACATTTTTCTGTGGGTCTAAAAAAGGGTAAGCTTAAGCTTTAGACTGTTTTTTGCTTGGTTTAATCTTAGGCTTTAATATGCTCATTTTTACGCTTTTAGGCTTAGGCTTAGGCTTGAATATGCTCATTTTTACGCTTTTAGGCATAGGCTTAGGCTTAGGAATATGCTCATTCTTACGCTTAGGCTTAGGCTTAGGCTTAGGAATATGCTTATAATACTGTACCGCCCCTATTCTTTGCATTGGCCCAATATATTAACGGCGACTCATGATAAACATGATAATTAAACGAAGAGTTTAGCGTTCGATAGTCACATGAATTAATATTTTAAGACAAACCATTTTTAATCGTTGTGTTTATTTTGACCAAATTCTAATTTCAAAATTATCATTTATTTAAAATTCTTGAAATTTCTCGGATCACGAGTTTTTGATGGCGACGAAAAAGGCGTTTCTCATACTAAAATTTTCCAAATTTCAAATTTAAAATGACAGTTTATAGTTCTTTTTTCTTTGATCACACATGATGTGGCCAATGCTACTTTACGAGGCGTAACAGTAGATTAAGTGTATTCCTAAGCCTAAGTTTAAGCTTTAGCGTTGCAAAAAAGTGTTCCTAAACCTAAACCTAAGAACGGGTAGAAAGGTGTGCGCTGCTATACCCGTGGGTAAAAAAAATTATGAGGGTAAAAACGCAGGGCAGTAAAAAATCTTTACCCACTTACGCCTCTCTAGGAGGATGAAATCTTGGCCAAAATGGACCGAGTTTAAAAATAAAGCAGCAATATTTGTTCACTTATTATATACTTAAAAAGGTACCTGGTGCTCATGGTGTTTAAGGAAAAGCAAAAAGTTACAAAAACAAGTGGGGTTAAATTACGAACACAATTTAACTCTTATAAGAAGAATTTAAAACGTTACAAGCAAAACTATTCTTTTTTGCGATATTTCAACTTTAATCTTTAGTTAGTAAAATTGCGAATATACACTGCAAAAAATGGTGAATCAAATTGACTCTCTCCAAAATAGGATTTTCCTATCGACACAAACTGATTCAACATTCGACTCAGCCTGGTCAAATTCGACTCCATTCGACTCTGACGGAGTTGAATTTTGACTTAGTTTGTGTAGTCAGGAAAAGCTTATTTTGGAGAGAGTCAATTTGACTCACCATTTTTTGCAATGTATGTTCTTAGTTAAACGATGAAAGCATTCCTTGCAATTTCGGCTGCGAATCCAGTACGGCTAAGAACTTTAATTGCAAAAATGTACATTTCTATTTATGTGCGCTTGCGTAAAAACAAACCACCGCTAAACGTCCAAAAAGTTATTTTCAGGGGCAACCTTGAAATTACAAAATAAATTACTTAAATTGACCAAAAATAGTTATTTTCAATCAATAAATTTTTTGTGAAAATAAGTAATTAATTTTTGCAAATGTAAATGTAACCAGAGCAAATAATTTCAACGTCAATTTTTATGAATCTTACGTACCAGGTCTGTTAATGTTTGCTTGCATAAAACGCTGAAACCCTAGGAAATGAGATTTCGGATCGAGTTGACGTCAAAAAAGTCTTTAAATTGTAGTAAAGATGCGTAGAAAGTTGCAAAATATATATTTTGATAATAGAACAAAACTTAAGCTTATTTATTTTCTAGCGTAAAACGCGTGGTGCGGGCGGCTTCTAAGCGTAAACATTTTGTTTTGTGAGAATTTATGAGTTCAGGTATGGCTTCTGTTTATCATTTTGTGAAATGTCAAACCCACACTAGGAGTAGTTTAAACAATATCGATAATTTTAAATTTTGAGATTACAATTTAAGTTTCTCGATGGTCTTGAGCGGAAACTACAATTAATGTTTTGTAAATACTGCTTTTACTAACATTTCTTGTGAATGTTTGTGCGCCTGACATTTTGACCACAGAAACTGAGAAATAAAAGCCAATTTTTTGTGAAAATTTGTCATTTTTGGATAAATTTAAAATTATTTACTTTTGATTTCACAAAAATAAATTCAAAGCTGTTCATGATTAGGATAACTATTTTAATATTTCCATCATTGACAGGGGCTCCAAAGGTTTACGGTTAAATTGGTGCTTATTTTACGTACCCAAAATAAAAGTTTTGCTAAATCTAAGGTGACCGAACCTTAAAAGAAACTGAATTTCGTGATAAACGCATAATTTATTGGTATCTTTTGTTAAAGCAAGTAAAAACGGTGACAATCTTATATTATCAATGATACAATCATCACACATTTTGGCCAATGTTATTTAAGTGGCGTAACAGTAGATTAAGCGTATTCCTAAGCCTAAGCCTAAGCCTAAACCTAAGCGTTGCAAAAATATGTTCCTAAGCCTAAGCCTAAGGCTAAGCCTAAGGCTAAGTAAAAATGTAATCTAGAATCTAAACTACTATTTTATGGACCCACCGGAAACCTGGACGCCCCTTAAAGTAACATGGGCTCATATCAACGAGTGAGCGTAGAGTTGCGCCACTTAACTCGCACCTTATTTGCTACCGCTGTTGAGTTGAGTTCCAATCAGGGATGTAGCCATTGTTCGTTTCGGGAGAGTAGAATTTTACAGAAAAATTGTTGGCGAACAAACGAAGGATGGTTATTCGTTGACTTGGACTCTGAGGTCAGTATGCATTTCGAAGCTACAACTTTTTCGGTATGACCAGGCAATATTTGGGAGCCTAATCTTGGATGGACCCTAAACAGTTGTGTAGACGGTAGCTGCTCCGGCTTGGCTTACCTCCAACCATGGGGCAGCCGAAATTACTAAATACCAGAACCGAAACCAGAACCGGAAAGTTAAAACATAAAAATACCGGAGCCGAAACCGGAAAATAATAAATACTTGTTACCGAAGTATTCACTTCTAACGCTGGTTTATCCCTTTCAATGGAGTAACCACACCAGTTAGAACGCCAACATCCTGAAACAAATGCAGTAGCTGGACCGGTATACGCAATAAATTATGCAGTATGACACGAATCGAAAATTTGGACAATACACGCGACAATTTTAGAAAAATACGTAGTTAGAATAATATGCCAAGTTGTCTTAACTTTTCGACTGAGAAAAATTTTCAACTCCGAAACTGCCGGAAAATTCCGGTGAAAAATACCGGATATATATTACCGGAACCGGCTGGTACAAAATACTGGATTTCCCAGCCGGAGCCAGAATTCCGGTTGCACTCGGTCACCAACCACGCAATAGCCGAAAATTAATAAACAAATAACGGCTGTTTATATCTAATTTTCTCAAAACAACACTAATGACCTTACGTAATTCGAATGAAACTTTTATACTTCTGTCAATGTTTTCAGGTAGCAAACAAAAGTAAAAAAATTAATTTAATAATCACTTTCTAAATTGCTGAACCCACGTAAAAGTATTTAGGAACTATTTTGTGTAATTTTTTTTTCGTCAGAATTTCATCAATTATTTCTGTTTTTTAAACAATTTAGTTTGTTGTGGAAATCGCTAATTCGCAGTTGCGTGGTTCATGGCATCGACCAATCTTCATATCTGCTATGACGTAAACGTGGCTGAAGCATTGTTTTGAAAATATGTTTTTTAAACAAAATTATGTTTAATTTGAGCAACACATTTGGTAATGTTCTTTGATTTTATAATCATTTTTGAAACTTTTAGTTATCTCGATTCGAAAATTTTAATTTGAACTCGTAATACATGGAAAATAAACATATATGGTTTGCCTTTACAATTTAGCTTAAGAAATTTTTAGTAATTCTTAATACTACGCATAAAAGTTAGCGTAAAGCCCTATTCACACGTACAAGTTTTTGCTGCGAGATCTTGCAGCTGAAACTTGTACTTGCAAATTTTGTCCAAAACCTCGTTCGAAAAACTTGGAGCTGCAAATAATTCATTAAAAATCATAGCTAAGATATTAGTTCACATGTGTGAACAACCATACAATTTCACTGAATTTATTGCAGCCGCTTTCTCATTGGTTGATGAAAAAAATGCAAGTTCTGCATGCCATTTGCTACTGCAAGTTCTCGCAGCAAAAACTTGAACTTGTGAATAGGGTTTTTTTTCAGTTTTTTGGTTTTGACCCATTTTTTATAATTTTAGCCATATTAAATCTAAATTTAGGTAGGTTTAACTAAACGTTGCCCGATTACTTGAATGAAAACATTATAAATAATCTTTCATTAGTAAAATTGCATAAAATTTCGAGTTATACTCTGTCTATTTTCTGATTTGTTTGCTTTAAGTTCCTGTAAAAAGTGTTAAAACAAAGAAGTAAACAGCATAGATGGCCACCGAGAATTCGGATATACGGATATACGGATTTGAAAAATATATATACGAATATCAGGATTTGAAAAATATGGCCTTGAAAAATATCCGGATATGTATCCGAAATGAAATACGTATCCGGATATCCGGATATTCGAAATGCTATTGTTTAAAATGTTTTAGAATAATTTACATCGTTTCATCGCTAAAGCGACTGGTGCTGATGAAAAGAAATTCTGTATTCAAACCTCAGTTAAAATATTGAACTAATTTCTTGATAAGTTTTTGTCAGTAGATTTGGTTCTTCGGTGTATGTTATTGGTAAAAGTTAGAGCTGTTTGACTTTTTTCTTTTTCAATCATTGCTACTGAAAGAAAAGTTTTTATAATTCAGCATGATATTGAAAACACGTTTTTTACATCTAACTGGATACTGTCATAAGCTTGGTCCTAAACAGCTTCATTCGTTTGATGGAAAAAGAGTTTTTAAAAAAGAAAGTATGTATTCAAACCTAAAAAATAATATAATTGAAATCATCATTGTAGGTTTAATAAGGATTGTAGGTTTAATAAGGAATTCATTCGGCATTATGTTCCGATATATTAAGACTATAGCAGGTCCTTAAAATTTGGACCAATATTACTTTTAGCAATGCAACAACCAAAACATATTAATAAGTGTAAGCCCCCCGGCGTAGTAAACCTTCACGATACAATGTTCCCCTCAGAAAACTTTTTGGCAATATAATGGTAAGGCCCCTCCCTACCTTGCTTTTTTACCCATCAGAATTTTTTGTAATAAAATGGACGGAGACTAACCAAATCAAACCAATTTTTTAATTGTATGTTTTACGCTCATAACAATCTCAGATTTTGGGTCACTGTATTTCCTTAAAACAACAAGTTAAAACAACTTGTTAAGAAACAAAAAATTGAGGTTCGGAAACGCGAAAAAAAACGTAAAGTCGAGTTTCGGATATTTAAAATAAAAGATTTAATATCGGATATCCGGATAAGTATTCGGTAAGAATTGTCGGATATCCGGACATGAAAAAATATCTGACGCCCATTCACATGTAGAGATACTAAAAATAACGAAAACGGATAGTGATCAAAATAGCGCAAAGCAAAAAACATGGATTTGAAATTTAAAAATTTTAAAAACATTTTACTTTTAGCACATTTGAAGCATGCAAAAATTTACCAGGCATTCTAAAATGATTAAAAAATAGGCGCATAAACTCAAATTGTTGTAAGATTTTGTATGAATTACGTCATTTTTACTTCAAACGAACGATTGCTGCATATCTGTAATAATTAATTATAATCGCATAGTAACAGAATTTCTAGTATTTCTATAACGGAACCAGAAACGAACCACTACTTGTACCATAAAGTAAACGAATATACGGTTACTCCTTGTTGAAACTGGTCTTCTAATTTTAATTCATTTGCCTAAATTTAGTGTTACCACAGCGGCTATTTTCGAGTATTATAGAAATTGTGGCCAATGTTACTTTGAGGGGCGTAACTGTAGACTAAGCGTATTCATAAGCCGAAGCCAAAGCATTCTAAGCCTAAGTACAAAAATGTAATCTAGAATCTAAACCTATTCTTTTATAGACCTACCAGAATCCTTGACGTCCGTTAAAGTCACATGGGCCGAAATAGTTTTAACACTTTTTGCGTTTATTTTAAGATTTATATTAATATTTCATATTTTATTTATCATAAACATTAAACTTTGTAAAATCATGCGAATAATTGGTCAAATTCGGCTTTCGAAATCGACAATTATACTTTTCACCGTTGCTGTGTTTATGATTGTAAACCCTCAAGGCGCCGTGTCGCTTCGTGTTTGCGGCAAACGTCTTGTAAAATTGGCCCAAAAAATTTGCAACACCTGCTGGGCTGGTGGAAATTCAGCAAAACGTAAGTTTAAATCACTTGCGAGTGTTGATGTTTCATGTGTGAGTTTTGTACCAAGAGCGCATGATACCCTCATAAGTAGAGAGGGAGGTCGCTGTTACAGGCAATACGCCTTTAAACGCTAAACGCAGTATTTTTGATGCCAGATACATAAAGTGTCGTGGTTCGCACCGGTTGTAACCAATTCTAAATAAGAGGGAACTCGGTCAAAAACGCAACGCGTGCCGGGTACGTTATGTACCATGCGGAACCCCAAGAGTGGCACACTGTACGCTCAAAATAGTATTTCTGATAATTAAGAAAAAATTTCTTACATTTGAGAAATATGGTGCACTTGAAAAGTATTTCTGTTACAACAGAAACGTTTTCAAAAAATGTTTTGAAATAAAGTCTGAAAATAAACGTTTTTCAATTATTTTAAGAAAAATTGTTTTAAATATCAGCAAAACTTTTTAGATTTGCCACAGAAAGCACTTTTCTGAATAAATTCAGAAATACTTTTTTGTGTGTATTGAGCCGAATAAGAGGGGGTAATAAAAGGAAGACCCACGTTTTGTGTCTCAATCAATAGGAGTCCGTATCAATACGAGTCCGTAAGCGGATTGAGTCAACCCGAATTAGAGTCCATAAATGTCAATTATCGTTCATTGTAAATGCATAAATGACTCCACGACCAAAAAATTTGAGTTCGAAACTTTAAAACGTACTTAAGTTTTTAACCTTGCATTATCGCTCAAGCTATTGACGCAAGACAAACAAGTGTTTAATTCAACGAATAGTTACAATACCGAAGATACATCAGTAACGAAGAGTGACCGATGGCTGGTTGAAAATAAATAGCAGTCCGTAACCGAATACCAGGTGGGAACCCTCTGGAGAGGCCAAATAAATATCGCTCCCCCCTCTTATTCGGGTCATTATAGTACTCTTGTATTATGCAGTCTTTTTTGTACTGCGTATACACTTAATAATGCATCGTACAGTTTATCTTGCGTACGCCATGAGAAAATTAAAATAATGAATCAAAACCGATTTTTACCGTTTGAATTTGGTAACCGAGGGTCATAAACATCAAAGCTTTGGTTTTGTGTCAAAAACGATTCTGCTAAATGTTGCATTGATCGTCGTAATTTTTCGTCAACAACTCCATTTTTGGGGGTGACAAATAAGACACGACCAGAGAACAATTCAGGCCTGAACAACATTTTTACACTGTGGGAGGAAAATTATAAAAAAAGCCACTAACTTTGAGAGCGTAGTTTTTAAAGTGGTCAATTAGTTTTTTTAAACGTTTTACATTAATTTTTTTAGGATCAAGTCTTGCACCAATTACGTTGGAATGGCTCGATAATTTGGTTCCGCGTCACACGATTGGCTCCGACGAACCCAATACAAACCACAACGATCCTCAACGAATCACCGTAACTCTCGACAGCGCTGAATCAAGCGATGCTGCTTCACCTGAAGATAGAAATCAAACGAAAATTAATAATCACAACTCGTTTCGGTATCGTTTGATGGCTTTGAACGCGAAAAAACCAACAAACGAACCGACGAATTTGCGTTATTCAGCGTTACATTATAACAACGAAACTTTGATTGGTATTAATGGACGATACGGCGACGGTAACCAACGGCATGACGCGCGTACCAACAACAACGACTCGACTGCGGACTGGAAACCAGATCAAAGACAAAAAATACCGCATACCAAATTGGAGACGGCGACCGGAACAACAAAACGCGGCATCGTTCAAATGTGCTGTCTTGACGGATGTTCGTACGAAGACTTGAAAAGTTTTTGTTGTTAAATAAGAACTCACTGCAAGCACTGGATTGGTCAGTCGTATTTCAAAAACGAATCAAGTACAAAAGTGATTGGATATTTTTAATTTTTTTTATTTTTGCACTATTTGGAAACCGATGGTCATTGGCTTGAAACGCAATCAGATTAATTTTGTTTTTAAATTAAAAAGATGTCAAATACTATTATAAATTTCTTACAGGAAAATTTAAAATATTACGTTTTAATTTACGCTAATGTTTTTGAATCAGACAATACACAGGGATGTGAACCTTTTTTACTTGTTCCATTTAAATTGTTTCCTGGGCCGGTATTCTCAAATGTGTGTATCTATCAGTAGTTAAAAGAGTAGGTTTAGATTCTAGATTACATTTTTTTGCTCAGGCTTAGACTTAGGCTTAGGTTTAGGCTTAGGAGTACGCTTAATCCACTGTTACGCCCCTTAAAGTAACATTGGCCATTAATCTTATAAAATTTCACTGATTTCTAAAAACTATTCTTAAAGCTGGGTTCGCTGTTACTCTATATGTTTGCATAATGGTGGTCGACTGTGTTACAACTATGTCTTGCACAGTAAAACGCTTTGTGATTTGAAATGGTTTGCATTAACGCATTCCAAAAAATGGCGTACATTATTTACGTTTACCAGCTTACACTATTTGGCCAATATAAAGAACATGGGCGGAACAGTATTATAAGCATATTTCTAAGCCTAAGCCTAACTTAAGCCTAAGCGTAAGAATGAGCATATTTCTAAGCCTAAGCCTAAACTTAAGCCTAAGCGTAAGAATGAGCATATTCCTAAGCCTAAGCCTAAGCCTAAGCGTAAGAATGAGCATATTTCTAAGCCTAAGCCTAAGGCTAAACAAAGCAAATAATCACTCAAATGCTTTAAGCTTACTCTTTTCTAGTCACACAGAAAAACGTTCCGCCTTTGATCTTTACATGGGCCCACTATTTTAAGCAAGTATAACTGCTGCTATTTTTAGAAAACATGGTTTAGAACATGTCCTAATTATAATTAGACAATGTTAAAATTGTTCTATTAAGAAAAATTTTTGTTATGCTCCAGGGTCGATCCTAATACTGCTTGGCCACGGCCAGAAAACCAAACTCCTGACCCGACAATAGCGGTGGGTGGCTAATGTACAAAACTGGGCCGGAACAGTGTATAAACATATTCCTAAGCCCAATCCTAAGCCACTGCCTAAGTATGAAAATGAGTTTATACCTAAAGCCTAAACCTAAGCAGGAAAATTAGTCTAAAGCTTAATCCTACTCTATTGCAGGCACGCAAACGAGCATACCACCCCTGATCATTACATGAGCCACAGTGGTAAACCCAAGATTTTTTGGAGGATGATCCGAGCTTGAGATTGGCCGAGTTTCGCTCCAATCCGAGTCAACTCGAAGGCCAGCCTTTTGGGCTCTGTTCACTCGGATTAAAGGCAAAATGATGATTTGAGCACTCTACATCGAATCAAGTCAACAAGTTTATATTTAATATTAATTTCACCAATTTGATCACGATTTGTATGCAAATTATGTCTCAATTGTATATCAAACTTTACACACAAACAATAGTTGCTTCGTTTACATAGTTGATAATTTGTGTCGTTGAATGCAGTTTGAAATGATTGCAATTTGTGATATTTTGCGTTTGCAAAATCCGCTTCTATTCAGTTACCTAAAATTTTAAGTAAATTAATTACAAAACGTGCAGTATTTAAGTAAATCTCAAATGGCTGGACGGACTAACTAAACTAGAATTGTAAGTTTTACTAAACTTAACATATTTTTAAGTTTAACACGAGTTTAAGTAAACGTATTTTTAGATTTAAGTAACAAGTGCAGCCCAGAAATTATCCGTATCAAAGAGTTCACTAAGTTAAGGTTAAACTAAAAATACGTAAGATTATAAATTAGTTTAAGCGTAAACCTACCCGTTAGTTCAGTTATTCTAGAAAGCTAGTTTAGTGAGTTTAAGCTTTTTAGAGAGTATACAGTGGCAAATCGACAATTTAAGCTTATTCACAGTAAATTTCAAAGAGTTGATTTTAACTCAGGATTAGATGAAACCACTCAGAAGCCTGAGCTGTGAGAATTAGATCTTTCAGAACTCTGAACTCTGAATTGATTGAACTTTTATTCCGACTAAATTATTCAACTCACCCGGAATTATTAACTCAGCTCAGAGCGAGCATAATGTTTCTTGTACGTAACTCAGAAATAACCAGAAATGACTATAATTCACTCTCTGATTTGAATAATCAACTCACGAGCATTTACAGTGTTGAAATAATCAAATATTTGTCAGGTTTTCAGAAAGTTTAAAACAAAGCGGTTTAGCAAAAAAAAATTTCACCATTTTAAATGAATTTTGTAATTTTTATTTCAATTTGAACAATTGCGTAATATATTTCTATCAAAGGATTAGAATAATTCGGAAACAAAACTATAACCGTAATATATAATATAACAACAGAATTCCAGGTAGTTTTATAAACAAAAACAGACACAGATTTTTACCGGAAACGGATATCCGCTAAACATCCTTAACCTGACTCGCTATTCAGAAAAGCCGCTTTGGATCATTTTTTCCAAATTTACGCTAAGACTAAGCCTATACGGCTTACCTCTGCATGAGTATAAGTTGTTTAAGCCTTTTTCTAAACTTCAGCGTAAGTCTAAGCGTAAGCGTTAATATTAAATGCGACAGGGTCAATGTACAAAAGCCAATGACACTGTTTGATCAAAACATACCCTCAACAACCATGGATCGACAACATCTGTCCCATATTTGTTCTTAGCAACACATCTAAAATCGTCCGAATTGCTGTAATTCGCATTGCTCATAACTATTAAATCGCCATATGGCATCACCTGAAAAAAAACGTCAATTTTTGTAATTTAGCAAAATTAAGCAACAGGCAACAGACTGGAATCAACAGGCGTTATTTAAAATTTTTACAACTTAAACCGTTAACAAATCTATATATTAAAGCTGGAACGCCAAACATGCGTATTTTGGGCAAATTTCCAGCATTACTTTGTTAACAAAAATTTCTCAGTAAAAATACACGTGATTGATTGATCTCCGTTCTATTAAAAGAAAATTTGCGTGGCAATTTTTGTGTTTTCGCTAACTTTGCGCATTGCGCAAAGTTGGCAGACTAGTTAATTTTCATAGCAAAAAATTTTAGTAAACTTAAGTATCTTTCCTTATTCAACGGCGCGAACAGATAGTAAAAATAATGGAACAGAAAACGATTTTACGATTAGAAAAAATTCACTTAAACCCTATTCACAAGTGCAAGTTTTTGCTGCGAGAACTTTTGCAGTTGTAACTTGCACTTGCAAGATTTATCCAAAATCCCGTTCGAAAAACTTGCATCTGCAAAATACATTAAAAAATCATAGCTAAGAATTCAGTTCACATGTGTGAATAACCATGCAAGTTCATTGAATTTATTGTATCCGCTTTCTCGTTGGCTGATGAAAAAATGCAAGTTCAGCATGCAATTTGCTGCTGCAAGCTCTCGTAGCGAAAACTTGCACGTGTGAATAGGGCTTAAAACACTTTAATATAAATTGAACATTCAAAACGGTTCGTAAAAGTTTTAACTCACCTTAAAACCTGGTGTAGATTCAATTTGTTGCTTAACTTTAACCCCGTCTTCCATTAAAAACCATGAAATTTGCGGTTTCGGGTACCCAGTGGCGCGACACATCAACTGCGCTGCCATGTCGGTCCGTTCAATTCGATCTTTGGTCCACATAGCAATATTTGGTTTGTAATAATTTGCTGAAAATATTAATATAAACCAGTTTTTGAAATTGGTGAAAAAAAGTTAAGAAAATATACTCCAATGCGTAGATCAGGACCGTAAACCAGTTTTTGAAATTGGTGAAAAAAAAGTTAAGAAAATATACTCCAATGCGTAGATCAGGACCGTAAACCAGTTTTTGAAATTGGTGAAAAAAAGTTAAGAAAATATACTCCAATGCGTAGATCAGGACCGTAAACCAGTTTTTGAAATTGGTGAAAAAAAAGTTAAGAAAATATACTCCAATGCGTAGATCAGGACCGTAAACCAGTTTTTGAAATTGGTGAAAAAAAAGTTAAGAAAATATACTCCAATGCGTAGATCAGGACCGTAAACCAGTTTTTGAAATTGGTGAAAAAAAAGTTAAGAAAATATACTCCAATGCGTAGATCAGGACCGTAAACCAGTTTTTGAAATTGGTGAAAAAAAGTTAAGAAAATATACTCCAATGCGTAGATCAGGACCGTAAACCAGTTTTTGAAATTGGTGAAAAAAAAGTTAAGAAAATATACTCCAATGCGTAGATCAGGACCGTGAACCAGTTTTTGAAATTGGTGAAAAAAAGTTAAGAAAATATACTCCAATGCGTAGATCAGGACCGTGAACCAGTTTTTGAAATTGGTGAAAAAAAGTTAAGAAAATATACTCCAATGCGTAGATCAGGACCGTAAACCAGTTTTTGAAATTGGTGAAAAAAAAAGTTAAGAAAATATACTCCAATGCGTAGATCAGGACCGTAAACCAGTTTTTGAAATTGGTGAAAAAAAAAGTTAAGAAAATATACTCCAATGCGTAGATCAGGACCGTAAACCAGTTTTTGAAATTGGTGAAAAAAAGTTAAGAAAATATACTCCAATGCGTAGATCAGGACCGTGAACCAGTTTTTGAAATTGGTGAAAAAAAGTTAAGAAAATATACTCCAATGCGTAGATCAGGACCGTGAACCAGTTTTTGAAATTGGTGAAAAAAAGTTAAGAAAATATACTCCAATGCGTAGATCAGGACCGTGAACCAGTTTTTGAAATTGGTGAAAAAAAGTTAAGAAAATATACTCCAATGCGTAGATCAGGACCGTAAACCAGTTTTTAAAATTGGTGAAAAAAAGTTAAGAAAATATACTCTAATGCGTAGATCAGGACCGTACCAGTAGTATATAAGTATATTCGTAAGCCCAAGCCAAAGCGTAACAATAAGCATATATCTAAACCAAGCGTTACAAAAAAATTAGTCTAAAGCTTAAGTTTACTCTATTGTAGTTCGGCGGAGAAACGGTCCTCCCCGGAATCTTTACATGAGTCCAAATCCGGGACGGAGGTTTTTCAGCCGAAAAGTTGTGAAATTTTTGGTTTTTTTAGCCGAACTTCCAATTAATAGGCTTTGATTCTTAATCCGTGATGACAAATATTGTTCTGCAATCACTTTGAAGATACCAGAGCATGGTTCAAAATTGACACAACAGATCAAATATATTTGTATAAATTGCTGGTTACAAACGAAAATAATAAAAATCTTTTTTTCTCTATATTGTTTCTTAGTAATGTTGCTTTTATTTCTTTCTTTCTTATTTTTATTAATATTTTAATTTCTGAAAAGGAAAAAACTTCAACGAAAAAATTCTTGATTTGAAAGAGGAATTGAAAATTTCTGAAACATTCAAAATTAAAAAAGAGACAAGGAATTAAAATATTAATTGTATTACATAAATAGACAACCGTCGAAAGCGAAAATTAAACATTTAGCTTTCATCTCAACTTGTTTATTTGACAATTTTTTCACTCAATTATAGTTAAATTTAATTTTGCAACATTTATTGAAAATTTCGGTACCTTTTCTTTGTTTTCGATTGCATCGCGTCGTAAATATTTCTTCATCTGAAATTACAAAAATTTCCCAATATTAAATAGCATTTTATTCGTTCAACAACACCGTTCAATTTTCAAGTCGTAAATGTTGGACCACAAAATGTTTTCAACTAAAGTTACTTTTGATCACAAAATAAACATTAAAATACACAAATTGCACGATGAATTTAGAATTGGCTAAATTTGTTTTTAAATTCCCATGCAATTGCAAAATTGAGAGAATAAGAATTTTTTACATTTGCTTCTGTTGTTTTTGCAATGTAAAATATTAATATTGAAACAAAAAATCCTAATTACTGAAGGCAAGAGTGCATGATACAAGAGTGTGCAACTTTTGGAGTCCCGCATGGTACAAAATATACCACTGGGTTTGGCATTTTGATCGACCCCCCTCTTATTTAGAGGGGTATCGCTATTACATGAATACCCTAAGTTAACCTATATGGGGAGCATGTTTTACGCCGCATAAATAAAGCGTCATGGTTCGCACCGGTTGTACTCCCATCTAAATAAAAGAGGAAAGGCAAAAACGCAACGCCTGCCGGGTACATTTTTTCCACACAAAATGTGCCCAGTTGCACACTCTTGTTAAATAGCAAAAATAGCGCGTGAAAAATGAAAATTAACAGAGATTTAAGAAAATATAAGCCAAAAAATAAAAAAATGTTTAATTTCACTCACCTGGACCGGTTTCGTTCAACCGTAACAAAATATACTTTGATATCACCGTTCGCCCATTTGAAGCCATACACACGTATCGTCCGGTATTTCGACGCGAAACACATGGGATCGATGCTTTTGCAACCGTTGTGCCTTGTTGATAACTTTTCCTTTGACCGGCGTTCAAAAAGCGTTCTTCGTAATTGCTGTATGCTTTAAAAGTTGTTGCGCTGATTGGCTGCTGTCGGCTCGGTGTGTTTGATCTTCTGGTATGGCCTAAATATTGCCAAATAACCACTGGTAGCGGTGATCCGAACGCATCACAAGTCATTGTGACGTCTGAGAAAGGCTTGACATCGATGATTTGGGTGCTGCCTTCGCCGAGAAGTTTTGGTGTATTTCCGTTTTCCGATACGAATCGAATTGATGGTGCGCTGGCGAGTGGATTATCTGAAATTAGCTATAATTATGACGACCCATGTATGGAACAGGGCCGGACCGTTTTCCGGAGGGGCTATAATAGAGTCAGTTTAAGCTTAGACTAACTTTTTAGGTTTAGGCTTAGGCTCTGGCTTAGGCTTAGGAATACGCTTATACTACTGTTTTGGCCTGTGGGCCATTATGACTCTGTCAAGTTCGTATAGCTGAGTGGTGATGCTAAATGCCTTGACGATGGCCAAATTTCTCGAAAATTATATTTAATATATATTTGCTGATCGAAAGCGATGTATTTGTCGCGTTTTACCACTGTGTGGTTAAAAAATGAAAAATATCATCCGGTGGAATTAAAATACTTAAATCAGCAGCACCAATGGTTCCAAGAATCAGCCCATGCAAAAATCAGTATTGTTCTGCGAAACTGAAACGGAGTAAGCTTAAGCTTTGAAAAAAATTTGATTCGCTCGGAGCAAACGACATTAGGAACCAATCGCATCACCCAAACTCCACACTTTTTGTAACCTAAAATCCTGAGTTCAATTTAAGCTTAAAATTGGATTTCATATTGTGTAAAAAATACAACGCTACTATTCGCATGGGGAATAAGAAAAATAGGTTTGATATATTATTTTTAAGACCTCAAATCAAATTGTTTTCTAATAAACTATATATCATTATTTAAAATATATATATATTAAAACAATAATCAAATTGGATTCTTTATAGAATTTAAGTTTTTGAAAATTAGGCAAACATATACAGGACTGAAGCTAAGCCCAAACATATGTTAATTATGCCAAGATTTAAAATGATATTTGAAGGGACACAATGACGCATTTTGAGGGTTCAATTAAAATTTTTACGTGTGAGAAATTTAACGAATTATTAATTAAATCACAGAACAGACGCAAAGAATTTGAAAACAAACTTGTGTTTTGTTCATTAAATAAAACGATATTTCACTCTGATGTGTATACAGCCTATCGCTGACTTGACTCAAACTTTGTTTATTAGCGTAGCCCTACTTGTAATATTATCCATTTTCGTCATAAAGCAAGCAACTTTAGCCAATTTTACTTTTATTAATTTTTACTAATACATGGGCCCGTATTCTTTTACATGTGTGTAGCACCTATCACAAGTTGGTGATATATCGCATCACTTTCGAGCCAGTAAATGCTAAGTTTCAAAATCCAGCACATTTTTCGCATTTGATTCACTCTACTTGTTTAGCAATTTTGAGTTCAGTTCAACATCTGCAATAGTTAGTGAGTTTGAAAACCTATTACTAACTGATGATAGTGCTATACACATTTGAAAATATGGGCCCAGATTTAAAGATAAAAGTATATTTTGTAATAGTCCAAAATACTTAGCTACTGTTGTGACACGAATAACAGCAAGGAACTGGAATTTATTAATCTTTATTTACACGTTGTAAGAATAATCTATTTCTATTCGATGGAGTTGAGTTGATTCTCATTCTGAGTTGAGTTGACTCTGGGTAAGTTGATTAACTCAGAATGAATTGAATCAACTCAACATTCTCAGTTTTGATAGTCCTAAATCAGACTTAATGATTCAACTCATTCTGAGTTAAAATCAACTCATTGAAATTTACAGTGTGCATTCACGTCATTTTATTATTGTACAGGATTTATCCAAAAATTAACTATGTTTTAGTGCGAATATCGCATACATCCTTCTTATTTGGGTCACTACAGCTTCTTGCTGATTGCTATACATCGGCTAGAAGTTACACGTCCTATGCTAATAACTCCTAAGAGCCGTGTTCTTAAATGTGTGTACACTGTAAATTTAAGTGAGTTAATGTTACCTCAGAATGAGTTGAATCACTCAGTCTGAGTTTGGACTATCAGAGCTCAGAATTTTGAGTTGATTCAATTGACTCTGAGTTAATTAATCAACTCACTCAGAGTCAACTTAACTCAGAGTGAGATAATGCTTACTGATATTAATTCAGAAATAACTCACTCGCTAGCTCAATGGATTAATCAACTCATTGAAATTTACAGTATAGCAGCTTACACCAGTTGGTGACAGGTCTTGCAGTTTTCTGCCCAATGAATGATGCGGTTATAACTCCAGCACACTTTTCGCAATTATTTTCTTTAATTTACTTCTGTGTCATTATTGAAATCCAAAGTTGCACGAGTGACTTCGTTTGAAAACCAATCGCTAACTGGTGATAGATGCTATACACATTTGAGAAAATGTGCACTGTAAATGCTGTAAATTATGTATGTGTTTGACGCGGTTGTGTCATATTATAAAGTTTGCACTATCGCTTAAAACACAAATCTTGCAGTCACAGCCACGACCAAAACTTGCAATTATTAAACATTACAAATAACAAAATTATTACCCAAACAATTAAAATACACATATATCGAGCTTACCTTCGATAGCCAACACCAAGTTCTGAAAATATCATAAAAAATATTATACAATTTAAAAATAAAATAAACAAATTAAACGAAAATAAAAATATATTCTAATTTTGAAGAATTATAAACGTATGCATAATAAACGTTCACAGCGAGTTTTACACTCTAAACGCTTAAACAATCTTGATTTAAGCTTAAGCTAATCAAGCAGTACTAAACTAACTTTCATGATTAACTAAACTAACAGGTAGGTTTACGTTTAAGCTAAGTTAAAATCTTATATGTTTTTAGTTTAAGCCAAGCTTAATATATTATTCGATACATATAATTTCTGGGCTGAATTTGTTACTTAGACCAAAAATAAGTTTACTTAAACTCGTGTTAAACTTAAAAATATGTTAGTTTAAGCAAAACTTTAAATGGCAGTTTTGTTAGTACGTCCAGCCATTTGAGTTTTACTTACACTAATATTCAAGTTTAGTTAAGCTATAATTTAAGTTTAACTTTTTAGATTGTAGTCTTTTAGTATCATAGAATAACTGTTTGTCCGATCGCCGTTAAAGCTTTATAAGCGCAAAACAACAATTCATCCAAACTGTAATATTTTTATTAGCCGATTTAACAAGCAGAAGGTAAACTCGCTAACTTTCAGTTGATTTTAAGAAAAATTATTTTCATTTTATGGATTGAATTTAGCAAATTATCAAATGTTTTCAAATACTTAAATTTTACCGTTTTCAAATTAGAGCGTACTGTATTGACCCGAATAAGAGGTGGGTAATAAGAGGGGGGTCCCCATTTTGAGTCCCAATCAATAGGAGTCTGTATCCCTAATAAGAGTCCGTAAGCGGATAGAGTTGATAAACCTTAATTAGAGTCCATATGTGTCAATTATCCCTAATTGCAGCGCATTAATGACTCCAGCACCAAATAATTTGACTTCAAACCTTTAAAGCGTACTTAAATTTTGAAAGTATATTCCTAAGTATATCCTTGTATCAACGCTCAAGTCTTTGATACAAGACAAATAAATGTTTAATTCAAAGGATAATTGCAGTACCGGATATATATCAGTAACGAAGGGCGACTGAGCGTAGGTTAAAAATAAATAACAGTCCGTAACCGAATAAGAAGGGGGTGGTACCCTCTGGAGAGGCCAAATAAATATCAGTGTCCCCCTCTTATTCGGGTCAATACAGAAAGTGTCCCAGAAATTCGAGTTTGTGTTTTGACGAAAAGAACTCCATTCACGAGCCGGCACCCATAGACACACAGCGTCGTTTGCTTATTAGCCTCGGGTTGAGCTTGAGTTTAAAACTAAACCAGCCAGTTTTTCTGAAGCATTTCGTTGACATAAAATTTAATACTGCACGCAGTCTCCTTTTGTGTAAGCAAAAATTATTAATTTTTGAGAAAATTTTGACAATTTGATTTTCAAAATGTCAGGTTGGTATTTAAAATATATAATAAGGTCAGGTAGAGTTTAAAATTTGATTTGAAACGTTGCTAAAACGTGTGTATAAGATTTCAGATATAATTTTCAGTATACGCAGAAATGCAATCTTGTGCTCTCAGCCTACACGAAGTGCAATTTTGTTGTGTAACACTCTCTTGCGGTTTCGCTCGGTACAAAATGTACCTCCGGGCGTTGCGTTTTTGGCCGACTCCCCTTTGTTTAGAGGCTGCTCGTTGTCACTTGCAAGAAACCTAAATTAAACTATAAGCGATTCATTTTTCTTGCCGCATACATAAAGTATCATGGTTCGCACAGGTTGCACCCCTCCTCTAAATGAAGGGGGCGTAGGCCAAAAACGAAACACGTGCCGGGTACATTCATTTCTACACAGGATGTACCCAGTTGCATACTCTTGCTAAAGTATACATCATCCACTCTTGGTAAGACTAACCTCTACGTTAAGGTAAAGTACAACTCTTGATTGAACTTGAAGCTTTGGAATTTATTTAACCAGGTTGTGTTGTATGTGCGATAATTTAGGTAGTATATTGTTCAATTTAAAGCGAATAACAATAATTAATTTGAATGTGTATAATTAATTTTTCACAGTTGCTTTGAAACCAAGAGTGAGTGATACTCTTTAACAAGAGCATACAACTGGGTACATTATGTGTAGAAAAAATGAACTCAGCGCACGTCGCGTGTTTGGCCTACCCCTCCCTCTTATTTAACGGGTCAAATATTGTATTCTATGCGCTGCACAGTTGCCCGCTTATGTTTTGAACAAAATTTAAGGTTTAGACTGACCCCCTCAAAGTGATAGCGTAGGGTAAAACTACGAGTGTGGATACATTTTGTACTACGCACAACCCTTCAAGTAAGTCACACACTCCTGTAATAATCCACTCTTTTCAACGAAACTATTGAAGTCATAAATATATTAATATGACATTTGGACATAGCTAAATAAGCTAAACGGGTATAAGAGATATCGTCACGTCTAGAAAATTTGCGACTCCCGTTGATAAAAATTTGCCACTCCTGTAAAACCTGCGAAAATCCCGTATATCCCAAACGAACCTTTTATGCAGTCCGTGTAATTCGATGATCAGACAATGAGGTTGTTTTTGTTCTAAAAGTTCAGGTGTAAATATTCGTTATTTTCTTATCGAACGGTTTCATGTCGACAAGATTCAAATTCAAAGAATTTGCTATTTTTAACTTATTTTTGTTGTTATACTTTTAAATGTTAAAATAGGCGTTTTATTGGGGTTTTTTTCAGTAAAAGTTCAGTATTCACGTTATTGTTTATAATATTCACCTGATGTGGATCAAAATATCCGTCAAAATTAGTTTTCAGTTATATATATATATATATATATATATATATATATATATATATATATATATATATATATATATATATATATATATATATATATATATATATATATAATAAATTTATATATATATATATATGGATTTATATCGCGCTGCTGAAAGCAGGGCGATAACTGTTGTGCTGCCCGAGGGTGTTATATGCAACGTTTGTACACAACCGAGGGCACCAGGGCAGTTTTAAAAGTGTTAATTGAAGACACCAAGGGCGGTTCCAACGGCTCGAGGCCGAAGGTCGAGATCATGGAACTGACCATGGGTGTTTAAGTAAATGCATTTTAACTGCCCTAGGGCACAAAGCTCGAGTCGTTGCCGAGAGATGAGTGGACGGAGGTTGTTCAAATGTTGCATATGACGGCTGCGGGCAATATGACTGTTATTGCCGCGCTTTTTGGGCGATATTATATTTATTACCCATAGTTGAATATCAGCCCGAGGGCTGATAAGTTTAATATCAGCCCTAGGGTCGATATTAAATTATCAGCCATAGGGCCGATTTTAAACTTATCAGCCCTCGGGTTGATATGGTTTATATCTGTTCTAAGTAGGAGGCAATATGTCTTACATCGCCCAGGTGGCATCCTTTGATGTGGGTAATAAATTAATAAATAAATAAATATATAGTATAGGGATATCTTCTAGTTGCTTTATAGAGACGGTAATAATTAGAAATTTCTGGATCCGCTACTGCATCCATACTTGTTTGTTTACCGCTACATATTATGGTGTTATTAGCAGCGTACAACCGGAGGTGAAAAATACAAGAGCCGGAGCCGGAGATGAAGCCGAAGGTGAGGCGAAATTAGGTAGTTAAAATGATGTTTAATTCGTTACTTTTAGCAAATATATGAAATGTGTTGTTGTTAAATCGTTTGGTTCTACTCCCATTTTTTACAAAATATCGGCAAATTCTTTCCTTAAAATTGTGCCAAAAGTTAAAACAGATCACTGGAAAGAGATAAATTTTGTCCACCTATGCAAAATTTCACTACCGAAATTACCGAAACCTCCGACAAAAATTCTACCGAATCCCAGGTCGGAGTCGGTGGTCGATTTTCTGCCAAAGCCAGATCTGGAGGCAGAGCTCCGGTTGTACCCTGGTTATTTGTAAAGTTTTACATGTTTGACGTACTTACAGGTGTAATATTTTAATTTGAGGTTCACATCATTGAACATTTGCATTGGAATCTGGTTATAAGCAAATGCTTCGAATGTCATGGTATACTAAATCGTTAATATCTGTGTCTGAGTAAGGCCCGATGTCGTTTTAGCACTCTTACGAGACCACTATAAAGTCCGGTAGTCCCTAACGAGGACGTAGACATATTGCACTGTGTTCATATAGCATCGCAAACATACATAACAACATTGCAATCATACATAACAACAACACAAATACATATATACACTTATTTAGTTTGCCTAATTTTTTACCTTTTGTCCCGACTGCCTTCGGACAGAGTCGAGACAAGTAATAGTGTCTACATAACGCATAAAATTGTACCTACTCGTTAGTTGCAGCTTCGATTTGTACCCAGTTCCCTACCGGGTGGTTGGACAAATTATTACATTAGCGCGCGCATTATAACGTGGATGACCCATCAATAAGTACAGTATGACTATTAAATTAATACCTTGAAGCGGTCGTAGCTCAGCCAATCAGCGCATTAGTTTACAACACGTATGCACAAACCTTTAATTCGGCAGCTTACGTATTTTATAATATTCAAAATAAAGATGGTAAACTATTTAGCGTTGAAAAATATTATTTTTCTCAATATGATATCTAGAAACGAATTTAGACTTAATATTAACATTTGATTTTGTTGATTGTCCTCGTTTTTCCTCGAATGTTAATAAGCTGTCATCGGTAAATATTATACAAAAATATGCAGATTTGGTTAATCTCAATCGCAAAGCTTAAATCTTTAAGCAACTTATACCTCAACACACTTACCGAAGCAGCTTTCAAGATAAACAAAAGTGTAGCAAAATGTAACGAAATATTAACACTGGCAAACGGTATTTGAAAGCCTAGGCGTCTTCGAGGCCTGAACATTTTATTGTTATTATTTATTATTTTGATGGGGTTTATAGGGAATTAATAATGTTGTTTACTATGGTGATCTAAAAATAATATTTATAAACTTTTGTTTCTGTATGATTTATTTTTAGGAAATATTTTTGTTTTAGTTGCATCGGACTCCGGCAGAAAATCGACTTCCGGTTCCGGACGCATTTTTGCCGGCGATGACGACAATTTTCGATAATTGTCAAATTTTGCATTGGTTTACAAAATTTATCTGTTTGGTGCGTTTCGTTTTAACTTTTAGCGCAATGTTCACGAAGGAATTGTGTCGAGATTTTGTAAAAAATAAGCGTTAAAACCAAACGATTATTTAACATACAGATATTTGCTAAAATTAACAAATTAAACATCAGTTTAACTGCCTAATTTCGCCTCGACTCCAGCTTCACCTCCGGCTTCGACTCTGGCGAATTTTGTTGACCCCTGCTCCGGTATTTTTCAAGTCCGGTTGCATCCTGATATTAAACAATTCAAATAAAGCGCATTGAGACTGTTGGATTATGCATCATCCGCAATATATTGCAGCATCACATAATGTAGGTCTAGAGTTTTTAACTGGGACATTGGAAAATTTTCAAATATGACTGATTTGAAAACTTCTCATCGAGGAGTACACTGTAAATTCCAATGAGTTGATTATCCATCTCGGCTAGAGAGTTAGTTGTTTCTGAGTTAATAACAGAAAACATCAACTCACTCTAAGTTGAGTTGATATTCCGCGTAAGTTGGATAATTATGCCAGAGTGAGTTTTGCTGACTCAAAATTCTGTATTCTGAATGTCCTAACTCAGATTGAGTGATTCAACTCATACTGATTTAAAATCAACTCACTGGGATTTACAGGGTATCATCTTAATTATCCTCGCTGTATTGTACCAATTTTAGTACAATGATTTTTTGGAATAAAATTTAAAGTTTTTTCATATTTAAGATCTGTATATGCACAAAACAAACTGTCTTATATTTAAGAAACATTCTCTAAAATTTCAGACAATTATGTCTTAGTTAAGACTTCAGGCATATACGTCTTGAATTCCATACTGCAATTTCTGATTTTTCATTAACATTTAAGCCAAATATTTCTGAACTATAAGAATAGTTTTGCTCATTTCAAAACATGCGAATGAAAGATTCGATCTGTCCACGGACTTTCGAAGTTCTTGCAGCTGCAAATTATTCACTGGAATTCGTGTTATTAAATTTAATTCGCACAAGTAAAAGCAGCTGCAAGTCGATTGAGTTTTTTGCCCCTGCGTTTAAATTGGCCAATCGGAATACATGTTGTCGATTGCTTCTGAACGAATTCTGAGATATTAGTGTTTGCAAAGAAACATCATCTTTATTCTAAATCATGACATGAATTTATCTCATATTAAAGCTGCACACAAAATAAATTGTCTTGAAATTTCAATACTTCAACTTTCTTAAATTTTCAAGACATTAATATCATGTATTTCAGACATTAATAACCTTAAACGGGTCAGAACTTTGTATCTGACATGGATAAAACATAAATGTCTTATATTCAAGAAATTACTATTTACAATTTATAAGAAACAAAGTTCTTTCTTTCAAGAAATAGTTGTTTTATATTCAAGAATTTATTTTCTGATGTTTATATTTGTAAAAAAGTTACTCTGTTTATATTATTAAGAGTAGTTATAAATAATCGAATTTCAAAGATATTTCGGGTTGAGCTCAGGCTCCACCAACCTAAGTTTACATCTTGGACTTATCTTAGGGTTTTGAAATTAGGGAATTTGGCTGAGCTTAACTCCCAATTTTGAAGGCGATTTCTCTGGCAAATCTTGTTTCTAAGACATATATGTCTTAAAAACAGCAAAAGAAGTCTTTTATTTCAGAAATATTTGTGTTATATTTCAGACATCTTTATCTTGTATGTCAGAAATGTTTGTCTTGTTATTTTTGAAGTTTCAGAAACTAATGTCTTGCATTCAAGACATATATATGGAGTCTAGATTAAGGCATAATTGTGCTAAATTTAAGGAAATATTTCTTGAATATCAGAAAATGTTTTCTGTGTGTGGAACGATCCACATTTTTTTTTATTTTGGGCAGCGTTCCAGCGGTTTCAATGATTGTTTCATATAAACGCAAGAGAGTACATATATGCAAATTAGAACACATCCTTAAAAAGTTTTGTGAGGAATATTTTGGGATTGCAAATCTGCAACCACATTGACTAGTACAAATAATTTGCAGACGACTGCAATAAATTTCAAAGATAAGCTACGAATTAACAGTTCTGATAGTGATGAAGGATAAATTCGACTTGCAAGGCTATTTGTACATATGACTAACAGCCATACTTGTTGTCTAATATAAGCGCACGTAAAATTAATTTGTAACTACTCCAAACGCTTTAAGTCCCTAACAAATTTTTTGGCGATAAAATGGTAAAGTCCCTCTTTACCTTTACAATTTTTGTGTTCCATTGCCAGCAACCCGCCCCACGTCAAGAATTTTTCGACCCGCCTCTGATAGAAGGCCTACCCATCTTAGACTACGTGCCTGCTTACTTTATTAAACGCCATGGATTTTTCTGCTAGTAAACCAACGCAAGTTATTTAAACCTGGAGAGTAACCAGAATTACGCTATTTAGTTCGCAACAGGTTTTATCAAAAATATGCCTAAAATGTTGATTTTGCATTCAATCTGAACCAAATAATTTTATTTTTAAACAAATAACAGCAGCTGTTGTAAAAACTGTGGTTAATGAGCGAACATATTTACCACTGGTGCTGTCACGTAATAATTCTTAGAAAAATATTTCAAAATAATAAACAAATTTTTGTATTTAGCAAAACATTTTGCCTGCACTCAACCTTTGCAATTTTTGACCAAGTACTTAACTGTCAACCAAATGTCGTCCTGTATGTCGGTAAAGACGTAGCCCACACCCACAGACAAAACCATCCCATTGGGCATCTTAGGGGTCCAAACCAATCCTTACCACCGAAACAAAAATAGCAGTTATATAAATAAACAACATTTCAGCGATTTTGGTGTTGATTTCGACAATTTTATGCAAATAATCTATCCGCTCGCAGTGATAAATCGCAAAAAATTGACAAACAAAATAAAATTTAAATATTCAGTCTGCCGAAATAGTTTTTAGCTTAAAATTGAGCTAAAAATTTCTAAACCGAAAAACAGTTTTCTTTCTATTTTTGTCCAATTTTTCGGCCCATGCGGGGCAGCAAATGGCACACCAGCCCCACCTATAAAACCTCAGGCGCCGCTGTCATAACTGATGCAGGCAACATTTCGTTTTAGGCATCAATAATTTGATGCAAAATTTTCGTTTGCAACTAAGTGTATCATTACAGTTTGTTTTCCGTTTTTATCTATGATGTTATGCACCATCCAGGTTATACTGCGCTCGCCATTGTCCAAAAAACGTCCAAGTTATTATTAGAAAACAGCAATAAAATTACAGCTGTTTTACACACTTGATGATAATTTGCTCACTATTTATGTGTTTTTCTTGCATGCTATTCTTAGGACATGTACGAAAAATCGCAGCGCATTTTGGCATTATGTTTTTCGTGCACCAATATTAGAATTTACCGATAATAATTGAATTTCGATTTTCCTGCTAAAATTTGAATTTTCCCACCTATATTTGAGTTTTCCCGCCAAAATTTGAATTTTTTCGCAAAACATAAATCCATTCTAAAATTTTAAAAATTAAAAAATTTACACCCGACAGTTTCTAAACAGTGAAAGTACGATTTACACTGTATTTTAACACGGGTGATGCTTTTTGCACACTATTTTTGCCCTTTCGCTTTATTTTGTGGGTCATTTGTATAGCTAGCTAAAATTTTGGACATTATTTTTTCAGAGTGTTTGATTATTAGCTAGCTATTGAAATGGTCGGACATTTTTTGACATTGGCGAGCGCACTACAACCTGAATGATGCATTATTCTAAAACCTACAAAACTGATAATTTTCTCTCCTATCCTTTTTATAATATACGCCCATGTAACACCCACAACACAGTCCTATTCAATTCACTCGCTTGCCATATTTCAAGCAACAATTTTGAGTTATTAATAATACACCTTACCATTTAGATTCGTAATGTCCAACATCTGTTCAAATTTCTGGCCAAAAATAACTTACAAACAAGGCGCAAAGCCAAAATTGTCAATTGATAACGGTCCATGCAACCAGGAGAGCAACAGTAAAAGAGGAGGTTTGAGCGCAAGCAAAGCGAGCTAAAACTTAGACGTAATTTTATTATGAAATCGCGTTGCAGTAGCCGCAACAAGTTTCGTAGTTCACGGATAAGGGTGCCTGACCTAGGCCCAGCTGTGAACCTGCCACCAACATGTGACGTTAATTTTTTTTATAAAAATATAAAATTTAATCTATTGAAAAAAAAACTAAAAAGTAGGCGGTGAACTTTTATTTATTTCATGAACGTAGAGAAGCGAAAATGTTAAGAAGCGAAAATGTTATTTTGTTGACATATATGTCCATTTGTTAATTATGAACCAATTTTGTGTATATATTTTTTCCGGTTAAATGCTACAAAGCGAAAACCGTATAATTTTAATTTAAAGTGAAATCTGTGTGTCACCTGTAAGATTTACCAGTGCGTCCACTGTCTTGGAAGGTTGTCGAAAACTCAGCTCGCCCAGACACACATACTTAATGTGGGATGGTAACTTAGTCGCAAGCAGAGTGTAACTTTACCCACAGGTACCGATGGGTACCTGTGAGTCGGGTAAATTAATTTCAACCGCGGTTGCACAAGCGAGTAAAGGTTTGCATCACGCGGGTACAAAAATCGACAGTTTCTACCTGCGCCAGACCTTTAAGAGTTAAGGTTGAAAAACATACGCTGTTAACTAAGCTACGCAGTGAGCGATGAATATGCAAAACTTCTGTGCTTTATTTAGTTGGAGTTGAAATTTTGTTGTTTCTAGTAAGAGCTTTTATGTGTAAAATTGACAGCTGCTATAACGCAAAACATCATTAAAGAATAAATCACCAGCTATCTTTTAAACACTAGGTTCAACTTCAGATGCGGCTAAAATGTGTGTGTCGTGGGTAGGCGTTTTTAGCGTGGGTAAGGTAAAGCGTGGGTCGAGTAAAAAATCATATCCGCGTTCCACTCTGATGGTAGCTACATATCATTTAAAGCAAGAGCTGAAGTTGAAACCCAGAATTCACGATTGCGAAAGCATTCTCAGGTGAGAGTTCTGAGCTGAATTTATACAACATTGAAGTTTCAATGCCCCGAGTGCTCCTGCGCTCGTGTGCTCGCAGTGCATGAGTTGGTGACTGGCATAACAGGTCAGCTGGTTTACAAATTACCTAGGTTTGTCTTGGTTTTCTACCTATTTGGTCTTAGAAATTATCCCGGAAATTTTCATCTTAAACCTGTCTGAATATAATTACTCCCTTTATCACCCACCCATTGAATATGTAACGTTGTTTACTGCAGCTCATTTTCTTAAAAATATAACTCGCCTAAGCGTCAACGACTTAAAAATAGAAACTGCATAGCTAAAATTAAGCACACTCGGGTTAAACTGTCCCTCAGAGACGTGTATACGAGAGGAGAAAGGGCAAATATATCTCGCTCAAAAATCCAAGAAAGACTCGGAAAACTCATATTTACAGGCTGTAGAATAACTTGCAAAGGTCAGAGAAACATTTTCTCTTGCGCTGTGCTCGCTCGCAAAAAAATTACACTAAATTATGTAAGCTTGGAACAGCATAGATAATTCATTCTAATTGCTCTATTGTAGGAACGCTAGTTGGATTTGAATTTGAAAATTTAAATTGCGAAAATTCTCATATAAAAAAATAGGAAAACAAAAGAAAAAATGTGTGTTCTGCAAAGTCGATTTGTGTTCACAAAAAGCAATTACTAATTGCACAAAATTGTTAACATTTATGCTAAATGAGATCAATCAAATTTCGATTAAGTTTAGCACAAACTACACAGGGTTTGAAACTAACTTTAATAACGCCTGCAAGCGCTCTCAGACCTAACATTGGGCCCGTAGCCAATAGAAGGCCAGGGAGGCTCAGCCCGTCCTGGAAAAATTTTGTCCCCCTAGAAGATTTTTAACCTTGCTTGTAAGTCATTGAAAACCTTTAAATGCCCCTCCTGAAAAATTTTTAGCCCCCCTAACAGGGTTGGCAACATCTTTATGCATTTGAGAATATGGGACAACCAAGTTTTAAACTTAACCAAAGTTAGGTATTTTCACACAAAATTGTTGTTATCTCTGTTCCATACAGTAATAACACACGAAGCTTATACAGTTCGCATTAATACACATAAAATAAATTGTCTTGAAATTTTAGGACTCATACTTTCTTAAATTTTCAACACATCAATGTCTTGTATTTTACACACATTAATAGCTTTAAACAGCTCATAAATTTGTGTCTGAAATGGTTAAAACATAAAAGCCTTATATTCACGAAATTACTATTTACAATTTATAAGAAACAAAGTTCTTTCTTTCAAGAAATAGTTGTCTTATATTCAAGAATTTATTTTGTGATGTTTATATTTGTAAACAAGTTACTCTGTTTATATTCTTAAGAGTGGTTATAAATAATCGAATTTCAAAAATATTTCGGGTCGAGCTCAGGCTCCACCAACCTAAGTTTACGTCTTTGACGTATCTTAGGTGGTAAAATTAGGATATTTGGTTGAGCTTAACTTCCAATTTTGAAAGTTTTACTTCAGACATATTTGTCTTGTTTTTCAGAAATATTTGTCTTAATCGCTTAAATTTAACACATTTAAAGGTTAAAAATTTCAGACAGAAATTTCTGAAAATTTTCAGATACTAATGTCTTGCATTCAAGACATATATATCTGGAGTCTAGATTAAGACATAATTGTCTTGAATTTAACGGAATATTTTGCAAATATCAGAAAGTATTTTTTGTGTGTAACATCTTAATTTTACTATTACAAGCGAAAGTTAAAATTGCAAAACATGATTGCAATAAAAGATAAGAGAAACAAATAGCAAACCATGATCTGAACAATGACTACAGTGCTATTTCACCGAGTATGTTTCAGACCAATTCAAAGCCTACGTAAGGTCACCTCTTAATTTTAATAGAAACTAAAATAATTTTAAGTTTGAAACAAAAAAATTCGACTGAAAATACAGTAATTACTAATTTTGAAGTTAAGTAAGTATTATGCTTATGACATTTGGCCAATGTTACTTAAACGGGCGTAACAGTAGATTAAACGCATTCCTAAACCTATGCCCAAGCCTAAGCGCTGCAATAATGTGTTCCTAAGCCTAAGCCTAAGCAAAAAAATGTAATCTAGAATCTAAACCTACACTTTTATGGACCCAACTAGAAACCTGGACGCCCCTTAAAGTAACGTGGGCCTGACATTTTAAGAATTTCCACGTAGTCTGACAGTAATTATAACTTTTTGTTGTCTGCCGAAAGGCAGAACAACTACGCACATAGCAACATTTGAACTATTGCTTATTCAAAAAACTGCTATAAGATAATAGTTTCAATTCTTAAAAATGGTTTACGTAACAACAAATCATTAACCTGCAGCGATTGGATTATAATCTTCAACCTACGTTGAGATTAACTCATTTTAAACAAAATTTGTGATGAAAAAACGCGAACGGTTTTAATTTTTTCATTTGCAGTGAAAATATATTGTTCCTGACGTGGGAGTTTTCCAAACATTACAAATCAATTTTGAGAAAATAAAAAAAAATTTATTTTTCATAATTTGGTTTCGGTTTTAGTGATATAATTTGACTAAAATTGCTCGGTTTTCGCTTTTATACATGATTTTATCGATAAAAAAATTATATTTTATGCCTGTTTAAGTTAACGATATATGTCGGGTACTAATGCGTTATAGATGGCCCTCGTAAACGTCAATCATAGTTAGAAGCAGTCGGAATATAACCATTGTGAAGCTAACGAAATAAGCAATTTTGCTTAAAATTTGATTATTGCTCGTTTGGTTTGTTTGTGGAGGTCCGAACAAATGCGGATTTGGATTGAACCATTGAAATGCTAACTTCAGAAAAACACAAACTCTGCTATGAACTACGTTAATTATATACTTCACAAATGATACTAACTTTAGAAAATCAATTCCCTTTCGACTCAGACGCGTAGCCAGCTCACCTTGCTAGGGGTGCTAAAAAATTTTTAGGAGCGGCATTCAAGGGTTTTCAATGAGTTACAAGCAAGGTTGAAAATTTTTTGTTTGAGACCAAAATTTTTCCAGCGGGGGGCTGAGCCACTCCTGCCCCCCCCCCCCTTGCTACGGGCCCAATTCGACAGGGTATTTATACGGACAAATTAAAGGCAAAAACACTGTACTTAGACTTTTATACTTAACTTTTTTGTGTGGAAGATAGGTGATAGCGCAAATTTTATTTCTTACACAGTCAGTATACCTTTATCGTAAAATAAGTATTTCATTTCAATTCAACATATATTTTTTCTAATTAAAGATTGAAGTAAATGAATAAAAAAAGTTTCTTTTAAAACTGAAATTAGATTGATAGAAACTATTATAAGTATATTGAGAAATTAAGAATTGTCTAAAATCTGGTTAACCAAGGCAAATTTGACCATTTTTTGCAACTATAATGTGTCTTTTATTCAGAATGGTTTAATAATTTGTGATGATATAACGTAATTTTTTTTAATAAAATTAATAATTATTTAGCATAGACGAAAAATACTGTAGTGACCCGAATAAGAGGGTGTGGGGTAATAAGTATGCGGTCCCCATTTTGAGTCCCAATCAATAGGAGTCCGTATCCCTAATAAGAGTCCGTAAGCGGATAGAGTCTCTAAGTCCTAATTAGAGTCCATGAAGGTCAGTTATTCCTAATTGTAGGGCATAAATGACTCCAGGAGCAAATAAAATTGAGTTTGAAACTTTAAAACATACTTAAATTTTGAAAGTACATTCTCCTAAGTATAACATTGCATGATCGCTCAAGCTATTGACGAAAGACAAATAAATGTTTAATTCAACGGATAGTTGCATTACCGGATATATATCAGTAACGAAGGGCGGCGGAGCGTGGGTTAAAGATAAATACCAGTCCGTAACCAAATAACAAGGGGGGTACCCTCTGGAGATGCCAACTAAATATCAGTCCCCCTCTTATTCGGATCACTAGGTATAGATAGACTGAGTGATTCAACTCATTTTGCGTTCAACTCGCTGAAATGTACAGTGTAATGACACCGTTGTGTGATGCGTTTTGAGTTAGCGTTGGATTACGCCTCAAATTCGGATCACAGCATATACAGCTAAACTCTAAAAACACTTATGTTTCCAGTACACGGAAAAAATGTAAATGTAAAAATAATGACAACAAAAAAAATCACATTACTTTAGACTTTTCAAGCAAACCACGTACATTTGTCATAATTTTAACCTTTGTCCAAAAACTGTTTAACAATTTGTGCCATAATTTTAAGTGTCATCCATGTTAAATATTTAGCTACTAATCAAACGCGTTATAAGCTAACAATTATCGGAAACTTTTCTTCATAATTATTTATTACAAGTCAATGATTGATATCTGATCGAAATAGCACAAAACTAAAACTAAGTCAAGTATTTTGATAGAAAATTCGACTAATAAGCAAAACGACCTGATTATTAGTTAGTTTTACCAAGAGTCGATAATAAGGGTGTGCAACTTCCAAAAATACGCGTGGCATAAAAAGTACCACCGCGCGTTGTGTTTTGGCCGTACCCCCCGTTATTTAGGGGGGTCAACTGCACACAGAACTCAGCTAAACTTAGTTCAAGAATATAACCGGACAAGGTTTGCACTGCGTATCGCAACAGTATTTGCCTGTGTTCAAGGTTTCAACACCCCCCCCCCCAAATGAGGGGGGGGGGGTGTAGGCCAAAAACGCAACGCGTGCCGGGTACATTCTTTAATACCCAGAATGTACCCAGTTGCACACTCTTGTTATAAAGAGTGATCATCCACTCTTGGTTTTACCTAAAATAAAACAAACGGCAATTTGCAATTCGTTCGGAGTTAAAATCCTAGATTGTATACGTATATATACTCCGTAAAAACACTCTACTTAAAATACTACAGTTATTATTTGCTAACTTTTTTAAGTTTAAGTGTACTAAATATTGACTAAGTCTTTGCTTAAATAATTTAAATAAGTAAAACTACTGCTGTCATTTCCTGATTAATTAGGCAAATATAAAGCTAAAAAATTCTGTGTTTGCTTAAAAATAAACGAAAATTTTGCCAAGCACCAAAGTAAGTAAAACCGACACTTAAAATAGCGTTAAGAATGAATTTTTCTGGTGCAAGAATTTTTTTGTTTTCCGGTTCCGGCTCCGATTCCGGTTTCGGTATTTTTTAATTCCGATTGCACACTGACATATATTAAAGTATTTCCGAAGCAAAAGAATAAAAAGATCTACGAATCAATCAGTACTAAATCGGGGTTTTGTAGTTACGCAAATTTTTGCAACACTTTGGCACCCAAAACCGCAATCAATTATGAATAATGCTGCTCTTACAAGTGAACTCAACTCCACAGAACAATATAAGATTCAGTTCAACTGAAGTTTCAACTGAAGTTTCAACTGAAGTTTCAACTGAAGCTTCAACTGAAGTTTCAACTGAAGTTTCAACTGAAGTTAAGTTGAAAGGTTGTTATTATACATTGAAAATTATTTTTCAAAATCTTCACATTTTTCGCAAATAACCAAACATAAAACTTTAAATACTTTGATTGAAGAGAAAACATTTTTCATTTCAATTTATTTATGGTTGGCGCTCACAGGATTTCGTTTGGGTGAAACGGGGTATTTACCCTGTCGGCATCACTTATTTCCGCTGAATATTTTCGCTCTCTACAAAACAGTTTTGTGGGGGTGCGGCGGCTGATACAACCCCCTTGGTGATCCCACCATTGATTAAAGTGTAGTTATTTTTAGCAGTGTGTGTATATTTCATGATATATTTTTTCGCAGACTACGGTAACATGTGTCAATGACAAGATGAATTACTTCAATACCTTACTCAAATAATGGTGTTGTAATGTAGTGACCCGAATAAGAGGGTGTCCCCATTTTGAGTCCCAATCAATAAGAGTCCGTATTCCCAATAAGAGTCCGTAAGCGGATACAGTCCTTAAACCCTAATTAGAGTCCATAAATGTCAATTATCCCAATTGTAGTGTATAAATGACTCCAGGACCAAATAAAGTTGACTTCGCAACTTTAAAGCGTAGTTAAGTTTTGAAAGTACAAGTACTTATAACCTTGCATTATCCCTCAAGCTATTGACACAAGACAAAACGTTTAATTCAACGGATAATTGCAATACTGGATATATATCAGTAACGAATGGTGGCGGAGCGTGGGTTAAAAATAAATAACAGTCCGTAACCGAATAACAAGAGGGGCCGCCTGCAAGTATTTATACGCACAAATGACGCATTAGCATAAAGCATGCAATATTTACAATTCTGACAACTGAAACTGAGCCAAAATAAATTGCGATCTCCGGCAATGCTCAAGAGTAAAAACTATAATTTTCTATTGTTTTAATGACATAGCTAATTGTTATAAATTATGCAAAAATTCCAAAATGACGTTATATACATAGCATTTATCAATAATTGTGAAAAAACGCATGGTAGCTGACCCCGTTGTCCGGAAATAAATGGTGGGCTAACAATGCCGGAGCAGGCAGGGGTGGGGGCTCCACCAAATTTCAGGGTGGGGGCCTCCCCCAAATTCCAGGGTGAGGCCTTCAAACTCGCGAGCGAGAAGCCAGGTGGGGGCCCCCATGGTGGGTATGGGAGTGTCTGCTCCGGCCCTGTGGGCTAAATACAGTTAGCATTTTCGATATTGCATTCTAAAAAGCACATCAGCCTACGCATTGACGTTCGACGAGTTGGTACTATGGCCAGTAATAAAGAGAATGCATGTGACGCAGAAGCGGTCACAAAAAATTATATTCGGGGGAACCAGCGATATTCGGGGTACGGCCCACCAATGCCACCACTGTGCGAACGTCCTAGATGTGATGTAAATATTGCATGCGTCATTACGTCGTATTCTGGGATATCTGTTATATATATTAAAGTTGGAACACCCGACATACGCATTTTGGGCAGCGTTCCAGCGCAGGAGTAAACAAGTCTGGCAGTACAGTATTTTAATAAACTATTACAAACGTATGCGTTGCATCTATATTTCAATATATCGTTCTAAGCTAGATTTTGTGCCTTGTAACCTTAACAATTGGAGATATAAAGGTAAAAAATTCCCATTTAAGCTCAACCAATTATGTAACTTATTCCGCAGCTAATAAACCGCTCTTCAAATTTTAAAACACCAAAGCGAGGTTAACACTTTACGGTGGTATGTTTCAAACAAAAAATCAAAATCAGCTCAGGACAGACACACGGACATCCGCCTTTCGACACCAAACAGTTTGCCTGAGCCTTTATCGAAACTCACCCAAAATAAATTGTCTTGTATTCCGGAAATATCGTCTGAAATTTAAGACAATGATGTCTTATCATGGGTGCTGAAATATATGACTTGAATTCCATACTTTTATTGTTAAGTTTTTCAGAAATAATGGTCTAAAAAATTTCAGTCTTCAAAAGTCTGAAATTTAAGACTTAGTTTGATGAACGATTAACACAAATATTTCTGTAACATAGGACAAATATTTCTTAAACATAAGACAAATATGTCTGAAATACAAGACAAATATTTTCCAGTGAAACTGACTCCAGATTTTAAGGCTAAATCTCAACTAAATACCCTAATTTTGCAACCTAAGATACGTCCAAGTCGTAAACTTATGTTGGTGGAGCCTAAGCTCAACCCGATATATCTTTGAAATTTGATTTTATATATAGACTAACTCTTGAATAAGACAACTATTTGTTGAAAGGAAAAAATTTATGTGCAATAAATTGGAAACAGTAATTTTTTGAATGTAAGACATTTATGTTTCAGCCATTTCAGACACGAATTTTTGAGCTGGTTATGGCTATTAATGTCCGAAATACTACATATTTATGTCTTGAAAATTTAAGAAAGTAGGAGTCTTAAAATTTCAAAACATTTTCTTTTGTATGTATGGCCTTTTTGTTCCCATTAGACTATTGAGTAATATTTTGTTTGCTTATAGACCACCACATATTATATTCAATACGTCGAACTTTGGGTAATCATCACCTTTTGTTCTTCCTTATCATATAAGGAAATTCGATGTGTTGTCTGCAAACTTCATGTGATATACATATTGTCAAATGTCTGCATACTTGAAGTAACATACCGATTTGTCCTTAGGATTTGAACATCATACGATACTGGAATTTGAAACTTGAATTTTGGAAATATGCCGCTGTGGTTCTAGGCAATTTTATGTCAGGAACGAATTTGTAGGCGTGTATTTGGTATTTTAAACCACATTTGTGTCTCTGACGTCCAACTTTTCATTCATTTATTAGCACCCGATGTCCCGCTGAATATCTCATGATATTCGCATAAATATCTCTTAGTGTCACGTGACAAAGCAACTCTTATAGACTTTGATCTTCTTAGAACTGTTGTTTGTAAAGTTAATGTCATATATCATTTCGAGTTAGGTCTGTGGACCCGATATGAAAGCCCGAATTTTAACGTGGATGTCGAATCAATATAGAACAAACTGTGAGCCGCCTGCCCTGGTTATAACGTAAATCTCGCATGAGGCTTAGCTTAAGCCTTAACCACGCATGTTGTGTAGGTGTACAATAATACTCATTTCTTCTATTAATATTTAGTTTAGCTTACGCCAGCTGATCTTTAGACAAATACTTACATATAAATTGGAATGGTTAGGCTCATGATCGCAATATCTGGCAAAATCAAGATTACACTCAAACCTGTCAGATGCAGGGCTCCTGTTAAAAAATTGATACCCTGAAAAAATATGAAAAATTTTAACTGATTATTTTGTTCGAGTGAGCTAAGCCGTATAAATTCCAAAATTTGTCTTTTAAGCAAGAAAATTTGCTGGCTGCACACATTCTAAACGTTGTTATTGCAGGCAAACATTGTTGTTTAATGTTTAAGAAACAGTGGCTGGGTTTCTAAAATCTTAATTAAAGTATTTACTTATGCTATGTTTAAGTAATTACTTAAGTCGCTGAGTTAAGTAAATAAGGTAAACGCCAATTGTAAGCCATTGTCATAGCAATAAAGTAATAGTTTTGATTTATATAAAGGAGGCACCACGAGTCTGCAATTTCAGTTGGACCAAGGTTTGTATACCTGAACAGTTAATTTGTAATCTATCAGATTTAGTCAGAGGCTTAAGTATTTACTTAACTTAAGTACGCTTTTAAAAACGACAAAATGGCTAAGTAATTAACCCACACCATTGTATAAAATTTGAAACATTTTAATATTTGCAATGTACTTGACCATATGTATGACTCAGCATTGGATTTTGAATTTTGAAGTTTTTGTGATATATCAGTTTTGAATTTTTTATTTGAAAGTTTGAAATTTAAGACTTTATTTGACGACTATTTAAGTCAATATGTCTAAAATATGACACAGTTACACAGGCTCATCAGCTTGCTTTCAAATCTTAAAACAATATGTGTTGAACGTGTAACAATTTAGCAATTTATCAATTCGTACCATCAAGAGTGGATAATGTCCACATGCAGAAGAGTGTGCCACTGACGCACCAATGCATGGCTCAAAGTGTACCAGTTAGCGTTGCATTTTTGCTCGACTACCCGTGATTTGAGCGGGGGGACTAGTTACCGCTCAAACTACATAGTAAACATAGGAGTTGACATATAATTGGAACGCCTTTAGCTAAAATTCAAAATATTGGTCCAACGTACCAACGCTCCCCAAATAAGAGGGTAGGTCAAAAAAGCCAAGTGCGCTGGTTTTATTGTTTTGTGCACAGAATGTACCCAGTTGCATACTTTTTTGAAAATCATCCACTCGTGGTCCCATTAATTTCTTGAAAATAAGTACATATTAAAGTTTTAAATATTTGAAACAAATGTTTGGGTTTTGAACACACCGTTAACACTGTGTGTTAATTTGGTTGGTACCCAGTGGTATAAACCAAATTAAAACAGTGCTGAATTTTTGATTTTTAGAATTTTTACGGTATTTTTATTTTTAGTACCGTTTGTACATATTCGCTAAAACAACGTTCGTCATGATTTTCAAAAAAGTATGCAACTGGGTACATTCTGTGCACAAAACAATAAACCCAGCGCTCTTCGCTTCTTTGACCTACCCCCTTATTTGGGGAGCATGGGTACGTTGAACCAATATTTTTAATTTTAGAATTTTTACGGTATTTTTATTTTTTTATTACCGTTTGTACTTATTCGCTAAAAACAACGTCCGTCTAAGAATACGTAATTGGGTCAAACGAATGTTTATGTTTGCAGAGATCTGAGTTTGCATAAATGCTAATGACACTGTGTTTATCGTTTGCAAAATTGCTAATTTTTTGCGCTTTTATTTTGTGAAATTTTAAAATTGAATTTTACCTTACAATTATCCAGGTGTCACAATTCTTATCCTCGAGAGGTTATGTTTTTAGTGCCGCCACGTTTTCTGGCACGACTGCAATAAAGTAAGATTGGAGTTCAGTCTATATTTTTTGTTTACACTTAGGCTTTGACATTTTTCCGCTTAGACGTAGACTTATGAATATGCTTAATTTAGAGTTACAGCCTTAAAAATAATATTGCCGGAGTAAATAGTCATGACTCTCACAGTATCAGTTTAGTTTAATATAGAGTCCATATTTTCAAATGTGCTGAACAACTGTCATCATTTAGTAATAGTTCTTCAACCTCACTAACTATTGCAGTTTTTTAACTCAAAATTGGTACAGGAGTAAAAGCAAATCATATGCAATAAAATATGCTGAATTTTGAGCCTCAGCATTCACTGGTTTATACGTTACAAGATTTATCACCAACTGCTGATAGGTGCTACACACATTTAAGAATACGGTCCACGTTTAAAATAGCTGGTTTCCATAGAGAAATTGATTATTTTGGTTGATTTTAAATCACCACAGGGTGTAACGATATTTGCGCTTGTTTCATAGGCTTTGAATAATTATTTAGGCTTGCCAATTGGATACTCGTTTAATTACTGTAGCAGTCTTATTAGCGTTTGGTTTTAATAAAATTGCAATATTTCGGAAAATTTTAGTTCCTTTAATTTTGATATAATTTTTGCTAATATTTTTGAGTAAACTTCGCAATACTTTTAGTACCACGAATTTAAGATTTAATATGGTTTCAAGTGTGATGTTTTCATTAATTTTACATTATATAACATTTTTCTGTTTGGGTGCAATTTACCTTAATCAAAGTAATCATTTAAGTATTTTGACTAAAATTTGTTTACAGATAACAATCTGTTCTATTAAACATCGAGAAATACATCGAACATAAGATTTTCGCTTGAGAAGATAGTAATGAAAACACTTGGTTGGTCGAGAAAATTTTGTGATTAATTGGAATTTGTCGAATTTTTAAGGATAAATTGAATCAGATAAATTATTATCCTTAGACAAAATAGCCAATGCAAACAACAAGGACGGCACAGTAATATAAGCATATTATAATAAGCCTACACTGTAAAAATGGGAAGTCAAATTGACTCTCGGAAACAGGCTTTTCCTGACTACGCAAAATGAGTCAAATTTGACTCCGCCAGAGTCAAATTGGACTCATTGAGCGATTCACTGAATCGAATTTGACTCTGGCGGAGTCAAATTTGACTCAGTTTATGTAGCCAGGACAAGCCTATTTCCGAGAAAGTCAATTTGACTCTCCATTTTTTACAGTGTAAGCCTAAGTCTAAGCCTAAGGCTAAGCCTAAGTCTAAGCCTAAGCCTAAGCCTAAGCGTAAGAATGAGTCTCTATACCTAAACCTAATGCGGGGTTCACGTAAGGCTAAGCCTAAACCTGACCCAAGCAAAAAAATCAGACTAAAGCTTAAGCTTACTCTATTGCAGTCCAACAGAAAAACGTTCCGCCCGTGATCTTTACATGGGCCAGCAAAATACAGGAACCTTATTAAAGATACAAGATTTTTGAACCTGTAAATTTTAAAAACAACACTGAAATCGAACCGTAATAATATTAAGCAAATAGATTTCGTTTAATTTAATTGTATAATTTATTTTTTCAAATTGTTTCTATTAAAATTTACAATTACAGGTACTCTAAAACTGAGTAAATTTCAACCGATTGTCACAGCTGTCCATTTGCAAATAGGCCTATCGAGAGTTAAGTTGAAAAATTAACAGAGAATATAAATTTTACAATTTTTTAAACAAAAATTTAAAACGAATTGTTTCAAAAACACTCAACTGCGCTACCAGCGCGTTATGAGGGTACAACTAACATACGCAAATATGTATTGGCACGTAAGCGCCCTACATACACACAATAGCGGATCCAGAAAAGGGGGAGCAGGTGGGGCGTGCGCCCCCCGTTGGAATTTCCATGTGATATAATGGTTAAGGTCCGTCCATACCTAAAGCAGTATTCACACGACAAGTTTACCTGCGAGAACTTGCAGCTGCAACTTGTACTTGCGGGTTTTGTCCACAATCCCCCGTTCGCATGCAAGTTCACTCAATTTTTATTGCACCCGCTAACTCGCTGGTTAATGAAAAAATGCAAGTTCTGCGCGCAATTTGCAGCTGCAAGTTTTCGCAACCAAAAACTTGCACGTGTGAATAGGGCTTTAAAAAGTTTCGCCTTTACTATTTTTTGTATTAAAAACACAATTTTTTCTGTCAGAATTTTTTTGTGATATAAATCCTTGTAAGTTTTCGGCTTGGAAAATTTTTGGTGACAAAATGATAAGGTCCCTGAAATTTCTTCAAAGAGCCGAAAATGTGCTTTTAATGTCTTTAAAATAATCTGCAATGACCATATAATTTGCTTGCTCGCTGCGCTGGCTCGCAAAGAAACGAGTGGTTGTCTACTCCTGAAATGAAACCATGACTCTCGCAAAGGAACGATTGGTTATCTACTCCTGAAATGCAACCATGACCCTCACAAAGCAACGATTGGTTATCTACTCCTGAAATGAAACCATGACTCTCGCAAAGGAACGATTGGTTATCTACCCCTGAAATGAAACCATGACTCTCGCAAAGAAACGATTGGTTATCTACTCCTGAAATGCAACCATGACCCTCACAAAGCAACGATTGATTATCTACTCCTAAAATGAAACCATGACCCTCACAAAGCAACGATTGGTTATCTACTCCTGAAATGAAACCATGACACTCACAAAGAAACGATTGGTTATCTACTCCTGAAATGAAACCATGACACTCACAAAGAAACGATTGGTTATCTACTCCTGAAATGAAACCATGACTGCGCCACTGGCCAATCGACCTATTTATGATTTTCGTGCTGGAGTTGCCATAGACACGGTGTCAGTTTCCAACACAAGGATTTCTCGTTCGGTTTCTTAAAAACGCAACATTACCGTTTTCAAAATCCTTGCTGATAGCTGACAAACGCATAACACCATATTTAATGTGGTTCTTTAATACTTACACACTAAATTCCAATGAGTTGATTAATCAATTCAGCTACCGAGTTAGTTATTTCTGAATGAATATCAGTGAACATCAACTCACTCTGAGTTTAGTTGATTCTCACCCTGAGTCGAATTGGCACAGGGTGATTTGATTAACACAGAATAAGTTCAGTGGTCCCAAAATTCTGAGTTCTGGTAGTCCTAACTCAGACTGAGTGATTCAAATCATTCTGAGTTAAAATCAACTCACTGAAATTTACAGTGTACAGTTACAATTTTGCCAAATGTTCAACACGATTTTCAATATCCAAGCGTTCGGATAAATTCCACGCTCCCAATTTTAAAGGTTAACGTAATACGAATCTCTACGTTCGCAGTGGTTTAAATTTATCCAGAACGAAAAAATGGTGCAAGAAAAATTAATTGCTGGTTTTTCGTTTCATTCTTCAAGGTAATTGCTCAAGACAGTTGGGTTTTATCAACAAACCATGGTCATATCCTGCCTACAGTGGCGTGTCGAATATCATATTTTGTTAAATTTTATTTGGAATAAATGGTAATTTAAAAAAGTTTTACGTCCAAAATTCTATGTATACCCGTAGAGATGACGAGATAACTCTGCAGCAACACTGTAAATTTCGATGAATTGGTTAATCAACTCAGAGAGCGAATTACGTCATTTCTAGTTTATTTCTGAGTTAATATTAACAGCAAACACGAACTGGCTCTGAGAGCTGCATTTAATTTCGGGTGAGTTGATTATTAATTAACTCAGAATGAGTTCAATCAATTCAGAATTCTGGTTTTTGAAAGACCTAATGGTGAGCTTCCCTTTCTGAGAGAATTCAAGCCTGAACCTAAACCTATGCTTGGCCAAATGAATTAGTCGAAAGCTTAAGCTTGTTGCCGTACCAAAGCAAACGTTACGACACTGATGTTTACATGAGAACAGATTAAATCCCCCCTTTTAAACATTTAACTCTAATTCTACACTGTAAATTCAAATGAGTTGATTAATCAATTCAGCTAGCAAGTTGGTTATCTTTGAATTAATATCAGTAAACATTAACTCACTCTGAGTTGATTTGATTTTCAATCTGAGTTGAATTGACACTGGATGGGTTGGTTAATTAACTCAAAATAAATTGAATCAACTTAAAATTTCGAGTTCTGATAGTCCTAACTCAGCCTGAGTAATTCAACTCATTCTGAGTTAAAATCAACTCACTGAAATTTACAGTGTATTCGTTAATTTTAGAAATCGTTTACAATTAAATAAATAACAATCATGCATTCGCCGACTAATTATACTAAATGTACACTAGCAGTAATATTTGCTTCTGCGTTTGTGTTTAGCGATATGATCAATACGGCCGACTCCCTACGAGTTTGTGGCGATAAACTGGTTAAGCTTATGAAGAAAGTGTGCCGCGATTGCTGGGCTGGTGATTCGGCAAAACGTAAGCGCCATTAGCCAGTTGCGCAACCTTTCCTTATTGGCAAATTAACCACAGATACAGACCGTTACCGAATATTCCATGAAACCATTTTGGTTTTCACCAGGGCCGGAGCAGCCATCAACCATACCCCCGACTTGGTGGTGCCACCCCTAAAGGGGCCCCACCCTCGGTTGAAACAAAAACCGGTTAAGTTTTAAAATGCGGCTGGCTTCTCGCTCGTTTCGCCCGCGAGTTTGGGGGCCCGACCCTAGAAATTGGGGGGAGCCCCCACCTCTGGCTGCTCCGGCACCGATTTTCACTATTAAAAAAATTTGCTATATTTTTCAAAAAAGTAAGCATAAAATTTGTAAAATAGGTTTAATCGCAATCTCTTGCAGTTGCATGCAAGACTGAATGATGTCTTCTATTTAATACAAGAGTGTGCAACTGGATACATTCTGTGTACAAAAAATGTGCTGAACGCACGTTGTGTTTAGTCTGCCCTCCTTATTTAGGGGGCTCGTTAAAACCAAGAATTAGGAGATGCTAATAAAATGACCGGTAAGACATGGCCCGTTTATACTGTTAACCTCATTGTACCTTCGTCCACTGCCAATGTATAAAACACTTAACTTTAATCGTAAGCCTAAAGCCTAAACGTAAGAATGAGCTTATACCTAAAGCCTAAGCCTAAACAAAAAGCGCGAATCTAATTTCGACCGTCGTAAATGAGGAGAGTCTGGGAAAAATGCAACGAGCGCTGGTACATTGAGTGAAACTCATATTTTAAGAAATTGCACACTCTTGTCTGCAGTCATTATCGACACTTTATGCAAGCAACCTTAATGTGCTACTGCAAAATTTGTTTGGTGATTCTTGCTTTGACACATTTTGCAACCCTTTTGACGATTTTTTCATGAAATATGCAAATTATTTCCAGGGTCATACATGCTATTCACACGAACGCCGCTACAAAACGTGAAATCCTACTCGAATAACAACATTTCGACCAATCAGAATAGTACTCGAAGAAAATATCAATCGAATAATCGTAGTGGTTATTTTGGCACGATTGCTTTTCAACCACGGGTTCAAAACCTGGCCAATAGCGACACAACAATTTCTACTGGCTCAAACCAACAGAGGAGAACTCGAGCATCCAATCAGATCGATGATAGTTTTTCAATTTTGTCAGATTACGCTAAACAACCAATGACGAGCTCTTCAGTGTCCAGAGGCAAACGCGGCATCGTTCAAGAATGTTGTGTTAACGAATGCTCGTATTCTGATTTGACAAATTATTGCTGTTAAAATATTCGATTGAAAATAAAATGTAATGTGATTGGATACCAAAATTAAAACTCACCATTCTATTAGTCAAAGATGTTTAAACAGCTTTCTCAGTATAACAAATAGTGCAATCAATGTTAATTTTAGTCTTTTGGCATAATGTAACCCCAACAATTATTTATAGGCACAAAACTCTTGAAAAAACTCCCCTAAAACTCTTTATCCTCAATGTGATGTCTACTGTAAGCCCTGGCCAAACCGCAGACGCCAAAACGGTTCAGTTTCTACCAGTCACACTTTCAAATAGGCACCCTAGTGTACTCATGATATTGTGAATTCTGCATTATATTCTGGTTCAAACAAAAATTAATCTTTGCCTGTCAGCAGTTCGGCAAAGCCTATTTTTGTTTACAACCAATGATGCGAAATTTATTGCTAATTTTAGCACTAGGCTTAGAAAACAAATTAATACGCGGCCGTTATAGAAAATATTCAACTGCATAAATGTAATTAAAGAATTTTATATAATTGCCAAAATCGGGCCATGTTATAAGGACCTGGTGTCGAGTTGACTAGAAACGGTTAAGACTAAAAGGTTTAGGCTTAGGTTTTTATTTTTATTACAAAATCTGTTTACATTTAAATGCAAACTCGCAGTCGTGTTTGCGTTAAAACCACAACATGACTGCATTTGCAGATTGCGTTCTAGCTGCAATTTTTGCATATTGCAGTCAAAAAAAAGTTTGCTAATTTTCTTAGAGTTTTTTTCAGTTTGCGCTAAAGTGCAACGTTGTTAAGCACTTACGAATACAACAATGTAAACATCAAATATCTTAAAATCCGCTTTAATTGAAGCGAAAATTTTGCAATAATTAACTGGAATTTAAAAAACATTTATTTGTGCTTTTTTGTTAGTTTATCGCAGGTTTACAAAGGCATTGGTCGTATTAAGATGGACGGCACGTGTTGATCGTAACCTATATTGGATTGTTTGTGATTTTGAATTTAAAAATTGCGTCAATGTAAAGAACAGGAGATGAATAGTATTATATGCATGCTCATAAGCCTAAGCCTAAGCCTAAGCCTAAGGGTAAGAATGAGTTTATTTCTAAGCATAAGCCCAAGCATAAAGCAAAGCCAAGCAAAAAATAGTCTAAAGCTTAAGCTTACTGTATTCTAGTCCCACAGAAAAACGTTCCGCTCTTGATTTTGACATGGGTCAAAAATTTTAAGAGTGTAGTTAGTAAGTGTATTGCTAATGGCCGCAACAAGTGTATAAGTAAATTGCTAAAAGCATAAGCCTAAGCCAAATCCTCAGCGCACCAATGTATTTTTAAGCCTAAACCTAAGCCTAAGCTAAAAATTAGTCTAAAGCTTATTAGCGTAAGTTCTGCGAAAAATTATCTATATATACATGGACCGGATGGCGCTTAGAGTTTTAGTTGCGAATTTCTGAAGATAATAACAAGGCTGTCTTAATTTCTATATGTTTCACTGTTGTTCGACAATAATTAGTATACATCACGGGCCATGTCAGGTGCAAAACGTCTTTTTGTTGGAATGCAATAGAGTAAGCTTAAGCTTTAGGCCTAGATTTTTTGCTTAGACTTAGGCTTAGGTATAAGCTAATTCTTACGGTTAGGCTTTAGTCTTACGAGTAAGGTTAAATGTTGTCTACATTGGCAAAATTATCCAGCAGAGCCGTTTGGCATACTGAGAATGTTCAATAAATTTTGCCAGCTCAGCTTTTATTTTTTGAAAATATTTATAAAATATCACAAAACTGTCACTTTTTAATATAAAAACATACGTATTTATTTTAGTTTTTTTTTGAAACTTTCTGGTTCATTGCGTGACCAAATTACAAAATAAGCATCAAAACAGTACAATCGTTGAAAAGTCGAACTGAAAAGTAGGCAGTAAACCTCAATTCCATATTCACAAGTTTTAGCCGGTGTGAGGTCTACGGCGGTCTTACGCACATACCTTGGCCCGGACCAGTAGCCAAGGGGGGGCAGGGGGTTCAGTTCTCGCTTGGAAAAATTTTGGCTCCGTTAGAAAAGTTTCAACCTTCCTTACAAGTCAACGAAAACCCTCATATGTCCCTTCTAAAAACATTTAGCCCCTCTGGTAAGGTGAGCTGGCTACGGGCCTGCTTATGCTCCCCCAACAGGGATTGTAATCAAAGTTATGGTTAAAGCACTAAAAATTGCTTATGGCTTTTCCCTCGATTGCGCTGACCCCCCTTTTATCATTTTTTCATCCGTCACTGGTTGTGCCGTTTGGTTTTTACTGAACGGAAGTTTAACTCTGCAGGACAGCCGTACTCTACTTGGCCAAACTGATGGTTGAAGCGTCGGGTTTTAAGTATAAGTAGGCCCATGTATAGAACAGGGCCGGATCGTTTTACGGCGGGACTGTAACAGAGTCAGTTTAAGCTTTGGACTAACTTTTTTTGCTTAGGCTTAGGCTTAGGCTTAGGCTTAGGAATAGGCTCATCCATACGCTTAGGTTTAGGCTTAGGCTTAGGCTTAGGCTTAGGAATAGGTTCATTTTTACACTTGGGATTAGGCTAAGGCTTAGGCTTAGGCTTAGGAATAGGCTCATTTTTACGCTTAGGCTTAGGCTTAGGCTTAGGCTTAGGCTTAGGCTTAGGCTTAGGCTTAGGCTTAGGCTTAGGCTTAGGCTTGGGCTTAGGCATAGGCTTAGGATTATGCTTATACTACTGTTCCAGCCTTGTTCTATACATGGTTGTTCTATACATGGGCCGATAAGTATTGCCAGCATCATGCGGTACATTACCGTATGGTGATTTAGGTACGTTTAACGGGACGTATATTGTTTTTGCTAAAGATATAAACATCAATTGGTTTTATATTTCTGAAAGTTGTGTAGATTTTTTATTTATATCAAAATAGCAGTGTGAACTTGGAAGTGGACAATATCGTAACCGGAACAGCAGGCAGGATGCGTCAAAATTTACTGTCCAAATCAGAGCGGATGTTGAATTTGCTAATTTTAAACAATGACATATATAAAGTGTTAAAAATTTATTCTTGGGATTATTTTTTGACAAATTTCGATTAAAATTAAAATTTCGCAAAATGCTTCAATGTAACAAAGTTTTACTGCTCGAACCAATTCAGTAAGACGTGAAAAATTTTGATATCAAAATTGACGCAACCTTTTTTGGAAAATTCTGCATACGACGCACGTATATAAAAATCGGTTGGAATGCTGCTCAAACTACGTATGTGGGACGTTTCAGCTTTAATAAAATAGAGACTGCACTTCAACAGACGTACGTGTAAATATTCGACTTTGCCTGGTGCTGTAGTTTCTGTGAATTATTTAAAATGTTGATACGAATGCCAGATGTTTAGCAACCGCTGAAAATGGTTTCAAATTTCGTGCCACAACAGTTTGGCTTCTGGTTGTCATCAAAAAGTCATGTATGCCGATTGTTGCGTGTACCTCTGTTCTAATTTTAATCTGATCCATTTACGCTTGGTCTAGTGAAAGCGGAATTTTAAATTGTTTCAGATTGAATTTGAATTTAGGTTTTGAACAAGAAATAACATTTTTGAAGTGGCTTCGAGCTTAGCGGCCTGGTTTTTTAGCAAAACCCTATTCACACGTGCAAATTTTTGATGCGAGAACTTGCAGCTACAACCTACCCTTGCACGTTTTGTCCAAAATCCTGTTCGAAAAACTTGCAGCGGCAAATAATTTGTTAAACATCGTAGCTAGGAATTTAGTTCACTTGTGTGAATAACCATGCAAGGACACTGAATTTATTGCAGTCGCTTTCTCATTGGCTGATGAAAAAATGCAAGTTCTGTGCGGATGTTTCAGCTGCAAGTTCTCGCAGCAAAAACTTGCACGTGTGAATAGAGATTTACATTACTACAACAGTACTTCGCAAAAATGCTTTCGAATTTGTGTATATTTTGGAACCTCGTTCAAAAAGCTTCAAACGGTAAAGACATGCTTATGTGCTATTTCGGAGACAAAACTTTCCACGAAACAGAGGTATTAGTATTAGAAATTAATCATTTAGTGTTAGTAATTGTGTAGCAAAAACAAAACGATATTTTAAACGCTTTTCGTGTTTCAAACAGCATCAAAAAGCCGAGAAATTCCAAAAAACGAATAGCGAAAATATTTTACTGTCTTGAAACGCCGTCCGTCGGTCGATGTCAGCGTCGACCAAAACGCGATATCGCACGCGGTATATCTGCGTGCGATAGCGTTCGGTGACCGAAGGCGACGAACGGACTCGCACCGATAAGTACAGCGCCACGCTTATTAATTTAAACACATTGTTACCAACGTGTGAACAATGTTCGTTTATGAACAATTAACGTGGCGCTATACTTTTGATGATGCCCGGCGCTGATTATCACCGTTCGTCAACGTACGTCGCCGTACGGTGTCGTACGCAAATTACTCACATACGATACCGTATTGTGACGGACGGGGACGTACGACTGTGGCGCTATTTTATTTTTAACAATTTGGATGTCATCCGTTGTCGTCCGTTATCGTACGTCGCCGTCCGTTACCGTTAATCGACGAAAAACGTCGGACGGCGCCGCACGTCAAGTATAGCGTCATCCTTAGTTTGTGTGGTTCAAATGACCTTTCGTGGGAACCGATTTGTTGACTTGTTCTTTAAACTGTGCGAAACCTGTGGCATTTCTTATTTTGCAAAATTTTTAAATTTACCTTTTCTCACATAAATATATTCTATTTCTCCTGAGACCTACTTTTATGCTAGGATTCGAACTCCAGTGACTGTAGTGGGAGGCGTATACTATCACCACTCAGCTATAGGAGCTTGACGCTCAAGCCGGAGGGGGCTTTCACGTCTTGTGGTGATTTAGTTAAACACGGTGCGATATATATTATTTAACGTATATACACGGCGCTGAGTTGCCTATGTGCAACTCAATGTGAGAAGGGGTTATAGATAGTAAACTGAAAATTTTGCAACTCAATGTGAGAAGGGGTTATAGATAGTAAACTGAAAATTTTTCGCTTAACCCTTTCTCACATGAATATTTTCTATTTTCCCTGAGACATATCACTGAAAATTTTTCGCTTAACCCTTTCTCACATGAATATTTTCTATTTCCCCTGAGACATACTTTTATGCTAGGATTCGAACTCCAGTGATAGGAGTGGGAGGTGTATACCATCACAACTCAGCTATAGGAGCTTGACGCTCGAGCCCGAGGGGGCTCTCACTTCTTGTGGTGATTTAGTACTATGTATACGGGTTGCAATTGTTAAACACGGTGCGATATATATTATTTAACGTATATACACTGCTCTGAGTTGCCTATAGGCAACTCAATGTGAGAAGGGGTTAAAATACTTTTAATTTCACTGAAAGCCGTCCAAACGACAATTCAACTGAAAGTCGTCCAAACGACAATTCAACTGAAAGTCGTCCAAACGACAATTCAACTGAAAGTCGTCCAAACGACAATTCAACTGAAAGTCGTCCAAACGACAATTGAACTGAAAGTCGTTCGAACGACAATTCAACTGAAAGTCGTCCAAACGTCAATTCAACTGAAAGTCGTCCAAACGACAATTCAACTGAAAGTCGTCCGAACGACAATTCAACTGAAACTCGTCCAAACGACAATTCAACTGAAAGTCGTCAGAACGGCAATTCAACTGAAAGTCGTCCAAACGACAATTCAACTGAAAGTGGTCCAAACGACAATTCAATTGAAAGTCGTCCGAACGACAATTCAACTGAAAGTCGTCCAAACGACAATTCAACTGAAAGTCGTCCAAACGACAGTTCAACTGTTTGATTCATTGCGGTACTAAACCTTTTTATTTTGTTCGAATTTTTTTTACTTAATCCGTAGTTTATAGAGTTTATTAATTTTCAACGACAAAACAAAATACTTTAACACAAATGCATGCGAGTTTATTTTGAATTCCGTTGAGAATTTAATTCGCGTCTACGTTTTGAGAGTGTACGCACTCGACGAAAACAACACAGGTCTGCAAAGTATAAGATAATATTAATCTTTTAGCCAGGTTTTCCTGATAGCAGTTCGAACCAAAATCAAGCGAGTAACCAGCTCAACTTGCTAGGAAGCGGTAAAAATTGTCAACAGAGGCGTTCAAGGGTTTTCGTTGACGTATAAGCAAGGTTGAAAATTTTCTAGGAGAGGCAAAATTTTTCCAAGGGGGGGCTGAGCTCCGCCTGCCCCACCCTGGCTGCGGGTGCAACCTAAATGAGTTTATTGTGAAGCGCTTTAAATTGGATTTGTTGATGCGTTCAAACAATTGCAGTGTTTATTGCGACGCGTTTCAGCTTTAAACTTCAGTCACTTTTATAAGCGTAACTGTAGTGGTCCAATTGTAAAAATTGCAATAGAGTAAGCTTAAGCTTTTGTCTAATTGTTTTGCCTAAACTTAGGCTTGGGCATAGACTTAGGTATAAAGTCATTCTTACGCTTAGGCTTACATGTAGGATTAGGCTATTTCTTAGGAATATGCTTATAGCTGTTACGGCCTTGTTCTATTCATTGACACAGTCAAGTTAGCTATTTCTATGCCTAGGCTCCGCATTAGGATAAATCTAAAAGTGAGCAAGTGAGCCTAAGTCTAAGTCCAAGAGGAACGGAACGTTTTTCTGTGGGACTGTATAAATATATATATATATATATATATATATATATATATATATATATATATATATATATATATATATATATATATATATATATATATATATATATATATATATATATATATATATATATATATATATATATATATATATATATATATATTATATATTTATTTATTTATCTATATATTTAAACTGCGATAGTTAAAAAGTAGTAACTGTCGCTGTATGTCTGAGTAAAACATAAATTTCTTTTTTAGTTGATCGAACTGTTGTAATCGGTTGTCATTAATTAATAGCTGAACAAAACAAACTAAAGATTAATAAGTTTTGTTCTGTTAATTTCCTACTAAGGATTGCGCTACACTTGACGTCCGGGGCCGTTCGTCACCGTTCGTCACGGTACGTTATAATACCGCACAGTGACGGACGGCGCCGCACGGTGACGGACGGCGCCGCACGGTGACGGACGGTGCCGCACAGTGATGGACGGCGCCGCACAGTGACGGACGGCGCCGCACGGTGATGGACGGCGCCACACGGTGACGGACAGCGCCGTGCAGTGACCGACGGCGCCGTCCGGGTAACGAACGGCGCCGGACGGGTGACGGACGGCGCCGGTCGGTACCATGCGTCTGACGGACGGCTCCGAACGGCGCCGCACGTCAAAAAAAGAATAACGCAACCAACCCTTAGGCGCAAACAACAAACTTGTTTGAAAGATTTCCTGGCCCGAACTATTGTAGCTTTCAATCCAATCTGACAGTTCAGATGTTGTGGAATGACGATATATTGTGGCTATGCCCTCCATTGACATGCTTTAATTCTTTACGTACGTCCAATCCATGTTTGTCAAAGATATTTAAAGCAACGAACACCGACAGCTACGACTGTCAAAATCTGTATTGGAGTCGGGCAAATCAAGTGCGAAAAATGTGTTTATTTATTATTGGTTCGCAAAATTAGGCATTGACTTAGGCCAAGAAATATGCTTACAGAAATGTTCCACCTGTGTTTGTTCAATAATTTCGAAATCATTTAGGCGGGCCCAAATTCTTTCACTTATAGCACCTAAAATATCTACACCATAATAGTAATAAAGCAATCTTTAAAGCTTCCCATTGAGCATTAATTGCAATTATGCAATTATTGCTAATGCAAACTGTCATAGTGTATCAATATAAAATTAATGTATTACTGCATTTATGGGTACAGTAAAAATATTTCGTTTGATTCTGAATGAATGGCTTAAATTAAAAATAAATTTTCGGCAACTGTAAATTTTCTAATTCTTATTTGTATAATTAATTACGTAAAAAATTACTATCAATTACTTAAAAACCGATATATGTACAACTGAAATTTATTGCACAGATTTTTCGTTAATATTAGCACATACGTATCACAAGATAATTAAGCAGCGAGGCTAGGGGGTTCAGCTCCCCTGTGAACGAATTTTGACCCTCCTAGAAAACGTTCAACCTTGCTTGTAAGTCAGCGAAAACCTTTGTATACCCCTGCTGAAAATTTTTTAGCCACTCTAGTAAGGTGAGCTGGCTACTGGCTTAATTTGTACGTATTGTAACAAACTTAAACGACCTTTTGTCAGGGTTTGGCGCCACCGGAACCGTGAAAGTTTACTGATCGGCACTTTTAATATTGGGTAGTATACTTCGTAGACTTCACATGAGACCAAGTGTGTTCACGTTTTTTGTTTCGGGTTCTCATAAAGAAATAGTTTTCAAATGCCTTTAAGCTATAAAAATGTCTTGCGGTAAATTTGACACGTTTTTGTGTACATATTCGAATTTCACACAGGCAAATATGGAGACAAAAAGCATCGGTATTGTTCATTGAGCGTTTAAATTCTGCTAGTTCCTGTCTCAGAAATAGCTATTTCTTGCAAATTTTACATAAAGACTGCGGTTATTTGACAAAAGTTTCTGAATCTGCCGCTGTCGAATAAGCACTCGATTTAAGCATTTAAGGTTTCATTCAATACCAGGTTCGGTGCCGACGGTAATTGAACTCTGCTTCCCATACAGAAAGGTAGGCAACGTCATCATGACAGTCGCGCATATTCGTTATGTCTAAAATGCCATGCGCACAATATGACGTCACTTTGTGACGTCATACCCGTGAGAACATTACAACAAAAGTTGAGAATAGGGCCATATGACTCAAATTTTCACTCAGTCACTGTAAATTTTGTACCTGGTATTCGGCTAAAGGCGTGGTCTGTCCTGAAGACAGCAGTAAACAAACATTTTGTTGTTTACATACATGTTCTATACACAATGTAGATCTGAATACAGTTATCTGTTTATATTTACCCAGTTGGAAAAAAATTTAAATTCATTGCATTATTATTGTTCAAATTTATAATTTCTATTTTTACAATGTTTAATTATCAGTTGTAGGTCGTATCCGGAGTCAAAAATGCCGGAACAGGAACCAGAGGCATAATATTTGTCGGTGAAATAAGCAGTTTTTCGTAACCGCAATAAATCTTTCGGAAACTTAAATAATTCGAGGGGCGGATCGTTATTTCGTGGGACTGGAATAGAGTAAGCTTTAGCTTTAGACTATTTTTACTATGGTTTAGGCTTAGGTATAAGTTCATTATTACGTTTAGGCTCAGGTGTAGGTATAAGATCACTCTTTCCCTTAAGGTTAGGCTTAGGATTAGGGTTAGGTATAAGCTCATTCTTACGCTTAGGCTCAGGCGTAGGTATAATTTCACACTTTCACTTTAGGTTAGGCTTCGGCTTAGGTTTAGGTAAAGCTCGTTCTTACGCTTAGGCTCAGGCGTAGCTATAAGCTAACTCTTACACTGACGGTTAGGCATAGACTTAGGCCTAGAAATATGCTTACAGAAATGTTCCGCCCGTGTTTGTTCACTAATTGAGAAAAAATTTAGGCGGGCCCAAATTTTTTTACCTATAGCACCTAGAATCAGTTAGCAATAGGTTTTCGAACAGGCTAATTCTCGCGAATTGTCGATTTTAAAATTAGTACAGACGTAGAAATATTAATATTACTAAAAATGTTCTCAATTTCTAACCTCACCGTTCGCTATGCTTTGAAAGATTTCAGGCGAAATAGGGTATATATCTGTGAAATATTTAAAAGTGCCTTAATTCTAAAAATATCTAAAAATTAATTTCGACTGGTATTTCAAAAAATACCCATCATCATTAAGGTTCACAGTATCTTTGTTTCATTATCTTTCTATTTCAAATGTTGCCTATGAGCTCTTTTCTGGTCCAAAATACGAATTTGAGAATCAAACAATTGCTATTAACGTGACTACGACCCTGCCGCCAGAGTACAGCTGATTCTCGCGTGTTGCCCAGTTTCAACCGGACTGACAAATGTATCATCACAGGTAGACATTGTACATTTCTAGCATAATTTGTTATATTCACCAACTGGTAATCGATGCTACACACACATTCGATAACGCAAGCTCAGAGACCGTTGTTAAAAATTTATGTATTCATTTCGAACCCACCACCGTCCCGTAGCCTTTTTTTAAAGTTTAACGGAAATTCAAACTGACATCAGTCTGGTTCGGTCTACCATAGTTGATTTCACAATACATTAATGTTTTTTTGATCCAAAACGAAAAATAAATTATATATATATATATATATATATATATATATATATATATATATATATATAATATAATATAAATATATAATATATATATTTCGTTGCCTGATTGCATTTGTTAGAAATTTTAGTTTCAGTATGATTCTAGCACGAGACCTAATTATGGGGTTGAATAACGGTACTACTGCTATTATATTAAAGTACTGTGGCATTGTTCTTTATAGCGGAAACGTCGTTGATTATTACGTTATAAATAATGCACAATTATTGTAATATTTAATAGTTTCAGCTTTATTTGCCTCAGTTAAATCGATATTTCTTGTAGCAGGATTCGGTTTCCTTTGTAATTTTGACGAATCAAAACACAAGGACGAAAATTAATTACATGTTTTGGCTTATGTTAACTTTGGGGACCTGGCTACTAATTTGAAGCTTAAACCTAAGATTAAATCAAATCCTAAGCCTAAACATAATCTTAAGCTTAACCCCTTCTCACATTGAGTTGCCCATCGGCAACTCAGCGCAATATATACGTTAAATAATATATATCGCACCCTGTTTAACAATTGCAACACGAATACATAGTACTAAATCACCACAAGACGTGAGAGCCCCCTCGGGCTCGAGCATCAAGCTCCTATAGCTGAGTGGTGATGGTATACGCCTCCCACTCCAGTCACTGGAGTTCGAATCCTAGCATTATAGTAGGTCTCAGGGGAAATAGAAAATATTCATGAGAGAAAGGGTTAATATTTTCAGTCCCTAAGCCCACTTGTCCCACCTGTCTAACACCGGGTACTGTAGTGACCCGAATAAGAGAGGAATCCATATCCCTAATGAGAGTCCGTAAGCGGATAGAGTCCCTAAGTTGTAATTAGAGTCCATAAATGGCAATTATTCCTAATTGTAGCGCATGAAATGATTCCATGACCAACTAATTTGAGTTGAAATTGAAACTTTAAAGCTCACTTTGAAAGTACATCCCTAAGTATAACCTTGCATTATCGCTCAAGCTATTGAAAAACACAAATAAACGTTTAATTCAACGGACAGTTGCAGTACCAGATATATTTCAGTAACGAAATGTGGCGGAGCGTGGGCTATAAATAAATAACAGTCCGTATCCAAATAACAGGGCGGGTACCCTCTGGAGGAGCCAAATATATATCAGGCCCACCTCTTATTCGGGTCACTACAGTGGACGGTTATTGCTAACGCGTGCTAGCTTTTTCAATTTTGCCAAAACAATTCTACATTCATGTACCTAAAATATGCTTATGTGGTTTAAGCTTACGATCAGGGCCCCTATTTTCATATGTGCATAGGAACTATCATAAGTTAGTAATAGGTTTTCAAACTCTCACTTTAGTATTGCAGGTGTTGAACTTAAAATTGGTACACAGTAGAACAGAGCAAATCATATGCTAAAAATATGTTACGTTTTGACGTTCAACATTCACTGGTTCGAAAATTACTTGACCTATCAACAACTAGTGACAGATGCCGCACACATTTGAGAATACAGATCCTGGACTAAGTCCTGCTTCTAATATGCAAATTAAATGTCCAATGTAAAATTCATAAATACCGCTAAACTCACAACCATTGCGATATCCGTTTTATCTTTGAGCGTATTACCTTATTATTAAGTCTACAATCGGTTTCATAGCATTTTAAGCCTGCAAAATTAAGCAAACTGCTTGCTATTAAACTGTGTGTAGCGGTGTTTACACAGTTTTTTACATTCAAGATCGGAGCAGCCACCTTCATACTCCCCATATGGGGGGCACTACTTAGAGGAACCCCTCTAACAAGAATTGGAACAAAAAATGGAAAAATATTTGTATCATCGCAAGGGCTTTCAGCCCGGTATTAAGGCAGGTTCCCAACCGTAGTCTGCTCCAGCCAGTGTTTACATTTTAATACTTCTATGAACAAACAACGCTTTTATTGTTATGTTTATTTTTGATACACGGAAATTTTTTTCGAACTCTCAAATTGAGTCGTTTTAAACATGAGCGTAGTTTTTTTAAATTTGAACTGTGTTTTGAGTCAAAAGCGTTCTCTCAGTTGAGTCATGCGATGCTTGTTCCATAATTGTACACGGGGCGGCAGCTTTGATAAAATAGCCAAATTCAACTTTAACTGGATAATTTTCAATCTCGAGGAAATATGTCGATGTAAAATTGCCCCAAATTCAAGCAAATACTTTTCGTTGCCAAATTCAGTCAATTAATTTTGGTTGCCAAATTCAAGCAATTACTTTTCGTTGTCAAATTCAACCAATTACTTTTCGTTGCCAAATTCAACCAATTACTTTTCGACGCCAAATTCAATCAATTACTTTTCGCTCCAAATTTTAATATAATTAATTTATAAAGCGACTGATTGAACATTTTAATTTCAAAATAGCCACATCAAGTCGGTTAAGTTTTTTTTCAACTGATGTTCAGATCGAATTGCGTCAATAAAAAATACAATTTTGGGAGACACTGTTATTTTTGCACTATTTCTAAAAGAAATGTCTATAAACGTAATTACAGATATTCACAAAAACGAGCGATTATATTTTAGGTAAAACCAATTCTAAAAAGCTGATTCCGCTAATTTGAACACAATAAAAAGTATTCAAGGTATATTTTTTTGGTATGACTGACAGTTGCATATTTTAGATGTTTTATCGGTTGCTTAGGAACCAGTGGCCCCGTATACCTGCTATGTATTTATGCTTTTATTGTTATTGTTTTTATTGCAGCTTTATAGCTAAATACAATGAGCATTCAGGTGCTGGATGCATCTGGCTCGTAGCTAAGAGGTATCAGGGTGCAAAGCGCAACTGGATTATACCGGAATCAACATCGGTACAGCAAATTTATGCCGGAATTGGAATCGGAAGCGGTATCGGAACGAAAAATAATGTGACAACACGAATAATTTGTATTAACGAGTATAATATCGATTTAGGGTGCCTGTTGGCTGGCAACATTCCTCAAAAACGTTAGATTGGCAATATTTTTTCGTACCACATTCAAAATGACAAGTTAACTCATCGAAAACAATTTAATAGATAAATGATGCCTTAATTTTAGACAACATATTACAAGTAGTCCTAAAATTAAAATGTCAGATTCTGATAATTTGAAGCGGAATCGGAATTTGCTTTGAATCGGAATTCTAATCGGAATCGGAATTCCGGTTACACTGAGAGGTAACCACGAGGGCTCAGCCACCCTGGAAAACTTTTGGCACCCCCTAGAAAGTTTGCAACCAGGTTTATAAGTCATTGAAAACCCTTATATGCCCCTCCTGAAATTTTTTTAGCCCAGCTAGCAAGGAGTGCTGGTTACGGGCCAGATGGATCCATTTACCAACTATGCCCATATTCTCAAACGTGCGTTACATCTATTTATCAGCTGCTGATTATAGTTTTTATTGCAGCTTGCTGTGTTTTAGCTAAGTTACCATTCAGATGAAATGAGTTTAATTATAAGACGCAACTCGAGTTGAAGCGATTTGATTATTTTACCGAGTGCTTCTACCAGGTTTTGCACATATTCTCTAATGTGTGTTGCACCTATCGTCAACTGCTGTCAGATTAGCTGTGATATTCAAAATTCAGCATATTGCGTTAATTTATACTGCTGCAATGTGGAAAGTTAACACAGCAAATTCTGAAGAGTTAATCAACTCGAATATAGTATTAATTATTTCTGGTTATTTCTGAATTAATAACAGTAAACATTAACTCACTCTGTGCTGATTTAATGCTTGTTTTGTTGATTAAGTAACTCAGTATGAGTTCAATCAATTCAGAATTCTGAGTTCTGAAAGACCTAATTCAGCGGTCAAACCCTCTGAGTGGATTTTACTCGTTCTGAATTTAGGTTAAATGAATAAAATTTACCGCGCAGGCAAGCGGGGTTCACAATTTCGTTTTATAAGCTATTTAACTAGCAATAGATGCTCGTGCTACACACATTTGAGAATACATTCACTCGCGTCAAAATATTTTACCATCAGCTCGGAAGGCGCCACATTTTTGGGCCATTTTAAAGTGGCACCGTACGACAACGATCTTGAATTGTCGAGTTTCACCGAATAAAACAAATTGTAAACAAAATTTTTTACACTGTAAATTTCAGTGAGTTGATTTTAACTCAGAACGAGTTGAATCAATCAGTTTGAGTTGGACTATCAGAACTCGAAGTTTTGAGTTGATTCAATTCATACAGAGTCAACTCAACTCAGAGAGAGAATCAACTCAACTGGGAGTGAGTTAATGTTTATTGATATATTAATTCAGAAATTACCAACTCGCTAGCTGAATTAATTAATCAACTCATTGGAATTCACAGTGTAGATTTTATTTTGAACATGAATAATTAAGTCTAAAACATTTTCGCAAACGAGCGTAGCGAACGAGAAAATTTTTTGATCTCAGCGGATTATTTTACAGCGTTTAAAAGTTTACTTTCATCACTGTAAATTTCAGTGAGTTAATTTTAACTCAGACTGAATTAAATCCACTCAGAAGTCTGAGCTCTGATTTATAGGTCTTTCAGTACTCAGATTTAAGAATTGTTTCAACTCATTAAATCAGCTCAAAGTGAGTTCATATTTACTGTTATTAACTCAGAAGTAACCAGATATGACTAATTTTCTCTCTATGAGTTGATTAATCAAATCATTGGAATTTACAGTGTAGAATTTAATTTGGGAATTTTGTGCGAATATACCTCCGCTTTCTTCATGTTGTATATATACACTGTAAATTTCAATGAGTTTATTATAATTAATTCAGCTAGTGAGTTAGTTATTTCTGAATTAAAATCAGTAAACTTTAACTCACTATGAGTTGAACTGATCCTCACTCTGTGAGTTGATTTGCCTCTGTGTGAATTGATTAATTAACTCAGAATGATTTGAATAAAATCACAATTCTCAGCTCTGATAGTCCTAACTCACACTAAGTGATTCAACTCATTATGAGTTAAAATCAACTCACTGAAATTTACAGTGTGTAAGCCACAAAGCTACCAGCAAACATTAAACAGGGGTAATCAGTAATTGGTCACGCTATCTGGCTACTTAAACCTGCCACACCTGTTATTTTTAGGCTAAAATACCCTCTTTTTCATACTTAGTCTTTTTTAATATGTTTACAAAGTATTGAAAAATTTATATTCTTTCGATCTTTGGTATACTTTGTTCCGCGATATCAAGATATTACCATAATGTGCGCAACTAAAAGCTTACGTATGATTCTGGTCATTTAGTGTAAATGCATTAATTGTTGTATATAACGGTGTTGGTTTACTGTAGTGACCCGAATAACGCTGGGAGGGTAATAAGATTCAGTGGTGTCTGCTTTGAGCCTTAATGTACCGTAGACTATTTTGCTACCGTTTGTGAATGAACAAAGCGTAAAATTACCAATTTGTCCATAAGTGTCAAGTACCCTAGTTAAGTTGTGTAAATGCTTCGTGGACAAAATTTTAAGTTCAGTCCAAAATTTGATTTATCACTTAAGGCATTTTTACACGTGCAAGTTTTTGCTGGCAAATTGTACGCAGAACTTGTATTTTTTCATCAGCCAATGAAAAAGCGGCTGCAACAAACTCAGTCAACTTGCATGGTTATTCACACATGTGATCTAAATTCGTAGCTATGATTTTTAATGAATTATTTGCAGCTGCAAGTTTTTCGAACAGGATTTTGGGCAAAACGTGCAAGACCAGGTTGTAGCTGCAAGTTCTCGCAGCAAAATCTTGCATGTTTGAATAGAGCTTAAAAGTATAAGCTGCCTGACCGATAATCGTTCCTCGAAGCTCTGGAGAAATTACATTTTTCTTGTTACCACCGCTACCGTCATGAACCCTTCGTTCGTGTGTATTCAAGTTATTCGGCAGTGTCCAGCCTCATTTTGGAACTTTTTAATCGATAAGGTCATTCTAAAGCCTGTCAAAGCGCATGTTTTTGTCGTCTGCAGAAATGTCAAAGCGGAATATATTATACCTTACCCTCGCTCTTCTAATCGTACCTGGAATACTCGTTCATTCAGACGTAACACTTACGTTTTAGCATAAGCATACATTATATATATGTATATATATATATATATGTATATATATGTATATATACATATATATACATATACATATATACATATATATACATATATACATACATACATACATATATACATATATACATATATACATACATATACATATACATATATATACATATATATATAAATATATATAAATATATATATATTTATATATAAATATATATACATATCTGTGTGCTATATTGAGCTGAAAGAAAACTTAATTATTCTGACCATGATTAATAATACAATGGCGTTCAGTTTTAAACTAAAAACGGTTTCATAGACGACTTGCCAGATAAAAATTGAACTTTTCAGATCAAGAAACTCGGTCAATCCCATCTGAAAAGTTATATTTTTTGTCTCGGCAAATTTCGGCAGGAAATATATCCCTGTCGGTATATATGCACGATAAGTGTATGTAAAACCAAAATGATTGCTATACATGTTTACATATAAGCGGTATATGCAGTTGTTGCAATCGGCCACATGGTGTAGTGGTTACATGATTGACTCGAGTACACGAGGGCCGAGACTCGAGTGCACGAGGGTCGAGGTTCGATTCCCTGGCGTGGTTTTTAACTTTGGGTAAAACTTCCTATAGGGGTCGTTGAGATCGTGGAGATATATCTCCGCTATCTATCGCCATATATTAGCTCATTGCAGCAGGCACGTAGCCAGCCAACCTTGCTAAGGGGGCTAAAAAATTTTCAGGAGGCGAATTTAACGGTTTTCAGTGACTTACAAGCAAGGTTGAAAATCTTCTAGGGGGGACAAAATTTTTCCATGAGGGGCTGAGCCCCCCTGCCCCCCCCCCTTGGCTACAGGCCCGCATGGCAGTTAGAAAACAGGCGTCGTAAGGTTTTTCACAGCTTAAGCGAGCGGATCTTATACAGATAACCTAATTCTGTAATATCTGCTTTTAAGATCAGTTAATCCTCAGCATCTCTACTTAATCTTAACCTGATTCTTTAAACCCTGTGAGGCAGTTTTGGCGTTTTTTTTTTCATTTTCCACAGTTTCAAATCAAGCATTTCAGTGTGTCCAAGGTGCGTTTGTACGTCTACAAAACGGTCTTGGTATAGAAAGTTGAGTACTTTCGTGCGAAAACTTAATACAGAATGTTTAGAAAAATGACTAAATTTAGTGTTAGCAATTTATCATAGAAGACTAAGATTTTAAGACCAATAGCAAGTTCACGTCTTGACCCGTCAAGTTGACGACCCATGTATAGAACAGGGCTGGAACGTTTTGCGGCGGGACTGTAAAATAGAGTAAGCTTTAGACTAACTTTTTTGCTTAGGCTTAGGCTTAGAGTTAGGCTTAGGAATAGGCTCATCCATACGCTCAGGCTTGGGTTTAGGCTTAGGCTTAGGAATAGGCTCATCCATACGCTTAGGCTTAGGCTTAGGCTTAGGAATAGGCTCATCCATACGCTTAGGCTTGAGCTTAGGCTTAGGCTTAAGAATAGGCTCATCCATACGCTCAGGCTTGAGCTTAGACTTAGGCTTAGGAATAGGCTCATACATACGCTCAGACTTGAGCTTAGACTTAGGCTTAGGAATATGCTTATACTACTGTTCAGGCCCTGTTCTTTACATTGGTCAAGTTGACTATGAATAATACCATAGCGCAATGTGTAGCGAAATAATTCGCAGTCATTAGATGAAATAGAAAATATTCATGTGACAAATATGTTAAAATAGAAAAATTGCCAAAAAGTTCATCTGTAGTGTTTAGACTAAAAAGTTTTCGACTACGATCCGGCTTACGTAGTGTCGGATACGTTTGATTGCACTGCAAAATATTTTAAATTTCAATTTGAGGTAAAATTCGCTATATACCTATATAAACAGTACACTTTCGCCCGAAATTTTTGAAAATTTTAGATTTTAGGATTACACTTTCTTAGGCTTAGGCTTAGAACTATGCTTCCAGTGAAACAGCGTACAAATACCAGATATCATATCGTTTAAATGTTTATTTCTGTTTATCCGTATCATATGATGGTAACAAAAATTTATGTTGATGTCGAATCAACATGTGACAAAACGTGACCCGACTGCTTCAGTTATAACGCGAACCCTGTATTAGGCTTTAGAGCTATGCTTAGAGTGAAAAGTGAACAAGTAAGTACCGGGTATCATACTGTTTTAGTGTTTATTTCAAATTTAAAAACAACAAGCAAAATTTGAAAAACATTTCAACACATTAATGTTCTAATTGGGATATACCGTCAACGCATGATATTTAGTTTAAGTTATATCCACCTGGTTTTTGAATGAATACATTTTTGAGCGTGGAGATTTCGTGAATTTAATCTGTTTACACTGGTTTTCGGTTCACTGCTCTAATCGATTGAGCTACACAGACTTGCAAAATTTTCGCTACAACGGTTCTATATACCGCCAGTATTGGTACTACAAGATACGTACTGTAGTGACCCGAATAAGTTGGATGGAGTGATATTTATTTGGTCTTTCCAGAGGGTATTCCGTTGTTATTCGGTGACGGACTGTTAGTTGTTTTTAACCAACCCTCCGCCGCGTTTTCTTAGTTAGATTTAACACCCATCTCTTATGTCATTCTCTCTTTTGGGCTGAACTGACCTGCAGCATTTTTGTTGGTTGCCATGTCAGTTAAAGTTTTGAAATAAACTTAATTTGGTCTTGGAGTCATTTATGCGCTACAATTAGAGATTATTGACAATTATGGACTCTAAATTAAGGTTTAGGGACTCTATCCGCTTACGGACTCTTATTAGGGATCCGAAATTAAGGCTTTGATAAAGATTAACACCGGCTTCGGTTGTGTTTTGTTGAATGTTTTGAAAGATTTTAAAATTAATTTAGCCAGTAATTTGTTAAAATATCAGTTCTATCTTATTCGTGAATACACTGTAAAAAATGTTGAGTCAAATGGACTCTTTCCGAAATAGGTTCTACGGGACTACACAATCTGAGTAAAATTCGACTCACTGAATCGCATGTTTGACTCTGGCGGAGTCGAATTTGACTCATTTTATGCAGTCCGGTAGAGGCTATTTCGAAAAGAGTCAATTTGACTATCCATTTTTGCAGTGTAGATAATGTTTGATTTTAAATGCGACAGGGTTAATTTTTCTATAAATTATTTAACATTTCGTCGTATTAAAAATGACCAAAATCTAAAACAGCTCTAAATTATCGCCGAGTTTGATTTATGAAGAAAATTGTAGGTAAAATTGAACAATTACTACTAATCACAGTCTAATTAGCGTAATGTGCAGGGCAATCAGCTTAAATTGACTTTACATATTCTACAGTTATTACGTGGATGAATTATTAGAATTTGACCAATTTTTGTAGTCTGTTTTGCGTCATACTGTTAGCCATTTTTTAGGTTCAGCTGACCCGAAAATGAACCAGGGGTATTTTTGGTTAATTTAATGTAATTTTACAATTTAGATTTACGTTTTAAGCTGTAACCGCACTCACAGTTTAAATTTTTTAGCTTTATTTTTGAACGTAAAATAATTATCGCTTGATTTCTGCTGCAATATTAGATGAATGAATGCTCAGATTGAGAGGATAAAAATAGTATTATAAACCAATCAGATTCAGGGTTCAGATACGCCATGATATGCCTCACCATTGGTGATTTTTTAACATAAACACACCCGTTGTTCAATTTGACGGCGTGCAGCACACGGAGACGACCTGTGAATGGCTTGAGATATGAGACCAACTATTCTGCTATATTTGCAACAAAATTGAAACAAAAAGATCTTGTTTGCTTGTTCACAAGGCAATTTAACATCGATCCTACACTGCAAAAAATGGTGAGTCAAACTGAGTCTCTCCGAAATAGGCTTTTCCGGACTACACAAACTGAGTCACAAGTCGACTACTTACGCCAGAGTCAAATTCAACGCAATGGATCGCTCAGTGAGACGAATTTTACTCCGACGGGGTCGAATTTGACTCAGATTGTGTAGTCCGAAAAAGCCTATTTCGGAGAGAGTCTGAATTTGACTCATCATTTTTTGCAGTGTATCGTGTATAAATAGGCATAATTGTTAAACACTGTGCCATATTATTATTTGGCGTACTCAGTATGTGCTTTTAATTGCACAAATAATACACCGACGTGCAAGAAAGTGCTAAAATTGATTCCAATATCATTTTAGCTATTTTATTTTGCGTGATTTCTAGCCGCAGTATAAATTTCATCTATACTGCGGCCAGAGGCGGATCCAAAATTTTTTGACGAGAGTGAGGTGGGCTGACAAATGTTATGAAACGCAAAAATTGTATGGTAGGGACCTTATCACTTTATCACCAAAATTTTTCTGAGGGCAAAAAATTGTAAGGTAGGGAAACCATACTATTTTATCACAAAAAATTCTGTGCGAAAAATTGTAAAAAATTGTAAGATAGGAACCTTTCCATTTTAACATAAAACATTCTGATGACTGGGCGTACGCCCCTTCTCTGGATCCGCTAGTGTCCCGGTCTGGTTCTGTGATTTTTCAGCTTTAATTTCACCCGTTTTAGCCATAAACTTCAAACGTATAATTATGAAACCTTTTCAGACATCAGCCATTGCGTTCGTTTTCAGCAGCCAATAATTACAGCTTCGCCCAATGTTTAAACCATCAATTTGATGAATGTCAGCCGAACAGTTTCAAAACAAACCGTTTGCTTTATGCCGCATTTTTGGAAACTGAGAGCTGAGATTTAGCAATAGCGATTTTTATGTTTATATTTAAAATATACATCAATATGCATATTAAGCAGGCCCTTAGCCAGTTCACCTTGCTAGGGGGGTGCTAAAAAATTTACCGGAGAGGCATTAAAATGTTTTTAATGACCTACAAGCAAGGTTGAAAACCTTCTGGGGGGGGGGCAAATATATGTCGTACACACAAAAAAGTATTTCTGAATTTATTCAGAAAAATGTTTTCTGTGGTAAATCTGAAACGTTTTGCTGAAATTTAAGACAATTTTTCTAAAAATAACTGGACAATGCTTATTTTCAGACTTTATTTCAAAACGTTTTTTGAAAACACTTCTGTTATAACAGAAATACTTTTCAAGTGCACCTTGCTAAACATATTTCTCAAATGTAAGAAATTTTTTCTTAAACAGAAATATTATTTTGAGTGTAGCCACAGCACCGATTCAGTCATATTATCGATATACCTAGCCACGGCAGCTAGTTTGACCCTGTAGCTAGCCGCCACATTAACAATGAAGTAATTATAAATTTGTCAAATATTAATAATTGTTTTTCAAGCCGTCATTCGAAACATTATTAATACTTAAGAAAAGCGTAAACAATTATTTGACAAAAATATATTTTCAACAAACAGCATAAATTTTTAAATCAAAGTTTTTTTTCGCTGTATAACTTTAATCTCGTTGCGTCAATTGGTGTTGACGATTATGCAATTTTCAACTCTGGAAGAAATAGGTTGTCAAGACAAAAACAGACCAAAAATTCGTCTAATTACTTTGCCTATGTTATTTTAATGGTTATCCAGGTTTCTGGTGGATCCATAAAAGAGTAGGTTTAGATTTTAGGCTACATTTGTTTGTTTAGGCTTAGGCTTAGGCTTAGGCTTAGACTTAGGCTTAGGCTTAGACTTAGGCTTAGGCTTAGGCTTAGGCTTAGACTTAGACTTAGGCTTAGGCTTAGGCTTAGGCTTAGGCTTAGGCTTAGGCTTAGGAATACACTTTTGCAACGCTTAGGCTTAGGCTTAGCCTTAGGCTTAGGCTTAGGCGTAGGCTTAGGCTTAGGCTTAGGAATACACTTTTGCAACGCTTAGGCTTAGGCTTAGGAATACGCTTTTGCAACACGTAGACTTAGGCTTTGGCTTAGGAATAACGCTCAATCTACTGTTACGCTCCTTAAAGTAACATTGGCCAATAATTTTATAGCTAATGAAGCATAAATTAAAACATTAATTTTCTGAGAAGTTGTAATGTTAATCGTAAGTACCTGCATTTAATAAAGAGTCTCAATCCTTTTTTGAATCGTCCACATCGAGTGATAGTAAGTCTATACACACGGCACTTGGTAGTAGAATTCATTGGTTTTTCAAAATTTGAACGGCTGTTTTGGTGTGATTAGCTGAATTTCAGCTTTTAACGCATATTTTACTGGGTAATTTATGAAGCAAAAAAATGACCTGTTTTCAGCCCAAGGACACCTGAAGGCCGTAACAGTAGTATAAGTATATTAACAAACCTAGGCTAAAGCATCAGCGTTATACTAAGCCTATCACCAAGGCTAAGTCTAAACCTAAACAAAAAATCAAATCTAAAGTTTAAGCTTACTCTTTGGTAGTCCCGTAGAAATACGGTCCGTTCGTCAGCCGTGCACAGATGCGTGTTTTATGCTGTGCTCATGCTGAGAGTTTACAGATAAATGATATGTAATTTATACTAAAATTAAGTAATTTTTTGGTAAAACCTGTTAATTTAATTTTGTACCCATCTTAATTAATGTTCATTAAAGCCTTTTTAAGGACTCTTGGGCAATTTGTTGAGTTTTTTCGTTGAATTTGAATAACAGTTGGAAGACGAGGTAAAAAAACTATTTAATGATATAAGCTAAAGTTCTAAAGGATAGAACAAAAAATTGTTAGCTTTTGAGCAAACAAACTGGTACAGATTGCGGTGTAAAATTTTTGGGCCAATGTAAAGAACAGGGGCGGAACAGTATTATAAAGCATATTCCTAAGCCTAAGCCTAAGCCTTATCCTAAGCGAAGCAAAAATTATTCTAAAGCTTAAGCTTACTCTATTCTAGTCCTCCAGAATAACGTTCCGCCCCTGATCTTTGCATGTGTCGAGTTTTGAAATCTTAAAAGGTTAGATTTACAAATCAAAAGGTTGAAAATCCGTTAAAATTTTTCTTAATTTGGGCTGCCAGATTAATACCTTGAAGTCATCAGGCGAATAGATGTTATTGAAAAATCATAACAGATGTTTGATGTTACAATTTATATCATAAATACTAAGCTAATACTGCAGTGACCCGTGTAAACTAGGAATATCTTAGTAGACATGGTTTAGGAAAACAGGATTTGTCAAAGGACTGGGCGAGACATATCCGATTCCAGCCTTAACAAGGGGTTTCGATCTCCGATTTAGAACTAAGAAGCCCGTCGAACTTGCTAATAAACAGAACTCGGGTTAAGGTTTAATTACAAGTAACGTAAGTATTAACAAAACACACGACTTACAAATACCCAAGATACGATTAGTTTTCAACGACCAATAGTTGAAAACAAAGTTGAAATTAAACTGAAACTAAACTCAACGAAAACTAATTCTGAATTAAAATTCAGCAAAAACATGCGAATCTAAATTATCTAAATTCACTTTTTGACTCCAAGAAAATTAACACACAGAGCAAAACATAAGACACTAATAATAGATATCAAATTGAAAAACATGAAACATAAATCTGGAATTAAATAAGAATCAATTATCATTCAGCAAATTCATGTTATTGTCCTCAAAATTATATCACAATTAGTTTTCTAATCCAGATAACTGCTCATAAGGGATTTCTCTTCTTTCTAGTTTTACTCCAGGTTTTCCTACCAGAGAGGAAAACTGGTTTTTTTTCTGCTGCGTTAATTCCTTGAGTGAAATAGTTTAAGTCTAACGAGCATGTCATTACCCGGTTTTGTCGTTACCGTTGAGAGATTAGCGGTGGGGACCGGTCACAACCCGTATAAGAGATAGAGAACTGATATTTATTTGGTCTCTCGAGAGCGTACTCCCCTGTTATTGGGTTACGGACTGCTATTTGTTTTCAACCCGACCTCCGCCGCCCCCTTCGTTACTGATATGTATCCGGTATTGCAACTTTCCGTCAAATTAAACGTTTTTGCCTTGTATCTAAAATTTGAGCGATAATGCAAGGTTATACTTTGGAATGTTACGTTCAAAACCTAAGTACGCGTCAAAGTTTCGAACTCTACTTTATTTGGTCCTGGAGTCATTTAAGCGCTACAATTAGGGATAATTAAAATTTATGGACTCTAATTTGGGTTTAAGGACTATCTGCTCACGGACTCTTATTAGGTATACGGACTGCTATTGATTGGAACTCAAAATGGAGACCCCCATCTTATTCGGGTCACTACAGTAGTTGTTATTTAGAATAAAAATACTGCTAGCCAGATTTTGAAATGAATTTTTCAACAGTTTTTCTTGTCTCAAAATACGAAACCATAGGCTTAATGATAAATCTCAGTGGATGTTTAGGGTAAGAAAACCCTATTGATTTGTTGTTTACGGCGTTTAGCGATAATATTAATTATGGACAAATGTGAATTTAGGAGAGATTTGGATGTTACCTGATTTGTATCCTTTCAGTAGGAAAATGGTTAATTTTTGAGGTTCAGCTTGTTTTCGTTAACTTGTTTTGTCTGCACTGCTGCTTAAACATTCGCAACCGCAGCTGCCCAACCTGCAAAAAATGGTGAGTCAAATTGACTCTTTTCGAAATATGCTTTTCCAGACTACACATCCTGAGTCAAATTCGACTCAATTGAGTCGCTCACTGAGTCGAATTTGACTCTGGCGGAGTTGAATTTTGGACTCAGTTTGTGCAGTCCGGAAAAGCCCAGTTCTGAGAGACTCAATTTGACTCACCATTTTTTGCAATACAGGTTCGGTTTAAATATGCTTACTAACAGTGGCCAGATAAGTTTCGTCTACAGGGCCTCGTCGTGTGAGGGCGTAGACTTGAATTAATTTAACGAATATTCGCGTATTCAAAATTAGACAAAATTTTAGGCCAGTGATATTATGATTGTACCTTTCGAAACATTAGCCAATATTAAATCTCAACCGAAATAAACAGGATCCGTTTTGGAACAAACGGTACGGTTCGCTAACCGGAGTTTCAAAACAATCTTAGCTTCTAAACCAATTCTAATTTGGTTCAATAGTCGTCCTATTCGCATCAATGCGTTTAGTTTTGGTTTAGGCAAATATTTTTAGCCCGCTTATTTATGTTCGAGACGTTCACTACAGACAGCGAATAATAGAACCAGAAATGCCTACTGGTTTGCTAATTACAGACACTTTTTCTACCAGGACACAATTCGACGTTCATCAATACGAGTTGTATTTGAATTTTTTGGCCAATGTTACTTTAAAAGGCGTCACAATATAACTTTAGGCAATTTTCGAAAACTGGGTATAGGTCAATGCTTAACTCTTAAATTCAAATTTAAGTCTGTGCCAAACTTGCAAATATGGTTTTCTATTTTTTATCAGTTTCATCAAGAGTCGATAACGACTCTTTTACAAGAGTATGCAACTGGGTATATTTGTATATAAATGAATCTACCAAGCGCATGTTGCGTTTTTGGTTCACACTCCCTTCGTTTAGGGGAATGGTCAAGGTTACCTATTCTCTTAATTTACCATGTTAAAATATTCCAAAGTTCCAACGTTGCTCTTCTTATACTTTTAAAACCCATCCATATGGTACGTTATCAAGCGGTGCCTACCTCCTAATTAAGGGGGTCAGTCAAAAACGCAACACCCGGTGGTATATTTTGTATCATGCGGAACCCAAAGATTTGCACTCTCTTGTATCATGCACTTTTGGTTTTAATACTAAATTAAGAATTTGTGTCAAATTTATCATTGAAAATGTTTAGAAACCGTGCCACATTGACTTTTATTAGTGTATTTTTGTGAATGTTAAATTAAATTTTTTGCCAAATATTTACAAGTATCGATATTACCTACGGCAGTTATTTTGTTGTTTTCAAACCAAAAATCCGTAATTTGAGGCAATTTTTGGAATAAAACTTTGAAACAAATTTTTCAATTTTTAATTTATTGGTTTGACTTTGACATTTGACGCTCTTGCAGGCACTTCTATCGATTAGAACGCGATATACGGCTTTTACTTGAATTTCTGTTTAGATTAAATATATTTCCATAAAATATAAAAATGCTATTGATTTTGAGAAAATATTAAATCCATATTACAATTGCTGAGTTCCTGAAATTTTACTAAAGTATTTACTAAAATTGAACTTTTGGCTATTTTCTGTTATCCTTTAAGCACATAGGTAAAATTTCAGAACCCTAGCCATTGTGGATTAAACTGTACAATTTTTTGTGTTCAAAACAGAGGTGTATGTGGGTGAATTTTTTACCTGGGCTGCGCTTTACCCGCGGAGATAAAATTTCTTTACCGGAGCAAAATACCTTTAACCTTACCCGCCTTTACTTGCCCTTATTTTATCTTCTGCGTCAAATACAATGTGTAATTTTGCAGTGTATAGATGATTTACTCGCTACTTATTTTTCACTCATACTGTAAAAACCGTTTAAAAAGTCAAGTTTTTCCCATTATCTGGTTTCAAGTTGTCTATAAAAATTTCAAGCGGGTATAGAATTACCAAAATTTTTACCCGCGCTTTGAAATTCCTTACCTGCTGGTATACTCGCGTCAATATTTTCTTATCGTCCGCGTTTTACCACGGGTACCCACGGGTAGCGTGTCGTTCTGGTGCATAATGTAATACGAAGTTTGGATTTTAGTATCAATTTCAAGTCGTATATATTTTCATATACAAGCAAAAGAACGGATGCTATATTTATATGCAAATTTTGTACCATTTGATGCTAAGTGTAATCTATAATAGCAAAGCTTATTGTATTTTTGTCACTCAAATAAAGTTATTTTAATTAATTATGCTAGGTTAAAGTAAGAAAATTTTTAATATCAATTTAGCGTTTAATTTACCGGATTAAGTTTGATAAATTTGAAAGACTGATCAAAGTAAACAATTCTAAAAACAGGTTCATTGTCAGGGTATTATTGCAGCATCCTAACCGAAAAAGTTCACAAGATTTTCACCATTATTCACATTTCAACGAGACTCAAATAGTTAGCAGATTTCAACAGCCATTCAATTTTGTAGATTGAACTCAACTGAATTCCGTTACATTCCTCAAAGCTCATGCTTTAGTTTCAACTAAAGTTTCCAACTGAAAAAATTCATGAGATCTTCAATATATATTCACATTTTAACGACACTCAAATAGTTAGCAGATTTCAACAGCCATTCAATTTTGTAAGTTGAACTCAACTGAATTCCGTTAGATTCTTCAAGACTCATACTGTAATTTCAACTAAAGCTCCCATACCCTCAACATTTTAAAGTGAGTGTTGTGACAAATGAAAATGCCTTTTTACGAAATTTAGTTTGTCTTTGTGGTCCTCAAATGATTTGAATACAAAGCAAACATCGCGCTCACAAAGTCTGTATTAACAGAGGTGCGGCTCCGAAAAGGGGGTAAATTGTTTACATCAGCGTAAACATTATAACGTGGATGACCCGTTACAGTAATTAACCAGCTAAGAAGATTAGCTTCGACGCCACATATGTAAATTGCCTAAACTATTTGCATAACTGTGGTTGAAACGTAGCTAAAGTTACTAGTATGAGAGCAAGGCTCTAGAGACATTAGTTTTGAGACAGTAACGAGTTGTCGACTGGCGAAGTCTCTGAATCAGGATGTAAACGAATAGTAAAAATAACGGAAACGGAAACGGATATCCGGTTACATCCGGTTCTGAAGTGTTTAACGGAAACGGAAACGGATATCCGGTTACATCCGGCTCTGAACTGTTTAACGGAAACGGAAACGGATATCCGGTTACATCCGGCTCTGAAGTGTTTAACGGAAACGGAAACGGATATCCGGTTACATCCGGCTCTGAAGTGTTTAACGGAAACGGAAACGGATATCCGGTTACATCCGGCTCTGAAGTGTTTAACGGAAACGGAAACGGATATCCGGTTACATCCGGCTCTGAAGTGTTTAACGGAAACGGAAACGGATATCCGGTTACATCCGGCTCTGAAGTGTTTAACGGAAACGGAAACGGATATCCGGTTACATCCGGCTCTGAAGTGTTTGTTTTGTCTTTGTGTGTATTCTCAGGAGTAAAGATTCGAGCCCACTATTAAATAACATGAGGCATATATCGTGCATCTTTTAATTCAGCATTGAACTTACAATATGGTTCAGTGCCATAGTAGTGTCGAAGCGGACAAGGGTAGACGACCCGCTAAATTCCGGAGTGAAACCCCTCGTGATGATCAAAATATTTTTCAAACTTTTTATCTAAAATCGTGTTAGGGCGGGGACCTTTCTTAACGGTGGGTTCCTAAATGTAGCGTTTGCGGGGGTGGCTGCTCCAGCCGTGCGTTTTAGAAGAATTCAACAAAACGAAATTCGTTTCACTCAAATCAGGGAATATTTGCCAGATTAGAGAAAAATATTTGGTTCATTTTGTGGTTAAATTTTAATCAAACCCACAGTTGCAAAACAAATTTAATAGTATTTGAATACAGGTCGCGTTTGTTTAGCGAAATATCCAGCAAATAAATTTAAGCTGAATATTGCGTGCCGTTAGCATTCTGTTCGTCCGTGTTATACATTCATTATTAATGAGGTTCAAAAGCAAATATACAAGCCAGTTTCACTAGTAGTAGCAGTAGCATCAGTGGTGTTTTTCATTTCTTTCAAGTTCAAAACCAAAACTATACAACGTGGGGAGACAACAGGCGTCCCTCGTTTGTGAGGAACATTTTCACCGCTACCCGGTCATAGCCGTATGGAATTAATAAGAACTCTTTGTTAGACTAACTTTCATGCTTAAAACCCATTTTGTTCGACGAACAATTTTGCTGGTTACAGGTTTTTCTCAAATCGCTGTTTGTCCGTTGTTTTTCTGTGAAAAAAAAACATGATTCGGTTTGTTGTTCACGCAATATTATGGTTATTTGCTTAATAAACTATTGCGTCTTAGACATATTATAATCGCCAGCATGTAATAAACCCAGTTGTTTTGCGAAAATATTTTGAAGTTTCAAACCGGCATTTTGCAAGTTTAGGAACAAATTTTTGCTATTGCAATTTTAAATGATTTTGGGGCATAAGCGAACATTTCGTAGTATAAAATTAAAGAATATAAATAATGCCGTTTAAGTAATTAAGTAAAACGCGTGCACGGTTCTGATGCGTGAACTTGCAGCTGCAAATAGCATTTGCATGTTTTCCGCGAAAAACGATTGAACTTGACTTACGTTCAACACCTCGTCGGCTTTGGTCAAGTTGAAATAATTCGAATTCATCCTTAATACTGTTGTGACCCGAATAAGAGGGAGAGACTGATAGTTATTTGGCCTCTCCAGAGGGTATCTCTCTGTTATTCGGTTACCGACTGTTATTTGTTTCCAACCAGCCCTACGCCACCGTTCCTTACTGATATATATCCGGTATTGCAACTATCCGTTGAATTAAACGTTATTTGCCTTGTATCAAAAACTTGAGCGATAATACAAGGTATATATACTTTGAAATGTTAGTTTCAAACTTAAGTACGCTTTGAAGCTTCGAACTCAAGTTTATTTGGTTCTCTAGTCATTGATGCGCTACAATTAGGAATAGTTGACATTTATGAACTCTCATCAGGGTTTCGGGCTCTATCCGCTTACGGACTATTAGGGATACGGACTTCTATTGATTGGGAGTCAAAATGAAGACCCCTCTTATTACTCCCCTCTGATTCGGGTAACTACGGTAGTTCGTATCTGGGTGGTGTGATACTTTCGATTACGTTCCGCGCTGTCCATCATCGTCCGGCGTCGTCCAGCGACGTCCGTCAACGTACGTCACTGTACGTCACCGCCCGGTATCGTACGTGAATTATTCTCACGTCGGATACCATATGGCAATAGACGGCGACGGACGACGCAACACGACAAATATAACGCCACCCTCAGACTAATACACGCTCTGTTTGGTATTTATTGTGCAGTATCCCACATTGCATATCGCTAGAAATATCATAAAAAAGTTACGTAAAAAATAATGTTTCATTTCACAACAATAACATTTTGCAATACTTTAATATTTCATATTTTAAACATTTAATTTGAAATTTAATTTGAAATATAAAATTTCTTAAAATTTCATCGTTTTTATTGCTTCAATCGCAAAAAAAAGGAAGCCGACACGAAAAAAATACCCCGAAGATTATTTGCCTGTCAGTTTTAAAATTTAACAAATTCATTCAAATGAAAATATAAATTCAACAGTCGATGGCGATTGCAAAAAATATGACAAAATATCTGACGGTATTTTAATGCTAGCGGGACAATTAGGGATAGTAAAAGTTGATCAAAACTCTTGCGGGCTTGTGTTGTCATAGGGGGGGGGCACGGGGGCTCAGCCCCTCCTACCTCCGGAAAAGTTTCCCTCTAGAAAATTTTCAACTTTGCTCGCAAGTCATAACCCTTAAATGCCTGTCTCCTGAAAATCTTTTAGACCCCTAGCAAGCTTGAGCTGGCTACGGGCATGTAGTCTTGGTCAAGAGTATGCAATGGGAATATTAGTAAAAAAATGCGCTGCAAGTTCAAAACCACAACGCGTGCTGGTACATTTAGCGCTATGCGATACAATGTGTACTGCATACTCTTGTCTATAGAATCATACACTTTTGGGCCTATGTTGCATTTAGGGGCGTAACAGTAAAATAAGCGTATTCCTAAGCCTAAGCCTAAGGGTTGCAAAAATGTGTTCCTAAGCCTAAGCCTAAGCCTAAGCCTAAGCCTAAGCCTAAGCCTAAGCCTAAGCCTAAGCCTAAGCCTAAGCCTAAGCCTAAGCCTAAGCCTAAGCCTAAGCGTAAGCCTAAGCCTAAGCCTAAGCCTAAGCAAAAATTTGTAATCTAGAATCTAAACCCACTCTTTTATATACCTACCAGAAACTTTTACGCCCCTTAAGGTAACATGGGCCCACTTTTGGTTATAATAAGCCTGGTAATGTTACAACAAATGGCTTAACAGTAGTATAAGCATGTTCCTAAGCTGAAGCATCGACGTAAGGAAAGACTATACCTAAGCCTAAGCCTAAGCCTCAACAAAAAATTGGTTTAAATCTGAAGCTTACTGTGCTGGAATCCCGTTAGAAAACGGTACTTTTCGCAAAGTATTAACACGGGCCATAAGCCTTATCTCATTTGCATATTAAACCAATAATAAATGCTTGGTGTACTGTAGTGATCCAAATAACAGAAGGTGGAAGATATTTATTTCGCCTCTGAAGAGAGTACCACTCCTATTGATTCAGACTCCTGTGAAAAGACAGTGGACTCTTTTATGCATTCCCTCTTATTCAGGTCACTAAATTATAAGTTGAATCAATCCAGGGTAGGAAGCTTACTTACATTTAAGAGTTGTCTTTATTTAGCAATAAATTCACACTGATTTTTCTAAGAACCAAATAAAATCAACGATATTAAAGTATTGAAATTTTGGCAAAATTTGTTAACCAACAAAATAAATTCAGCTGGTTCAGGGTGTAAATTTTGGTTTATAATCATACATTTACTATTCTTGATTGCATGTAGCTGTAGTATATATTTTTCGCACAAGATTTACAATTTAAAAACATTAATAAATGTTTTAAGCAATGTACAACTTTGCTTTTACTTAAAATACACAAGTATTTGCAATCTAAATCAGTTTATACTGAAACTAAACTTACGTTCGGTATTCTATAGCGAATCCATTGTTCGGCATATTCTTCGATTATCATTTATCTATTTCTTGCAGAGTGAACAATTATTTGTTAAGTATACTGGTATGTTTCACTTTGCGGCGTGGGCAAAATTGGTAGCGAGTGTACAAAAATCTCTGTGCAAATTTTCTTTTTATGGAACAGTTTACTTGTATCTCCGAAGAAATTATCGATAACAAAGTGATGTTGGCAAGTTGCCCGAAATACGCATGTGTGTCATTCCAGCTTTAATTATACATATATAGCTTCAAATATTAATGCTGCGGAACGCTTAAGTGCTAACGAAAACAAACCACATCGGCTGAGGCTCAGCGGTTATCGTTAAGTAAAGCGAAACGCAAGCAGACACTACCGGATTCAGAGGGGGGGGACGAACGCTCAGTTTAAAAAATTTTTTTGTAAAAACTGTTATGTCTCTCCCCCGTCAGAAATTTTAGCATCCGCCACTGCAAGCAGTTGACACATAACTCAAGATAATTTATAAAGTAATGAAATAGTCCCATATTCTACGAACTATATTTTAAACATAATAATATAATTTTTGGAACATTCGAAACACAAACACTGTAAATTTCAATGAGTTTATTAATCAACTCGAACGAAAAGTTGGTTTGTGAGTAAATAACAGCAAACTTCAACTTATACTTTGAATTATTTTGATTCTCTTTGAGTTGAAAACATTTCAAGCGAGTAAATTAATGAAATCAGAATAAGTTGAATCAACTGCAATATTCTAAGTTCTGATAGTCATAAGTCCGACTGAGTGATTCAACTCATTCTGAATTAAATCAAATGAATGGAATCTACATTGTAGTTACGTTTCACAAATCGGTATCAACCTTGCTTGCTTGTTAGTCATCGAAATCCTTCGTATGTTCCCTCCGAAAAAATTCCTAGCCCTCCTAGCAAAATGAGCTTTGTACTATACTCTCCGAAATTGAAATTTACTTTCCTATTTCTGAACCATGAGTATATACACTTCAACCAACCCATTACAACTTATATTATGACTCAATTTGCCAGATTGGCCACCATTTGACACTTCATTCGGCTCATGTTACTTTGCGGGGCGTCCAGGTTTCTGGTGGGTCCATAAAAGAGTAGGTTTAGATTCTCGATTACATGTTTTTTGCTTAGGCTTAAGCTAAGGCTTAGGAATACGTTTAACACCCCTAAAAGTAACATTGGCCCATCATTGTATACCACAGGGTTTGGGATCACCTTTGTATAAAATTTCATTAATCTAAAAGGCTTTTACGACCAAATTGAGTAAATATATTTTATAACAAAACAATCTGGTTTGTCAGGTTCAAACAGCGGTTTGTTTTTCTAAATGACACTAACCAATCTGCAACAGCCATATCTTGTTGACTTATCCGGATTTGGCTGCTACAAAACCGATGAACTCATGGATTATTTTCAAATATTGAACATTTTCACAAAGCGTTGCAGTACGAGATATGTATCAGTAACGAAGGGCGGCGGAGCGTGGGTTAAAAATAAATAACAGCCCGTAACCGAATAACAAGGGGGGTACCCTCTGGAGAGGCCAATATATATAGAGAGAGCGTCATGTAATACAGCACAGGAAAGAGCAAGCTAAATAATCCTTAAGACAAGTTCCAAATTTATTGCGTGTGTCTCAAAAAATCAGTTTGTCCCTCACCGCAACTGGGACGTCAAAAACGCAAATTGTTGGTCAGGGAACCTAAAAAAACTATTCAAGACTGCAAACAGCGTCTGATTGGTGTTTAAATGTTATGTCAATTTCACAGTACTGGGATTTTAAATTTTAATTCGTACGACTATTTTAAATTTGCCTGCTATTCAAAATTTTCTAGCAGAGGCTGTGGTATTCCGTTTCAAAAGTTTCTGCTTACAGTTGCTCAAATTTTTACTAATTGTAACCTGATAATTTGGCCAATCGGAATACACGTTCAACCAACTTGACCAGAAATTTAAATTAAAACCCGAACAGAATAAAGCTAATCAAGTCTAAAGGTCGAAAGCCTAAAAAATGGTCAAAACAAACTATACAAATGTTAAAATTAGAATAGTTGACAGTACAATAAGACGACGCTAATAAACAGGCCAATTTCTAAGTTACAAGTTCACTATTTTAAGAACTAAGTTTATATTTTGCAAAATGTTTTATAATAAGATTTCCTTGTTTGCAAAATCTTTTTTTTGCAATTTTAGCTTTCAAAACCCCAATTAAATTTGCATGCACAGTGTGCACAACTGTGCAATATTTATGAGTGCCTGCAATAAAGGCTGAGCAATATTGGGTGGAGAATTTAGACACTTGTTGATGGGTGCCTATAGTAAATAACTGGATAAAATGAAGCTACGAACGCCAGTAAACTTTACCCTATGAAATTTGGCTAAGATACTCAGCCTACGCGCTTTATAACGTTCAGCTTGAATAATTTGATATAGAGCTTACCATGTGCATTTCAATATCAGTCATACACTATCTATACGCATTATTCTCAAAATAACTTGCATATTTTAAGAAGTACCGATACATTAAACAGCGCTTAACGCTGTTACTAAATAAATAATTTCTTTGTTTATTAGCTTCAACATCGTTTCGCTTAAACCGCGAAATTTCGGTAGCTAACTTCGAGCCAGTTATCGACTGCTAAATGGGCGGCTCCAACAGCCATCAAAGTATTGCTGGAGACCGTCGTAGCCGGCGGCATAATCACAATCCGGCCGGAACAAATAGTAGTAGCAGTTGTTCAAGTGAAAACGATGAAGATGACGATAGTAGCAGCTATAGCGTGGATGGTAACTCGCCACAATACAGTAACGCTGATTCTGAACATCAATGTTCATCCACAACCGCGACCTCGAATGCTCAACGTCGAGGTGTGAGTGGGTACCGATTTCGAAGGCCACCCATAGCTGCAGTCGCAAACAGCGAATCTTGCAGTCACAACGGTTGGAACGATCAAAAACATCTGCCGAAATGTTCACATCAAAGGAGGAATTCTGTCGCAGAACATACTTCGAATACTGAACGAAATATGCCGAAAAGTTGTTCGGTACCTTTGAACACCGACGATGGAGTCAATAATTCAACGCATCGCAGCAGTTGCGGAACATCAAAAGGTTTGAAAGCCAGACCGGCGCGCCTTTTATTTGTGCCTTCGAGCGGAAAATTGCTGTTGTCGTATGGCGGCAAAGTGTCCGAATTACACGGTAAGTGTCCAGTTTAAATTCAAACTGCAGTTTAATACGAAAATATCCGTTGCTTTGCAACGGTCACTGTTTTGGGTGGCCACTGACTCTTCACATTCAAGACGAATAATTGGTAACCTATATATTAAAGCTGGAACGCTCCACATACGTATTTTGGGCACCTTTCCAGTATTGCTTTATTTAGAATAATTTCTTAAGAAATACACGTGATTGTTTTATGACAAGAAAATTTGCAAGGAAATTTTTGCGCTTTCGCTAACGTTTGCGCATTGCGTAAAGCTGGCAGACTAGTAAATTCTAAAGTCGACACATTTTGCTTAAATTTATCTAGACTCATTTCCATCTTGTACCTACGACCGGCGTCAAGATAGACGGCCACCCCTAAACGGATCCGAAGAGGACCCCAAAAACTGCTTCACAGTTCAATTATTTTGTGGTCCGCGAAATAATTTCTCAGCTTGCAAAGACGGGCCCTCCCAAGAGCCTGCCTTTTGATTGGAAGTTAGGGACGCTTCTGCCGACATTGCTAAAAGTGATTTGGAGCAATTGAAAAGTTTTGGACATCTGCAGATTTGATATTAACCAGTGTCATGGTATCATTTTTCATTATTGAATGATTTTAGTAATTTTGTTTATTTCAGAACTTGGTGCTGTTCCGTGCAACCTCCGTATCAGTGTCATATCGCAACAAATAGTAAAGCTAACGTGGGACACGTCGATACTCGATGAAGATGTGAACAGGGTAAGCATACAAAACTGATATTAGCTGTTTTTTTAGTTTAAAGCTGAAAAATAACGCTTTCAATGAGATAATTTGAAGATTCTGTTGTAAACTGAAGTAAATTTTTAAATCACAAAAGAGCATTTGGATTTCTTTCAAAAAATAGCCAAAACTTTAATTGGTATACTGTAGTGATCCGAATAAGTGGATGGGACTGATATTTATTTTGCTTGTCTAGAGAGTACGCCTGTTATTCGGTTACGGACTGTTATTGATTTGCAATTGGACTCATGCTGATCGCCATATCCCTTAATCTTTTTCTTAATTTAATAAAGTTTATATGCGTGTTGTCTGTGTTCGGGTCACTATCTGAACGTCTGACCATCTGTTTGTCTTTTAAAGAGAAATTTTCATGACAGCTATAATTAGGATTACAGACTCCTTATTGATTGATACTCAAAATATGGACGTATCTTAATTGGCCAATGTAAAGAACTCGGGCGGAACAGTTCTATAAACATATATTCCTAAGCCTACGCCTAAGCCTAAGCGTAAGAATGAGCATATTCCTAAGCGTAAGAATGAGCATATTCCTAAGCCTAAGCCTAAGCCTAAGCGAAGCCAAAAAAATTAGTCTATAGCTTAAGCTTACTCTATTACAACCCATCCGGAAAACGATCCGGCCCTGTTCTTTCCATGGCCCTCTTAATTATACAGGCAAAGCTCCGATTTCAAAAAAGAAAAGTTGGTCGATTTCCTCAGGACGAATTGAATTGAACTGAACCGTATCCGTATTCCTTTTTTTAGAATTACACCATATATTACAAACGCAAAAACGCAACAAATCACGAAACGTGGTCAAAATACGAAGTCAAAGGTGTGCGCGAAACGCAGCTAAACTCACTCAAACCTGGAAAAATTTATTTAGCAAAAGTATCACTAAAAGACCAAAACGGCTCTGAACGCATGTCAAATGTGCTCGAATTTACTGCTCCAATTTTGGACATATCTTCAACAAAGCCTTCGTCTTGTCGCGGAAGCATACTGTCTGACGGTACGCCAAACAACAGCGGCACTCTTGAAAACAAGCGTATCTCATCTAGTCATAGTAATATTTCGAATGGACACACTGGTCACGTTAATAACTTTAACCAAAATTCGTTTCATAGTAACCAGAATTATACCTATGAATCCTATCCCGATTATAAGTTGTCTAAATCAAAATCATTTCACTATAACAATATGGCCAGTGAGTTAAACAGCCCATTAGCAACAAATGGTACTCTAAGTCGTCAAATTCAACCAACACTCCAACCAAAACTCAACTCCATTGAACGTGTGAACATTACACCAAATCTAGGAGCGTATACCGATGGTGAAGTACTTGCAATTGCTCAAAATCGAACCCTACAAGAATTAGCCAATCAAAAACAGCCATCACTGCAACAGATAGCTACCGATTTACGCGGATTAAGCCAAAACAAATTTATTCAACAACAACAACAACAACACAAACAAGACATTATTCAACAAACGAAACAGCAGTGTTCGACGCCAGCAGCAGTTGATAATAATTGTTTGACAGATTCAGCAAACGTGTACGCATATGGCAGTGTGAACGGTGTTGTAGATATCGAAGACGCTCTGTCGGCTGCTGTAGATCCGAAAAAAGAAACTGAAGTTGTATTTTGTACGTCTGATGAATGTATTTCGGCCAATGGCGATGAACCACCGACTCCAGTTGCGCTATAATGTTTGCCTATAATACGCTGACTTGATTTCTCAAAACCTACTTAGATACGACTTAGTAGCTAAGTATGTGGAAAGCAATTACTTGACCATTTTGTCGTTTTTCAACGTGTACTTAATTACTTAAGACACTGACTAAACTTGATATATTACAGATTAAGAGAATAGGCATATTAACCTTGGTCTAATGAAATTGAAGACATACGATGCCTTTTTAATATAAAGCAAAACTGTGGTTTTAGAGTTATGACAATGACCACTTTGTTGGTTAATTATTTTTGCTCAAAACGTTAAGTATTTACTTAAGTCAGAGAGTAAAATAATTACTCAAGTACAACTTATGTAAATACTTTACCGCTTCTCACATTGAGTTGCCTATAGGCAACTCAGCGCAGTGTATATACGGTAAATAATATATATCGCACCGTGTTTAACAATTGCAACACGTATACATAGTACTAAATCGCCACAAGACGTGAGAGCCCCCTCGGGCTCGAGCGTCAAGCTCCTATAGCTGAGTGGTGATGGTATACGCCTCCCACTCCAGTCACTGGAGTTCGAATCCTAGCATAAAACTAGGTCTCAGGGGAAATAGAAAATATTCATGTGAGAAAGGGTTAAGTAAGTTTTCATAAACCCAGCCAATATTTCACTCATTCTTGCGATGTTTTTTGTAGGTGAGCTATATCGGGTCTGCATTAAAATTGCTCTACTCAAATAAAACACGCTGGAGTCAAAATGATTCGGTGGTCCGAGTGCAGTTTGATCCGTCTTTTAATTGGCACGTTTTTACTGTCCCTAACAGAGAAAACTTTCCCCACACGTAAAAAAATTCGTTTTTTGGGTCCGCAAAACAGCCGTGGCCCCTGAACCTCAAGGGACTCTAAGACAGAGACGGGATGTCTCCGTCAAAACCCTCTCTTGAATAACGTCATTAGCACTGATAATAAGAAATAAAAACAGTAGTAATAAATACTAATAATAACAGTAGTAATATAATAAAATTATTGTAACCGCAGTGTAAGCCACCACTTGTAATGCTTGTTCAATACGACTATAGCTCGAGTCAGTTTTGTTCGGATGCATGGGGGGTGAGTGTTGTGGTCGAATGTGTGAAAGACAGAATTTTTTCATAATTTTAAAATTGCAAAGCGAATTCTGCAAGCGGTGTAATTTCATTAATTTTCAAAGTCATGACTTTTATTTTTAATTTCAATTTGTGATGATAAGCTTGAATCAAAATTATTTTTTTCATCTCTAATTTGAGTCTTCGATCGTAGTCGTTTCACAGCTGCGTATACTACACACACAAGTGTACGTTTCATTAAAATGAATTTAAAAAACATACCGCAATAAAATTTGCTTGAAACAAAATGTCTACAAATGAAACAGTTGAAAGCGAAAAAAAACTATACTTTTCACTCAAAAATGAGAAAATAAAATAAAAATTTACTCAAAATGACGGTGAACTGTTACTGTTTGAGTGGAAAGTTTACAAAAAATAAGACCGTTTTTATATCATTTTATTGTGACAAAAAGTTATTTAAAGACTGTTTTAGGTTTATTAGGCAAAGTCCCCTCCGGAAAACGATCCGGCCCTGTTCTATACATAGGGCTAACCGACTCTATATAGCTGCCCATACGTATAAATTGCTGATCAATTAATGTTTTCCCTTTCAACTACGGAGCCTTAATCTTTGTCATACCCCTTGGGAGTATTTTTTCGATTTAAAAAGCAAGGTGAGCTGGCTACAGGACTGAAACAGGGGCTATAGCTTCATCAGCTTACACATACATACAGTCGTTCGTGTTCGCACTGTGTTTTGATTGGTTTAAAGGATAGCTCGTGCCCGCAGCACGTTTTGATTGGTTGATAGAGGAGCCTGTGCCCGTAGCGAGTTTTGATTGGTGTGGCGCCTGTGCCCGCTGCGACTTTTCATTGGTTTAAGCGATTCTTCCGTTTCTATGATTTGTTTAGCAAGATGCGAATTTCTGCACTGCGTTCTCCTCTGGTTGTCAAAAAGGGTCCGCTGTATTCGTCACCACTCCGCCGAAACTCCATTGAGAACGGAAAGTGATACGCCGCTCTGAACACAACCCGTGTAAGCTGGAAAAAGTTTTTTGAGGTAAAGATTGGGACTTACGGCCCATGTATAGAACAGGGCCGATACAGTGGTAGCAGCATAGTGCTAAGCCTAAGCCTAAGCCTAAGCCTAAGTATATAAGCTTAAGGATGAGCCTATTCCTAAGCCTAAGCCTAAACCTAAGCCTAAGCCTAAACCTAAGCCTAAACCTAAGCCTAAGCCTAAGCTTAAGCAAAAATGTTAATCTAAAAATTAAACTGGCTCTATTACTGCGCCAGCAGAAAGCGATCCAGCCTTGTTCTATACATGGGGCCGACATTGCCATACAATATTTTTCTGCTTAATATATTTAATATTTAACCATCGGAATTTATCCGCATATATGATGAATGCAATCCCATAGTTACACTGTGAATACATAATTTCATTGCGATCTCAACATTGTCATACATATTAAATATACTAAAAATTGAATTATTTTAAAATTTAAGTCTTTAAATTTGAGAACTTTTATAAGCAATTAAATATTTGGTTTTGCGGTGTAATTTGTTTCTTAATAATATGAGTATTTTCCTCATTAACCTGTTGCCAATATTAAGGCCGTAACAGTAGATTAAGCGTATTCCTAAGCTTAAGCTAAGCCTACTTTGTAACAACACTATTTAAAATACTGCAGTTATATTTTACTAACTTTTTTTAAGTATAAGTGTACTAAATATTGAGTAAATTTTTGCTTAAATAATGTGAATACGTAAAACTACTGCTGCCATTTCCTGATTAAGTAAATGAAAAGTTAAAATTTTTCAGTTAGCTTAAAATTAAATAAAACTTTGTCAAGCACCATAGTAAGTAAAACCGACACTTAATTCTGCAACAGTTTTACTTAATTTTAAGTATATTTTTAGTGAGTAAGTAAGGGTTGCAAAAGCGTACTCCTCAGCCTAAGCCTAAGCCAAAATGGTAGTCTATAATGTAAGCCTACACTTTTAAAGACCCACCAGAAACCGGGACAGCCCTGAAAGTAACATGGGCCAAAAATTTTATCATTAATCAAATTTTGCCTGTTCATAAGTGATTTGGAACATAAAAAGCCGGTGTAAATTGCAGAGATCTGCCTACTGAAAGACAGGACAACCATGGGAGTTAGAGACTAAAAACATAGGTTTATGTTTAATATAAGTTTCTGTTTATGTTTATTAGGCTTAGGTTTAAGCTTAGATTTAAGCTACAATTTCAGTAGACAGGCCCCAATAGTCAACACGCGCCGAAAATGATACAAATTTAACCCTCTTAAACCCTAACTTATGTGTCGCACCTTCTTCACTGAATGCTTTACGAGTACAGCGAACAATTTTGTTGCAGTTATTTAGTCTGCTCTTTTCTTCGCTCAGTGTCGTAGTTTGACAAAACTGCAAAATGTACACCGATTAAAAATGTAACAAATTGCCAAAGTCTTGAAAACAGCGAAAATGTTATGGTTGCACTTGACACTTTGCAATTCTACTATCGTTCGATATATATATTTATTTATTTATTTATTTATTTATATATTTATTTATTTATTTATCTATATATTTATATATTTATATATTTATTTATATATTTATTTATTTATTTATCTATATATTTATATATTTATATATTTATTTATTTATATATTTATTTATTTATTTATTAATTTATTTATATGTATATATATAACTGTTTTTCTAAATTTATAACTGTTGTCTGCTAAAAGTAAACAAATTTCATTTTTACTTTCTTTGACATTGGCTTGCAATCATTTGCATTGGTAACGATTGCCAGCGAAAATTTTCTAAAATAGCATGGCGTGACTTAGGAAACACGCCGAATTTGATTCGATTGGTCATATCGATATTAAAGCTGGAAAAGTTACCATGCGTATTTTGGGCATCGTTGTAATATACGGCCAACGACGACTTGTTATATTCAGAAAATGAATAACTGAAGAATAAAAATTTAAGTACATTGTCATTTTGACCAGTGTTACTTTTAGGGGCGTAAACAGTAGATTAAGCGTATTTCTAAGACTAAGGCTAAGCCTAATCGTTGGAAAATGTGTTCCTAAAGTGTAAGCCTAAGCATAACAGTGTAATCTAGAATCTAACTCTTTTATAGACCAGAAACCTGGACGCCCTCTAAAAGTAACATTATGGTGCAAATTGTTGACGTTCATGTCTGTATAAGTGGGGTGGCCGATGTATAGAACAGGGCCGGATCGTTTTATGGAGGGGGCTGTAATAGATTCAGTTTAAGCTTTTGACTAAGTTTTTTGCTTAGGCTTAGGCTTAGGCTTAAAAATAGGCTCAACCGTACGCTTATGCTTAGGTTTGGGCTTAGTCTTAGGCTTAAGAATATGTTTATACTACTGTTTCGGTCGTGTTCTCTACATCCAGTGGGGCGATTGTCCCGTTCAGAGTGATATTTCTTAGGTACGCCAGTGAATACCTAAACAGTAGCATTGTCAGACTTTATTTTTCTAAATATTAACTTCGAGTTCGTTATATATATTAAGTTCTATTTTTGCTTATTTTAAGTTTTCTAAAAACTCTATTGCTTTATGTAGAGGCTGTTCCAAAAAAATTGTTTGACAGGGACGGGCGGGCTGGCAAATGTTATGTTACGCAAAACTTGTAATGTTACCATTTTATCACAAAAAATTCTGCGGGAAAAATTGTTTTTTTCTCAAAAAAAACATTTTTTTGAGGTGAAGAAATTGTAAGGTAAGGAGGGACCTTAGTGGCTTTGTGCGATTAGCCACGTTTCAAGCATTTTAACATATTTAAATTACACGTTTTTTCCATACAGTTGTACTGTATTTCTTTTGTAAATACAAATATCGAACGATGGCCCAAGTTACTTTAAGGGGCGTCCAGGTTTCTGGTGGGTCTATAAAAGAGTAGGTTTAATAGATTCTAGATTATATTTTTTGCTTAGGCTTAAGCTTAGGCTTAGAAACACAGGTTTGCAACGCTTAGTCTTTAACGCTTTGGCTTAGGAATACACTTAACCTACTGTTACGCCCCTTAAAGTAACATTGTTCGAATCGATTAACAGAATTCTCAAAATGGAGTATTCAAGTCTACAAGATTTCAGTTAAAAATTCTTTACTAAAGTTTTAACAATTTCTGACTTTCTCGCTCGAATCAGCAGTTAACAAAATGAGCAGGGTTCATATATTTATTAATGCTTAAAAATTTCAAGTTTACTCGAAATTTACTTAAAATGTTTGACTGCTATTGAACGATTTTCTCGCTAAGGTCGGCGCTATACTTGTCGTGTGGCGCCGCCCGTCGCTATACGGTATCGTACGTATTTAAATGGCGTACGAAAGTACGCATGACGCACAGTGACGGACAGCGCCGGACGCCATCAAAAGTATAGCTCAAGCGTTATTCTGGCAGATTTATTAATAGAATTGTAAACATGCGAGACATGCTTGTTTTTGTATATATCAATTCATTGCAATTTTATATGTGGTATGCTTGCTGGCAGCATACGCGTCTACATTTAGTCGACGATAAAAGCAGTTGGAAAAACGCGCTGTGTTGAGTAAAGTCGCAGAGCAGCGGTTTGGTCGATTTGGATGGAAACATATTTTCAAAATAACTTTCCATGTGGGCCCAATGGGCGCCATGTTTTGAAAACATTTAAGTCGTACGCGTATTGTAAGCATTTTTAACAATTTTGATTTTTACATTTGTTGGAATATAATATTCATAGTTGTTTTACGACAAGAAATGGCAGATCGAGTTCGGCAGATTGGACGTGTGACCTTCACTAACCAGCCCTGCAATGGATCAATTACGGCGGTCGAAATGGTTAACCAATCAGATGGCTCCACAGAACCTGTGCCACACTAAACATATTTAAATGCGTGATTACGCTAAAATGGAGTCTGGCGTTCTGATTGGTGCGCTTGTGTGGTTTGTTGCTCGTATTTTCACCTCAGACGCTTGTCCAGGCTTTGAAGAATAGGCTGCGATGGCTTTTTTGCTCGCGATTTCCATTTTTGACCTTGAAATCATTTGAACTGCTGTTGGCCAAATTTATTCGCTAACACAATTTTCGGGTTGCGTGGGTCAATGTTTTGCACTGTTTGATTCGAGACAATGTTTACGCAAATTGAAAGAATTGTTTCAGTTCGTTCAAACTTTTACACCCGCAGGTACCTCAAACCAGGGTTTACCAGCAGATGCCATAACTGCAAATGGCACCTGCTGACAACACGTTTCCTGCAGTCTGCAGCCAAGAATTTCAAGTAGACAATGCAAAAAGGTGTCCAGGGGAAGGGCAAACAAAATTTTCTAAGTCCTTATGACTCAGTTGAAAAAATGTCGACCAAAAATGGCAAAACTATCCGCAAGAGCGTGTCGCATCATCGCCGTCCGACTTCAGTTGCGGATCTGACTGTTTGAGCATTGAAGATATAAGTTTCAAATGAAAATATTTTCGACAAAAATAGCCGTGGGTCACTCATAAAAAAACTTATCACATTTGAAAAGATGACATTTATAAAACTTACGCTGGGTGTCGTTTTATGACTTAAAAATTGACAAAATTGTTGTTTTTTGAGATGAATGAAACTTATCAGGGGTTCAACGTGAGGATAAACTCTCTCGGTGTCAACTAGAGTCCGTATTCTCAAATGTGTGTATCACCTATCATCAGTTGGGGATAGGTCCTGTAGTTTTTGAGCCAGTGCATGATGAGGTTCGAAATTCAGCACATTGTTCGCGTTTGATTTACCCTACTTCTGTACCAATTTTGAGATCTGCAACTGCATATGTTTGTCAGTTTAAAGACCAATCGCTAACTGATGATAGGGGCTAATGCGCATTTGAGATTGTGGGCCGAGAAATGTACAATTTTGCCATTAAAACATAGATTTTGCTTAATAGGTTATTCGTTCAAGTACTGCATTTTATGCGATTTCAAAAGGACGATTTGGTTATAATCATACCAGGGTGCAACCGGAGGTGAAAAATACCGGAGCCGGAGCCGGAGATGAGGCGAGATTACGTTGTAAAAATAAATTGTTAATTAGTTAATTTCAGTAAATATCTGCAATACGTTGCTAAAGTTGTTTGGTTTTACACTAATTTTCTGCGAAATTTTGTAAATTGTTTCCTGAAAATTGTGACAAAAGTAAAACAAAACGCACTAAACAGATAAATTTTTCAAAATTATGCACAATTTTACTACCGTAATTTCCGGAACCTCCGGCAAAACATCTGCCGGAGCCGGAGCCAGAGGCTGACCTCCGGTTGTGCAAAATACGTGGATGTTTGCCTAAAAACGCAACGTGCGCTGGGTCATTTCTATACAAAATGTACCGAGTTGCACACAATTGTAAAACAGTCATTATCGACTCTTGTTCTTAAATTAATTTGTCGACTCACCTACGCTTTTTTTGACTTCATTTGCCTAAAAACGCAGTTTTCGTACATTTTTTTAATCACAACATAATCGTTGTTCAATGAGTCACATCGACTCGACGTTGGTCGCATCGGCTGTCTTAAAAGATTTGTTTCAAAACAACGAAGAAATATTTTTAAAATATGTAATTTTAAATACTTTTTTTGTTGTGGCAGATTTCAAACATTTTGTACGCCACACAGCCGGCCGACGTCGTGTGGATACTTAAAACGTTTGTCGCACGAATCAAAATTGGCCAAATGTTTGTTTTTTTAATTTTGATCTGTTTTAAAATGTTTTCTTTGCTGAGCAGAGTTTGCAACGAATTTTTTACCTTCCGACTATTTTAATGAACGTTGAAAAAATACATTTTTAACACATTTTTAATGTGTTTATTTCACGCCTGCGTTTGTCAATGTTTTAAATGCAAATACAAGAGTCAATGAACAATTTCAATATGAGGATGTGTATAACGAGCCGAAAAAGCGGATGTTTGCACCCTAAAAATTTCTAAAACAACTGTAATACCGGAATTATAGACACTGTAGAATAAGCTGAAAAACGTCACATTTTTCTCGTTGGCTACACTCGCGCACAAATAACCTTTCAAACGGTGTTATTCCTTTTTGGATCCAATTCCAGGATGCGCCCCCTGATTTAAGTACACGTGAACTGGAACATTTATTTCATACAATGATGGTGTATTAGTGTTGATAGGAAAGTTTTAAAGTCTAAAATTCTGAGGTTACTTGCGAATTATATTGCATCTTTTAGCGAGTTTCTAATCTGTTCGTTATAGATTGTGCTGATCCGTGCGCATGGTATGCAGTAACGATAGACAACGGTTGTTGGTTTGTAGTTTTTAATCTGATTATTACCAAGTGGCACAGGAAGGATTTTGACAGCGGGGTAAATGAGGGCAAAACATTTCTATGAGTTTGACGTTATTTGTTAAACCCCTTCTCACATAGAGTTGACTACAGGCAACCTAGCGCAGTAGGCCTAACTGCCATTCAGGTCAATTACCAATTGGCCCACTGTTATTCAGGTCAATTACCCATTGGCCCAGGCCAATCAGCTATTCTGAGATAATAGCAGTTTGGCCTAGGCTGAATAGCGATTGTAAGATATAGCAAAACAACAGTTATGTAAAACGAACGTTCCTTTGTTCAAATAATCAAATCTGATTGGTCTAGCAGTTTAATAGCAGTTTATCCTAACCTTAACTGCTATTACGCAAAATAGCACTGTGGCGTAAGCCAATTAGTACTTGGCCTGAATAGCAGAGTGGCCTACGCCATATACGTGAAATAAAACATCGTCTTTTTGGTTTTGAAAATTACAACGCGTATGCGTAATACATATCTCCACAAGCCGTGGGTGCCCCCTTAGGTTTGAGCGTCAATCTCCGGTAGCTGAGTGGTAATGGTAAACGCCTCCAACGCAAGTCGTCAGAGTTCGAATTCAAGCCCAAAAATAGGTATCAGATGAAATAAAAAATAATCATGTGAGAATCGGTTAACATTCACCAATGTTTTCCAACAGAATGTTTTTGATTTTGAAACGTTGATTTTCCTAAAAACTGTGTTGCTTATAAACCCACCGCAGCCAGCTGGTGTAATTATTTTTCTTAATATTGTTTATTAAAATGGTTCATTTAAAGATCAGGGGCGGAACGTTTTCTGTGGGACTAAAACAGAATAAGCTTAAGCTTACGACTAATTTTTTGTTTCGCTTAGAATTAGGCTTAGGCTTAGGAATAAACTCATTCTTACACTTAGGCTTTTAGGCTTAGGCTTAAGCTTAGGAATATGCTCATTTTACGCTCAGGCTTAGGCTTAGGCATAGGATTAGAAATATGCTTATAATACTGTTCCACCTCTGGTCTTTACATTGGTCATTAAAGTTTTCAATTTCAAATAAACGTTCTTTTTAGAACTTATTTTATCAATACTGCCAGCTTCGATAAAAGTGTCAAATATATAAAAGAAGGTTCAAATTTGCATAAATGTTAATAGCAAAAATTCGTAATTTCATAGAAAAAACTTGCAATATTGCAACTGTGAATCATTTCTTTGCAGTAAAACTGTTTGCAGTTACAATTTTTTCCTAAAAATTGCAAACGCAAAAAACGTAACTGCCAATTGAACGATGTGCAATAACGATTGCGCAGCACGAAACGCTAGCAAACGAGTCTTTGTCATCGATATAATATTTTACTGGGTTAACGCGCAGAAAATACAACGCAAACTGCAGTTTTAACGTTCACTTCTGCAGTACTCTAAGCTCGTAGCTAGGTCACCTTGCTAGGAGTGGGCTGGAAAATTATTAGGATGGGCATACAAGGGTTATAAGTCTATAATGTTGCGTTATTTTTACAATTTACCCATTCTGGTGCGGTAATCTATTACTTTTCATTGTTATCGAATGGTTTCGTTTTAGCTTAAAACGGCGTCTAAATCGCTGACGTATGTCATAGTCATTTGGGCCAATGTAAAGAACAGGGCTAGAACAGTGTTATAAGCATATTCCTAAGCCTAAAACTAAGCCTAAGCGTAATAATGAGCATATTCCTAAGCCTAAGCCTAAGCGTAATAATGAGCATATTCCTAAGCCTAAGCCTAAGTCTAGGCTAAGCAAAAAAATTAAGGCTTAAGCTTACTCTATTGCAGTCCCACAGAAAAACGTTCTGCCCCTGATTTTTACATGGGCGGTCGTTTGGAGCTTTTAAATAAATCAAAATGTAGAAATTACTTGTACTTGTGCCAAGTACATGACATCATGGTATGTATTGGTGGTATACTAAGGTTGTTGAAATACTGGTCAGGGAAGCATAGGGCGATCGAATAGGGTCGCTTCCGAAAATTTCTAGATATATGCTAAAAATAACTAAAGATTATTTAACAGGCTGCAAAAGTATAGTAAAAATAACGGAAACGGAAAATGAATGTTGAGGTAAAAAAATTTCAAAGTTATTATATTTTTCTGTCAACGCAATAGAGATATGCAAATATTCACCGTGCATCGACATTTTTAAGAATATGAATGAATTTCGTATTTTTTATTCCATTTTGGAAAATCGCAACATATGTGTAATGAAAAATAACCAGATATAAACGTGAATAGAATTTTCGTTATTTTTATAACGGAACCGGAAAAGGAAACGGACACTGATTTTTACCGGAAACGGATATCCGGTTACATCCAGGTTATTAATAACTGGCTGAAATTTTGTAAGAGCTCACGTTTCTAGCATCCGTTCGTTCGCAAAACAGATTTAAACGCTGTTGTTTCGCTTCGATATGAAGTCCTTGCTACTGCGCTAAATTTGTGGTTTACATATACAAGGTTTTGGAAAACAAGCCAACAAACGTTTACCTTGGACTTACCTATGTAAAGATCAGGAGCGGAACGTTCTGCTTCGAGAGTGTAATAGAACAAGTTTAAGATTTAAACTATACTCTTTTTTGCTTAGGCTTAGGCTGAGGTATAAGCTCATTCATACGCTTCGGCTTATGCTTAGGAATATGCTTATGCTACTGTTACTCTGTGAATTTCAGCAAGTTGATTTTAACTCAGAATGAGTTTTATCGACTCAGAGGTCGGAGCAACTCTTTCAGAACTCAGAACTCTGAATTGATTGGAATTTACAGTGTATTAACTGCAGTATTGGTAGCGAAGATATTATCTACGAATAAAAACGTCCCATTTAATTCGTCCGTATTTCAAAAATTAATAGCACTTAATAATTTAAAAAGTTTAAGTACCGCAGCTTAAAAAATGTTCACGTTCCTATTACAAATACCCATCAAGAAGTATTGTATGGAACTGATAAGTTTTAGAGCAAAATATTAACTGAAAATTTAAAAGAATGTCTGAATAATGTATATATATGAAAAATATTCAATTTTGGCGTCACATAAGTGACATCGAAATGCATTTAGGTTACATTATTTAATCCGGCAGTCCGAAGGTGTGCTAATATGCCACTCCATCATGCTTCCGTTGGTAGGAAATATTTTCCACACCAAGACCTATGTATAGAACAAGGCCGGATCGTTTTCCGAAGGGGCTACAATAGAGTCAGTTTAAGCTTTAGACTAATTTTTTTGCTTAGGCTTAAGCTTAAACTTAGGAGTAGGATCATCCTTACGCTTAAGCTTAGGCTTAGGCTTAAGCTTAGGAATATGCTTATACTACTGTTCCGGTTCTGTTTTATACATGGGCCCCATACCAGTAACGGCCGATGATACTTTTAGGGTCGTAACAGTATAAGCGTATTCCTAAGCCTAAGCCTCAGCCTAAACGTTGAAAAAGTGCATTTCTAAGCCTAATCTTAAGATTCAGCAAAAAATGCAGTCTACAATCAAAGTTTACTCATTTACAGAACCACCAGAAACGGGAAATGACCTAAAAGTAACATGGTCCCCAGTATCAAATGGTTAACCTAAGAACTAAAGGTAGAACGTTATGGTATATTTCTGGTCCAGTTCAAATGAAAGCTTCGAATGGTTCAGTTTGGCTGATGTTAGCGTTTAACTAAACGTCGACCCATGTTAATTTTAGGGCCGCTCTGTTTTCGGTGACACTGCGATAGAGTAGGCATGAGAGTTTAGACCACATTTTTGCTTACATAGTAAATAGCAGTGAGTTGATTTTAACTCAAAATGAGTTGAATCCACTCAGAAGTCTGACCTCTGAAGTAGGCGTTTCAGAACTCAGAATTTTGAATTGAAACAACTCATTTTGAGTTAATTCATCAACTCATTCGGAATTAAATCACTTCAGAGCGAGTTAATGCTTGCTGTTTTCAGCTCACAAGTAACCAAAAATCACTAATTCGTTCTCTGAGTTGATTATAATCAGCTCGTCGGAATTTACAGTGTAGGCTTTAGGTTTAGGTTTACACTTTTCAACGCTTCGACAGTCTTCGGCTTAAAGATATGCTTAATCTACTGTTACGGCCATAAAAGTAACATTGGTCTTAACATGCACATCGTAGCAATGTTGGGGCACTTTTGGTATAAGACGAACCAACGGTAACGTGTTTACTGACAAGCATATTTTTGAACGTTTGTATTCGAGCTGTCGGCTAATATAAAGATCAGCGGCGGAACGTTTTTCTGTGGGACTGCAATAGAGTAAGCTTAAGTTTTAGATTAACTTGTTTGCTTAGCTAGGCTTACGCTTAAACTTTAGGCTTAGGAAGATGCTTATAATACTGTTCCGCCCCTGTTCTTTACATTGGCCGAGCTGTCAAACTTATAGCAAATGTTCATCTCTTATACAGTTTTCGCCACATTCTTTTAGGCTCAGGTTTAAATTTAGTAAAAGGACGATCTAAGCTTGAGTATAAGCTTTCTCCTAAACGTTTATTCAAGCCTCAGTCTTAGCTTAAGCCTGAGCAATAAATACCGTCAAATATGAATGCAAAAATATACAAGAGTCAAATATTTGTTTAGAAATTAATAAAATCGACTAATAATGATAACTCACAACGGACGTCATCAACCAGGTAATGGGAGTCATTCAGAATTGCGAACTGCCGCGCATACAACGCCACCGAAGCTTTATTACACAACTGAGCGATCCTTTTATGCTGGACCGCATCCGAACGGAGCGTTGGATGTCAACGGGCCAAATGTCGTCATCGAAAATGAGGTTAGCCGGATCTTTAGCTGGTTCCTTACCCCTTCTCACATTTAGTTGCCTATCGGCAACTCAGTGCAGTGTATATACGTTAAATGGTATATATCGCACCGTGTTTAACAATTGCAACACGTATACATAGTACTAAATCACCACAAGACGTGAGAGCACCCTCGGGCTCGAGCGTCAAGCTCCTATACCTGAGTGGTGATGGTATACGCCTCCAACTCCAGCCACCGGAGTTCGAATCCTAGCATAAAAGTAGGTCTCAGGGGAAATAGAAAATATTCAAGTGAGAAAAGGTTAAGTTCACCATCACCCATATTTACTTGATTAATAAAATTGGTTGAGGTAAACGCTTAGCGCAGAACTGTAAACCCGTATGCTCAAATGTGTGTAGCGCTTACCACCAGTTGGGGGCCAATGTTACTTTAAGGGGCGTAACAGTAGATTAAACGTATTCCTAAGCCTAAGCATTAAAAACGTAATCTAGAATCTAAATCTACTCTTTTATGGAGCCACCAGAAACTTGGACGTACCTTAAAGTAACATGGGCGAGTTGCGGATAGGTTGTGTAACTTTGTAACGAGCGCATCGTGAGGTTCCAAATTCAGCGCTTTGTTCGCGTTTGACTTGCCCGACTTCTGTAGCAATTTTGAGATCTGCAACTGCAGATGATGTGTTTGAAAATCTATCGCTAACTGATTATAGGTGCTATACGCATTTGACAATATGGGCCTTAGGCCTAAAGTTTTGGAAAATAATGAACAGTAACGGTTGAAACTATTGCCTTGAAACGACAATAAGTACCATTTCTATAGCAATTTGTATTTGCCTGAAAATTTAAGATATTAACGTATGACAAACGTGGAACGAGTTGACCCCTTTTCAAGTGAATTTATGTATATAATTTAACTGAAATTTAATTTTAAATTTACAACCATTTTAAGTTAATTAAACAAAATTAATTCATTACATAATGCATCTGATAAAGTTGCTTCTGCGCAATTGAAATGCGGACAAACATTTTTGCAATATGAAAATTTTAGTAAATGCATCAGTTCAACAATAATTAAACTGAGTTCAAACGCTCAAACTTATGCCAAAAGCGCATAAACATGAAAATTTTGGCCAATGTATAGAACACGGGCGGGCAGTTTTTGGCGTGCGATTGCAATAAAGTAAGCTTAAGTCTTTAACTATTTTTTTGCTTAGGCTTATACTTTTAGGCTTAGAAATATGCAATATACTACACTGCTAAAAATGGTGAATCAAATAGACTTCCTTTGAAATAGGCACGGGACTACACAAATTGAGTCAAAATTTGACTCCACCAGAGTCACATTCGACTCACTGAGCGGCACATTTGTCTCTGGCGGAGTCGAATTTGACTCAGTTTGTGTAGTCCCGTAGAGCCTATTTCGGAGTGAGTGAATTTAGACTCACCATTTTTTGCAGTGTACAGACGAGTTGTTTACCTGGGTTGAAATTTTAAATTTCACGGACCAAAGTGCCGAAATATTGATTTTAAATTTGAAAAATTTGTCTACAAATTTGTTTCAGAAACCAGCATGGAACTGTTGGATTTGCTGTCTGATCGTTTTATTTGTCATTTTGTTAATTGTTGTTGTTGTTGCGTTGATTGCGTTTTTTGTCGCCGGCGGTTTCATATCGTCACAGTCGGAACCGGTAAGTTTTATAAACTTTTTTAACGAAAAAGCAAAACTTAAAATGACTAAAAGAATCTTGCCAGAAATTTTCACGATTCTCAAATCCAATGAAGTTTTTGTTGGCTTACAGCTGTTGTGTTAATGTATATTTTTAGCAAAAAATGTAGAAAAATTAAAGATTAATTTGTCTGCTTACTTAGCAATTTATTTCAGTATCTTAAAATTATAAATTTACACGCAATTAGCAAAATTGAAATTCTCATTATCTCTTGGAAGTCTTTTGGTTCTCGAAGTTTAACCATAGAAATGGGAGTTGACAGCGAGGGTGCCCCTGTCTAACAGGGGCAAGCGGAGGTGAAAAGTACCAAAGTCGGAGTTGGAGCCGGAGGTCAACGAAACTTGCCGGAGCCGGAGGTGAGGCGAAATTAGGTAGTACAAATGATGGTTAATGAGTTAATTTTAGCCAATATTTGCAATATATTGTTCAGTTGTTTGATTTAACGTTAATTTTCTGCGACATTTCGAAAATTCTCTCCTAAAAACTGTGACAAATGCAAAACGAAACGCGCTAAACATATAAATTTTGCAAAATTATGCAAAATTTTACTTCCGAAATTGCCAGAACCGTCGGCAAATATACTATAGGAGCCCGAGCCGGACGCCGATTTGCTGAAGGCGCCGGACGCAGACCTCCGGTTGTACCTTCTCTCTGGGGGGAAGGCCTTTTGGTGGTCGAGGTATCACCAGAGAAATGAGGGTTGACAACGGGGCATCCCTGTCTCATGGACTGCTGGTTTTTGTATCAATTTAATTCTTTTGCCTAGACGTCCATTTTTTGAAAACCCCATCACGGTTCCCATTGTCCACGTTTGTTTCAAGGTCGACGGATCATTTATGGAACGGCAACATTCAACTGGACCCGCGGCACCGTTACGTACCCCGATGGGGCACTACGAGCTACTAACCGCTGATCTGTTGAACCGCGACATGGCCAAATCAGTATCCCTAGGTTCCGCCGATTCGAAATCGTCTCGTCAGTATTGCATTCTGGAAGTTGGCCCACAACAACGATACGAATCAGACCAGGGCCATCTGCCGTCGGCCCGGCATTTCAGTCCAGGCAAAATTATAATCCTGAACGCCGCCGAAGGTACACGTCATTTGATGCATCCGAGAGTGTTTTCCGAGTATATCCGGTCGCTTGGGCTTGAAGCTGATTGCAGTGTGCTAATTTATAACCGTGGCCAAGATACAGACGGTCTGACGTCTGGAAGCGAGACAATAACTCTAGACTCACCACTTGCGCTAGCTACATGGGCGTGGTGGATATTTAAGACATACGCGTTGAGAAGGGTCGCAGTTCTTCAAGGGGGTATGCCAGCATGGCTACGACAAGGATATCCGGTGGAAATTGGAACGCCTGACGGTCGAGTCAAGACCAGAGGTGACGCGCTAGCAGGCTGGGATCCGTATACATCGATCGCGGTCGAAGATTTAGCCGAAATTGTCGACGAATTACAACAAAATCAAGATATCGAAAAACGTTCCGCTCAAATCATTGACGTTCGACCAATGGCGTTGTACGACGGCAAAACTCGACTGGATCCGAATCTTGGTGACTATCCGGGACACATACCCGGAGCAGTTCATTTTCCAGCTTCGTTGGTGATTGGTCAATATTCTGAACGCGACGATAGCTCATCAAGCGACGAATTATTCGCAGACAAAGCCAACAACGCCAGCCTGATCGACGAACTGCAACCATCGGCAGATGTGTTTCGAGATTTTGGACGAGTTCGACGACAATTGTACAAACGAAGCATATCACCAGAGCGGTTAACAATAATATATGGTAGTAACGAGCTTGAAGCGAGTGTAGTCTATTTTGTACTCTATCAACTCGGGTATAACGTGCGCTTGTACGAAGGTGGTTGGCGGCAATGGACCAGATATCGGCCGTTGGATGGCGAAGTCAGTCACAGAAAGCCAGTCACAAAGGCGTAACGAACGAATCAAAGTTGTCTAATGTACAAAATCGACTCTGCCTTCTGCCAACAGCCTATTTAAATTCGATTCGTCGTCTAATCTGAACGCCAATAATGGTCGGCATAGCTTTGATGTTTGGAAGCGGATTTTGGTTTAAGCTTGAAAAATTCCGTTCAGATTCAAAATCACAGAGTGACGTATTAATGTGAAAGCTGTTATACATCTACAATGCTAATTTTTTTGGCGTGGACAGGATTATTTGATTGCCTCAGCACGTTTATGATATCCGGTCACAAAATACTGAAAGATACAAGTTTGGCGTCAAATGTATACCTACAACAGCGTCGTAACTGTAGTATAAGCTTATTCCTAAGCCTAAGCTTAAGCCTAAGCTTGAACCTAAGCATAAAATTGAGCTAATGCACCTAAGCCTAAGCGAAAAATTGTCTGAAGCTTAAAGTTACGCTATACTGCAGTTCCGCACAGTTCGGCCCATGATGGTTACGTGGACCAACGGTGATAAACAGTTGCATTCCAAATGGTTGATCGTAGACCTACAATTAATGTTGAATATTCTAGCGTTTACATGAAACAGGTATACCGTAATACAACTACTGTAACTAAAAAGCTTATTCTAAAATTGAGTTTAGTACGCGGTAACGAACTAGAAACAATTCGTCAGAAAATTTACATGTGCGCAAAGCAGTGCACCAGTGTTAACTATTGGGGACCGTACCAATGGCGGATCCATGGGGCCCCACCCGGCTGTGCACCCCCAACAGCATCTCGACAAAAATTATATAGTGTCAACTGCTGTTCTACGCTGTTTATTTCTCTGTTTTATACACAATAGTATAAGCACGCTTTAAAGTTTGGAACTCACCTTTATTTGGCCCTGGAGTCATTTATGCGCTACAATTATGGATAATAGACAGTTATGGACTCTAACAAGGGTTTAAGGACTCTGCCCGCTTACGGACTCTTATTAGGGATACGGACTCCTATTAATTGGGACTCAAAATGGGGACCCTCCTCTTATTTGGGTCACTACAGTATTGGTCAAAAATAAGTTAATTACCTGTGAAATTTTAGCCCCAACCCCCATTTTGAGATCCTGGATCCGCCACTGGACCGTACACTAAACCTTTGCGTTGAACCAGGACTTCAGACCTTTTAACGGGTATTTTCGGTTATCTCCCCAACCCGCGTTTTCCGAAAAGTGGTCAGATTTTGACACTTTTTGCATATTTAAGCTTCTCATGGCCTGCTCTGATCATTTCAACGCCAAATTTGTATTTTTAAAAAATTCGATTTTTTTAAGGCCACTCGTCCCCCTCTAGGTCCCAAAAAATTGCCAAAAAGTAGGATAAATGTAACATTCAATGCAGCTTGCATAACTGAGTTTAATGGTGTTAAATGTTTTGTAATCAGACGAATGGTCAACGAGTTATTGTCAATTGGCGAGCTGCCAACGATTTAGGTCCGTGCCAAATCAGTTATCTGACAATAATTTGTTAACCAATCGTCTGAGTGCAAAAAATTTAAAACCGGTGGACTCAGCTAGGCCAACTGCATCAAATGGTATATAATTTGTTAAGGTTGTAGAAAAAAATCAGTCCCGAAGGGGGACCTTGAGACCTTAAAAAATCGAAATTTTCAAAAATTCAAATTTGGGTGTGAAATGATCAGGGCAAATCAGGAACAGCTCAATCATGCAAAAGTTTCAATATCCGTCCACTTTTGGGCAAACGCGGACTGTCGGGATAACTGAAAAAGACCCCTTTTAAGCAGCTGGAAATCCACCCTAGGGACCAGAAATCAAACTGTCGAATATAAAAAGGTGACCAAGTGACCTACGCATGATGAGACCAGACGACAACTTTGGGAGTTTTGAATACAATATGGGGTTTATAAGCAGACAAATTGTTACCCAATAGTATAACAGGGACAAAACGTGTTCTAAACAACACTGTGATTGGCTCTATACATCGTTGCGCTTACGGGATTATTTGTCATGGAATTTGAACGCATGAGATTTACGTTTAGCTATGTGTTTAAAATACAAATCTTATTTTACCAAATAACAAAATATTTATTTCAAAAGTTAAACATTTTGCCTCACACGCCTCAGCTGTTTCAATGACGGCGTCCTAAAATATGCAATTGGTAAATTGTTTTTTAATTGTGAGTTGAAATTTGTTTTAATATCCAGCAGGAATTATATTTTCGAATCAACGACAATTTGTCGCCCGACAACTTGTAGCACAACAGCGGTTTAAAACCGATGAATAAAATTAATCATAGTCCTAAGCGTAATCTGAAGCCTAAGCCTAAACGTACTGATGGGCGATGATTTGACGAGCAGATGAAATTTTTCAATTACAAGTTGTCTGGCGCCGAGTTGTCGGCCGACGAATTGTCGTGACACCATTAATAGTCGACATTATAAACAGATATGATGCTAGGCCCAGGAAGGCATAATGTCATCATTACTGTAGTGACCCGAATAAAACGGGGGCGTAATAAGAGGGGGTTTTCATTTTGAGTCTCAATTAATAAAAGTCCGTATCCCTAATAAGAGTCCGTAAGCGGATAGAGTCCCTAAATGACAATTACCTCTAATTGTGGCACATAAATGACTCCAGGGCGAAATAAGGTTGAGTTCGAAACTTTAAAGCGTACTTAAGTTTTGAAAATAACATTCCAAAGTATAACCTTGCATTATCGTTCAAGATTTTGATGCAACGCAAAAAACAGTTTAATTCAACGGATAGTTGCAAAACCGGATATATGATCAGTAACGAAGGACGGCGAAGGGCGGGTTACAAATCAATAACAGTCGGTAACCGAATAACAAGGGGGGGTATCCTTTGGAGAGGACAAATCAATATCAGTCCCCCTCTTGTTCGGGTCACTACTAAGCAGTCTGCACTAACTTGCCGCGCCTCCCCCATTCTATTTCCGGTCAAAATGATTTTCCAGTATGGTTTTGCGTTGCGATAACCGTTAAACAACCACTGAAACTTCAGCATAAACTTTTCGAAGTGCGCTTTCAAGCTCAACGCAATGGTCGATTCCGTGTGTTTCAACTGTTATTCGAACTCGAACTGAAAATATGTCTGATTTGATCCAAGCGCGTTCGTGGTAAATGTCTTTAATGCTGAAAAATATCAAAATATAACAACATTTTACGCAGCATCCAGGCTGTGGCCAATGTTTACTTTTAGGGCCATAACAGTAGATTAAAGAGTATTCCTAAGCCTATACCGCACGACGTGCTAAGTCCAGTTTTTCTGAATGATATGCAATTTTTTGACATATCAATTTTGATGACTGCAATTACATTAATAGCCTATTAAAGTAATCTGTAAACATCATCGAAATAAATTTACACGTTTAGCTAAGTAGTTATCAAAAAAATTACTTGTATTTAAAATTAACAACAAAAATATTCAGGTTCAAACAAAATGTATATAAGCCAAAACGATAATTAATTATTGAGGTAAACTGGTCAAACTGATTAGAAAAAATTGCTGCAGCCGTATTTATTTGAAAATTTTTCAAATGCCTGCAGCAATTATACTAAAAGTTTGACTGGTTTACCTCGATATATCACATGAATGATACAAAACCCATATATAAAATACGTATTGACTCAAAGTCGGTGCATAAATTTTCAAACCTGGTTTATAACAATTTAATCGATTCTATATTAGCATTTACCATGAGAGTCACACTGATAAACAAAAATAAGTTTTCATTTCGAACCGTTTACCTTGCGCCTTCTCTGGCAAGTAACGCAGTTAAATCAGCGATCCCACCGGGTCGATCTGAGACAGTTATTGAAAAACATCGTAATCGACCATCAACCGCTAAACCTCTTTCTAAGCATCGCCCTAGAACCGTCGTATCAATGTTGCCACCGCATAGCGGAACCACAACCCTAAAATAGATTAATGGTATAATTTTAACTAAATCTCTGTGAAACGGTTTGCTGTCCTCTAACATGATGGCCTGGCTAGCGAATTATGCAAATTCCACAATATCATGTGTACACCAAGTGAATTTTGATGGGTGATCTGGCTGACACGGAAGCGTTTTGGTTTCAGTGTGCTGCATATTGAAGGTTTTTTGGCTTCAGCGCACTGTGAAGCCAAAAAAGTTTCATTGCGTTGCACACTGACGCCATATTAGCTTCATTGTGTTTACAGTTAAGTTGTTTCGGCTTCGGTGTGTGGCATACTAAAATTTTTTGGCTTCAGTGAACAGCATACGCAAGCTTTCTAGCCTGACAGTATGTAGCACACTGAAGCAAACGTATGGATGCTGTCTAACTTTTTGCCTTTCAATTCAGGCAGTAATCCTTCTAAGATTGCCGCGAGTCCTGTAGCGCCGCCACCTTCTACGATTGCTTTTTCTATTTCGACCAGCCGCAAAATTGCCAACGCAATGCTTTGTTCACTGAAAGCAATCAAATAGCTTGTGGAGCGGGCCGTTTTGTCGGCGAAACTTCAAAAGAGTAAAAGCTTATGCTTTAGACTAATTTTTTTACTTTAGGCTTATGCTAAGGCGTAGACTTAGACTTATTCTTACGCTGATATTTGTGCTAAGGCTTAGGTTTCGAAGTATGGCTATACTACTAGCTATGTTCTTTAGCTTTATGCATGGGCTAATCAAAAACCAGCACATAAGACAGCAAGATGAATAAAAAAATTTTGCAGCCCATGAATAGAACAGGGACACGGACAATTTTTTCGCCACACTGTGGTAATGTAAGGTGTTAAACTTTAGACTATTTTGTTGCTTAGGTTTAGGAAAATGCTAACATACTACTGTTACGGCCCTGTTCTATACAATTGCCCACTTTGCAATAATTTCATGACGGTTACAAAGTATAAGCGTCACAATAATTATTTGTTTTAAGTCAATTTTTCAAAATTGGACTATGGTGGTTTACAGATATAGACATTTCCTGCAGTGTATATATTTTGAAAAATTTACTGTGTATTAAACATTTAGGTTTGTGTACAAATAAATGGGCCCATGTAAAGATCAGGGGCAGAACGTTTATCTGTGGGACTGTATTAGAGTAAGCTTAAAGCTTTACACTAAATTTTTGATTGGCTTAGGCTTAGGCTTAATAGGCTTAGGAATATGCTCATACTTACGCTTAGGCTTAGGCTTAGGCTTAATAGGCTTAGGAATATGCTCATACTTACGCTTAGGCTTAGGCTTAGCTTAGGCTTAGGAATATGCTCATACTTACGCTTAGGCTTAGGCTTAGCTTAGGCTTAGGAATATGCTCATACTTACGCTTAGGCTTAGGCTTAGGCTTAGGAATAACTCGTTCTTACGCTTAGTCTTAGGCTTAGCTTAGGCTTAGGAATGTGCTTATAATACTGTTGCGCCCCTGTTCTTTACATTGGCCAATAAATGCGTACCTAACGGTAACCACTTTGTCTACGAGATGTTTGCAAGTTTCAAACGAATTAACGCCGACTGTTGGTACAGCCAAACCTGAAATAATTCAAAAATTACCATATTTGAAACCGAATTTATTTGGTTTTTTCTGCGTTCTGTAAACCTGTCTTGTAAACACTCAAATATGAGCTGAGTAATTAACTCAGATTGAGTTCAATCAAGTCAGAATTGTGAGTTGCAAAAGGTCTAATTCAGACTAAGCGATTCAACTCATGTTGAGTTATAAAATCAATTCATTGAAATTTACAGTGTGCAAGAAAATAGATCCGAGATTCGGTTAGGCTAATTTAAGTAGTTGTGGTCATAAAATTCGAAACGATAACGTAATTGAAACCAAGAGATAATCACGGGTATTAATTGAAACGGCCAATGTAAAGAACAAGGGTGGAACAGTATTATAAGCATATTCGTAAGCTTAAGCCTAATCCTAAGCCTAAATGTACGCGTTAAAATGAGCATATTCTTAAGCCTAAGCCTAAGCTCAAGCTTAAGCCAAGCAAAATGATTAGTCTAAAGCTTAAGCTTACTCTATTGCAGTCCCACTGAAAAACGTTCCGCCCCTGATCTTTACATGGGCAATTGAAACAAATAAGCCCATTTTAGATCGCCAGTCTTAGGTTTTATTATCATAGACTTTTACCGTCCGCAATTGTTGATCCAGGTTGAACAGCAACTGGTTTTCCGTGTTCGAGCGCTTTGGTAAAAGATGGTACTGTTTTAGGTTCAACTCCCTAAAATTAATTATAAGTATATAAACCATAAATTAGGCGACAACCAACCAGATTTTCTGAAATTTGTCAACGCTTAGCACGCATATCCTGCATTGTGATATGGTTACTGTAGTGACCCGAATAAGAGTGGGGACTGATATTTATTTGGCCTCTACACAGGGTACCCCCCTTGTTATTCGGTACGGACTCTTATTTATTTTTCACCCGCGCATCCGCCATAGTTCTTTACTGTTATTCGGTACTACAACTATCCGCTGAATTAAACGTTTATTTGTCTTGTGTCAATAGCTTGAGCGATAATCCAAGGTTATACTTAGAAATGTACTTTCAAAATTTAAGTACGCTTTAAAGTTTCAAGCTCAAATTATTTGGGCATGGAGTCCTTTATGCGTTACCATTAGGGATAATTGACATTTATAGACTCTAATTAGGGTTTAGAGACTTTATCCGCTTACGGACCCTTATTAGGGATACGGACTCCTATTGATTGGTACGCACAATGGGGACCCCCTCTTATTACCCCTCCCCCTCTTATTCGAGTCAATACAGTACAGTCAGTTGTTTAATACAGTAGTATGCGATGGCAAATACAGGGCCAGAATTTTAAACAGAGAACTGAAATGGGTTCTTCTACAGGCTATAAAATTTCTGAAAAACGTGAATTCAAAACCTATACGCTTAAAGTGGGAAAAGAATAATTGCACATACGTATTTTAGGCAACTTCCCAGCGTTACTGTGTTTACAATATTTTCTTAGAACGGAAACGTGATTGTTCTGTGAAAAGGAAAATTTGCGCATGCAAATTGTTGTGCATTGGCTAATTTTTGAGCATTGTGCAAAAGCGGTTGATTAGTATTAATTTTTATTTCTCGATTGCAACGCTTGCTTGCAATACTGGCTGCAGATTGAAATCCTAGCAAATCTTTGGTGCTGGTATTAACTTGTAATCACCACACTGTATCATTATTTGAAAACGCAAAGGTTGGGCTTAGTGGCGCATCCAGAAATTTCTTACGATATGTAATAATGAAAAAAAAACTCGCGAGCGAAGCGAACGAAAAGCCAACTGCAACTTTATACTACGAAATGTTATCAAAACATTTTGGGTTTAATTTCTGGTCGGAGGCAACCAGAAATTAAAACCAAAACGTTTTGGTCTTGCGCTGGGTGCTTGACGCCATCAGACCCGCAAGTATTTCAGCCTAAATGATGTTTAAAACTGTCGTATACAGGTGCTGTTTAAGCCAGCACAATTTGTATATTTACATTTTAATGAAAAATTCAAACTGAAATAGTGAAACTTACGATAACTTGTACGCCAGGATTAAGTGTTTTAACTGCAAGTGAAACGCCGGCAATCAATCCAGCCCCACCGATAGGAACTACAACAGCATCCAGATCCGGTACGTCTTCGATAATCTCCATGCCGCATGTGCCTTGACCAGCAATGATGTGTGGATGATCATAGCTAAAATGGCGAAAGTACAAGTCGGTAACATCATAATGCGGCGTTCACAATAAAAAATTTGTCCTGGCCACAAAATATGCCCCATCCCACGGTTATAACGAGTGGTCGTTGACCCTACCTCAACGAAAATTTTTCGTTGACCATACCTCACCGAGTGGTCTGTGCGCCACTTGTTGAGGTAGGGTCAACACTTTTTTACAACCCGTGACACGCGTTGACTCTACCTGAACGCAAAATTTCTGTTGACCCCACCTCAACGTAAACAGAGCCCGTAGTTTCAAATGCGTGTAGCATCTGTTTATCAGTTGGTGATAAGTCTTGTAACTTTCGAGCCAGAGAATGGCGAGCTTTGAAATTCAGCACATTTATTGCATTCGATTTTTACTCGACTTTTGAACAATCTTTAATATCTGTGCGCAATTGAAACAGTTCGTTAGCTTGAAAACCTATTACTAAACTGGTGATAGGTGTTATACGCATTTGAGAATATGAACCAAGCATTTAGCTTAATAATATTACGACAAATTTGTCCATATTGATTTCACTCAATGCGGTCGCTAAATGTGCTGTCTGAATAGGTCAGGGGGCTCACCCCGACATAACGAAAATTTGGCCCCCTTAGAAAACGGTTATCACAGCTTATAGGTCTTGCTAAATATCTCACATGTCCATCCTATAACTGTTTAGACCCCCTAACATGGTGAGCTGGCTACTGGCCTATTTCAACCTCCAACCTGTGTGCAGATCGGACAACTTACCCGTTAATATAAGTATAACCATGCCGTTGTGCAAGCCGAAGCGCTTTCCCTTTAGCCTGAAAGATAAATATATATATATATATATATATATATATATATATATATATATATATATATATATATATATATACTGCGCAAATTGCTTTTCGACCATTGCAATGAAAAATGTAATATTGAGTTGAAACAGCCAAATAATTTTAAATCTGGATAAATAATGATATTAAACAGGGTGCAACCGAATGTGAAAAAACCCGGAGCCGGAGACGGAAGTCAACAGGATTTGCCAGAGCTGAACCCAAAACCGGAAGTACAACAGAGAGATAAGACAAAATAAATCATGGTAAATTTTATTGTAATTTAAGCTTCTTTACGAAAAAGTTCCACAGTCATCTTGTTTCCAAGTGACCCCAAAATTACAATTGAAACCGCGTTGAATGGCACAAGTTTCATAAAAATACCAAAAAATTTCACTACCGAAATAGCTGTAACCTCCGGCAATCATTCCATCGGAAACGATGCCGGAGGTGAAACTGTCTGCCGGAGCCGAAGGCCGACGTTTGATTGCACCCTGTCAAACAATGCACTCACGTCTCCTAAATGCCTTCCATACAACATAACCTCGGCACCGTAGCGGCGACAACTTGAAATTTTCATCAGCGGTGCAATTGTAGGCATTATAACTGTGACAGGAATTTTCAGCAAACTTCCATGATATGCTAACGCAAGTGCATGATTGCCAGCAGACGCTGCGATGACGCCAATTTGTTGTTTTTCCTAAAATACAAAATTGAAAATTAAATATTTTAAACGGTCAATAAAGATACAAAAAAACAGAACCTGGGCGTTTGTGCTGCTTCTTACATTATTTTGAAAAAATAAAATTTCCTAAAATACAAAATTGAAAATTCAATATTTTAAACGGTCAACAAAGATACAAAACACAGAACCTGGGCGTTTGGTTTGTGCAGCTTCTTACATTATTTTGAAAAAATAAGAAAAAACGCTAAATTTTCAAAAATTGACGCGAACTAAATTTTGATTTCTTTTTGAAGTATTATTATAATTCGCCGAATTCAACTGTTGTTGAAAGATTATTGTATATATTTAATAGAACAGGATCGCAACGAAATTTGAAGTTGTCAGCGAACAACACTGCGGCATACGCATATTAAGGGTTGCGCTATACTTGACCGTCCGGCGCCGACCGTCACCGTGCGTCACCCGTACGACGCCGACCGTTTCGACGGCGCCAGGCGGTACCGTGCGGGTGACTGACGGCGTCGGACGGCACCGGACGTCAACAAAAGTATAGCGCAATCCTTAGTGTTTCTTAAATATGCTCAATTGCTATCTGCATAAATGTGGAAATGAAAATTAAAAAGTAATGGAACTGCTATGAAGCTTTAGCTTTGGACTAATTTTTTTGCTTTGACTTTGGCATACGATTAGAAATATGCGTATACTGCTGTTACGTTCCTGATCTATACATTGGCCGTATGGCCCATCTCCAGAATAGGGACTGGCCAACTGGGAGACATGGAGGTTGGACGAGTTACAGACTAGAATCTTAGGCTTAAGCTTAAGCTTAGTATAAAAGGATAATGTTTAGGCTTTGGCATAGATTTAAGCTTAGTACGTAGGCTTCTATAGGTAATACGGGCCGAAAGTGTTTTATATCGATTAAAGCCAGTTTAACGACCAACCTTAGGCAAACGCAATAACGTATTCCGTGCACCGCGTTCTTTGAAGCTGAAACAATTGCAACGATCACACCAATGATTCGGTCCATGTAAGGATCAGGGGCGGAGAGTTTTTCTGTGGAATTACAATAGAGTAAGCTTAAGCTTTAGACTAATTTTTTTTGCTTGGCTTAGGTTTAGGCTTACGCTTAGGCTTAGGAATATGCCCATTTTTATATTTAGGTTTAGGCTTTGGCTTATGCTAAGGAATATGCTTATAATACTGTTCCGCCCCTGTTCTTTACATTGGCCAATGATTTCCCGATGGTTTTCAAATTTTTTGAACGAAACCAAAATAGTCTCTGGTTGTCGTTTTTAAATTGAAAATCCTGTGAACTGATCGCACTAAAATTTGTATACCAGCGGTCTTTCGAGAAACAATATACCTACGGCGCATATTTTACCAAAGCCATGACAGCCACTGCAAAGTATGATCCATGAATACATGAGGGCGGGACCATTTTATGATGAAGTTAAGCTTCAGCTTTAGACTAATTTTTTTGATTAGGCAGGCTTAGGCTCAAGAATTTGTATTTTCGTAACATGCTGAGAATTTGAACTGTAAATTTCAGTGAGTTCATTTTAACTAATAATGAGTTCAATCACTCAGTGTGAGTGAGGTAATTCAATCACTCAGTGTTAGTTAAATAAACAACTCGCCAAGAGACAACTCATCTCAGAGTAAGAATAAACTATACTCAGAGTGAGTTATTGTTTACTGATATTAATTCAGAAATAACCAACTCGCAAGCTGAATTGATTAATCAACTCTTTGAATTTACAGTATGGTTTAGGGTTAGGAATATGCTTACACACTGTTACAGCCATCATATAATGTATTGGCGCAATGTTTTCAAACTAAATTAGTGTGGCCATGGATCCTTTAACTTTAACATATATTATATTTGTATAAATGTAAACTTTAAATTAAATATATATATCGTTTAACAAATAAGGCTAACACAACACTGTAAATTTCAGTGAGTTGATTTCAATTCAGAATGAGTTGAATCACATAGACTGAGTTAGGACTATCAGAACACATAATTTTGAGTTGATTCAATTTATTCTGAGTTAATTAATCAACTCATCCAGAGTCAACGCAACTTAGTTGGAGAATAAATTCAACTTAGACTAACTTAATGTTTAATACTGATATTAATTCAGGTTTAACCAAGTCGCTAGCTGAATTGATTAATGAACACATTGGAATTTACAGTGAAGTAATAATTGTAGCACGGCTGTTAATTTACCTGCCGGTGACCATATTAAATTCTTTCTTCAAATAAATTTGCATTCCTGTCAAATCTGAGAAAAATGGCGATTTCTGAAACCAAAAAATTCGTTTATTCTAGACCGGAACGCATTGCGTTAGACTCAGCCAGCGCGGCTGGACGCTGCTTTAGCACGTCGCTGCGCGTCGTTTTGAAAAATATTTTTCGACGCGCAACGACGGCGGATTGCAGCGCACCGCGCAGGAAAGTATACCGCAACCAAAAACAGGGCTTAGTTTAACTTATAGAGAATTTAGCTGATTTTTTTGTTTAATTGGTGATTTGAATTTTTGGACAGCGAAATATCATAAGGCATTTTTCTGCTATCACACAGGTTTAAAGCACGAATTAAAAGAACTGGTATGTACATTTAGACGGTATCCTTGTATGTCAGTCCTGAAACCTTTGGCAAATATGGTATCTTGAGCCTGGAAACGTCCCTGTAACCAGATCAATTTTCACTTAAAGTGGCATAAATAAATAACGGTTCAACCGTTTATTGATGCAACGGTATCACTGCATATCGTCGCCCGCACACAAAACAGTATTTGTGAATTTATTCAGAAAGTATTTTTTGTGGCAAATTTGACAAGTTTTTCTGATAATTAAGACAATTTTTCTAAAAATGACTGGAAAACGGGTTATTTTCAGACTTTATTTCAAAACTTTTTGAAAACTTTTCTGTTATAACAGTAATGAATACGTTTCAAGTGCACCTTGCTAATCATAATCGTCGTAGTTTTAAAATAACGTTTTGGTTATCGCTATAAAAGCGTTCATACACAGTAACATTTTGGTACACAAACGATTCAGTTTACAGTTTCTTCGCTTACAAAAACTCGTTTTAAAGAATGCATATATACTAGAAGTTAAAGTGCCCCGATAGGGCCATGAAAAAAGAATATGTTTCCAAACCAAGCCAGAAGAAATTTGTAAAGTGTAGAAACAAGTTGAAATAAATTTTCCTTTTTGAGCTAATTCGTAGTCAAATGGCAAAAATGCCCTAAATCCTGCTGAACATGTGGTATTTGCAACTGAAACATATTCGCTGTGTTGAACAATAATGCTACGTGTGCATACAATTTGGACGGTTCATAGTAATTGGTCTCCGTCCTTGAACTGTCTTGGTCAAAAATTTTAAAAACTGAACTTTCCATTTTTTACTGCAGGCATCAATCATTAGATACAATTAGAGCGCTAAAAATGTTACTAAATAAATTTAAAATATTATGCTGTTTTTTGTTTTAAAAAAAGAGAGAGAGGAGGGGTTTTAGGAGGGGTATTCCTTTTTTTAATATATTGTGTCTTTTTTTTTTGTAAATAAAACAAAAATTTTTTGTTTTTTTTTTTGTTTATTTTTTTTTAATGGTTTCTTATTTGTGAAAATTTTTCGCTTCTTTTAGGCTCTTTTTTTTCTTTTTATAATAAAAAAAAAAAAAAACACCCAAAACTAAAAAATTATCTAAATGATTTTAAGTTTGCTATTTTTAGCAATAATCTGAAAAGTGTTGGCAAAAATCGTTTTAAGCTATCTGGTTGGGAAATCTCGTCAACTGAACTTTTCAAAACTGATTTAAAGTTACATACCTGGCAAATCTCTACCGGAACCGGAGGTCGTTTTTCGCCAATGTCGGAAGTATTTATTGAATGGTTTTCTGGTTTACACTATGTAAAAGCAGCGAATATGTTTCAGTTGCAAATAATGTTTCAGTTGCAAATACCACATGTTCAGCAGGATTTAGGGCATTTTTGCCATTTGACTACGAATTAGCTCAAAAAGGAAAATTTATTTCAACTTGTTTCTACACTTTACAAATTTCTTCTGGCTTGGTTTGGAAACATATTCTTTTTTCATGGCCCTATCGGGGCACTTTAACTTCTAGTTTCAAACCTTTACAAGACCAATTTTTAAATACCGACGCAAGGCGGTTGAATCAGATATCTGACAATTATCCTAATCACTCGCGTATAATTTTCAACTTTAAATTTACTAACATGAACACGCAGACAAATTTTAAAATGACAAATTGCAAATTTAACTGTGTAAAACCCAGAAACACAATACAAAAGTAAATTGCGATAATAACAACATGCAACATACAGAAACGTTTCACACAGAAACCGCCATTTAGGCAGCTTCTAGTTTGGAGAAATTGGCAAACTGAAATAGTATAGCTACAATCGGAATCCATCCGTTAGTTGGCACCTGCTCTGGACAGTAACGGCGAAACATGTTAAGTGTAAGAACCTGACAAATAAGCCTAAGTATAAACCCAAGTTTACGTGTAAGTAAAGCCTAAATATAAGCGTCATATTGCGGTTCTCTCAGTACTCCAGTCAACCTGTCTTCTATTCGGTTATCCGGGATGAAGCTTTATAAATTTTGAACTCTACCCGTGTTTTGTAGAAAAAAATCGCACAGTTTTATAAAGATAATAAAATGCAGTGATGTGCAAGTCAGCTGCGGCTGCCAAGGTTGCAAGTAGGTACTGAAGGGAGTGACAGGTGGCGCACCCCAACTACGAATATTTTAGTTCCCCTCCTTCTATCTAACAAATTATGTGCAGTCTGAAAAGCATATTATTCAACGACAGACTCAAAGATTGTCTCTGTTATAGCAGAATGAACATAAGAACGAAATTCGCTATTAGCTAACCACAGCGTGTAACCAGATATCAGTTTGCGGCAAAAATCGATGTTCGTTTCTTTATAGAAATAATAGAGGTCTGTTGTTTTTACGTTCGAAATTAGTTAAAGTCACGAACATAACTGTCAATTTTCATTACAGATATGCTACAATGGTTCGAAATGAAATAAAAATTGCTAAATACACCCAAAATCTAAGAAAATTTCGAAGCATCCGATACTTTTCTTGAAATTTTAGAAAGCCCCCTGCATATTTGCACGCCTCTGTATTGTTGGCCAAAACTAAAACATCTTTGAAACTTATACCTCAATATCCATTTTCCGGTTACGTTATTTCGATCACTATCTATTTCCGTTTCCGTTATTATTACTATCCGTTTACACCCTGCCTAACCGTCGTTTAACACCACAAAAGTGTTAATTAAACGTTTCATTTTGGAGATTGAATTGCCATTTGCCTCTTTTAGACAACAAACAGTGAAAACATTTTTGAACATAACGCAGGCTGGAAAAATGATGTTATTAGCCCATAATGCAGTTACAGCAAAAATACTACAGTATTATGCAAATTGACACCAGTATAAAAAATATCAACAACTACAACTATGCTACTTCGGTCAAATCGCGTAAAATTAAAAACGTTCCACCTATGGCATACAAAAAAGTAAACCATGCCACCGCTGTAGTAAAGGTTTTGAAAATTTTGGAATACGCTATATGAAAATTGCGATGCGTGGTTTCTAGTTACCAACTGAAAAAATTTCTTAAAACCCCTGGACAGAAGGCGCTAAGGAGCAAGGGGTGCTAAACCCTAGCCCTCAAGCCTACGTCCTTGCATTGTGCAACGCTCTAAAGCAGAAAGATTATTAAGCTCAACTCGATCCATCTGTGATTGCCGCTTGCTTAGACCGCTTGGCTTGTCTATCCAAATCCTGCAGAATTCCCAGCCCAGTTTTCTTGGCCGTTCTTTTTATAATCACTTTCGGTCCTAAATGAGCAACATTGTATCTAATAACTCCGACGTTGTATGTGGATTTCAATGCATTGTCGGCTAGCGTACCAAATTCATCACCATATCTAAAATTATTAACACTATAATTGAGCATGCATACAAAGAAAGCTTAACATACTGCAGTTACAGGGTAGCGCAAACCAAATTTCGCTATGTAAACCTAGTAAGAAAACAATTAGGTTATGGACATAACTCAAAATATGCTCTCAAAATATAATTAAAATCAGTTACCTATAATTAACAACCTGAACAGTTTCATTTACAATACATTTTGCTAAAACCTTCGCCGCTGCTTCCAAACCCATGTAAACAGATGCAGCACCTGAAAGGTAAAGAACACGTTAAGAACTGCCTGCATCCCGTTTCCACAGATTCTACTTCACATCAAATATCGAGTACTAACTATACATCAGAGATGAACCGGATATGCGGCTCCGTCGAAAAATCGACATCCGCCTCCGGTATTCTAACTTGCCGGATATTTTTTAAAAAATAGTCTAAAACTTAAGCCACATTTGGATAGCATGCCTGTATCAGGCTAAATTTAGCAGTTGGTTTATTCCTTCCAACAATTGCGTCATTTATTCATTTATTTTACATTTTGATTGGCTAGATATGTACGACCGACCACTGGTTCCTACAGAAAATACAGGGAAGTGCTGTCAGTTATTCTGATTTTTTGTACCGTTATCACGGAAATAACGCATTTCCCAATACAAAACAACGAGCTAACGCTGCTGTTGTTTGCAAACAGTATTATTGAGAATATTAACATGGCTGCATTAGCGAGATTTATGACACTGATCTGAACCTGTATACATTGGTCAATATTAGTGTTAAATGTTTCCTGTAATTTCGGTATTGAAAGTTTTTCTCTTTCAAAAATTGGCCAATGTTACTTTAAGGGGCGTAACAGTAGATTAAGCGTATTTCGAACTCTAAGACTAAGCCTAAGCATTGCAAATTTTATGTTCCTAAGCCTGCGTCTAAGCCTAAGCAAAAAATGTAATCTAGAATCTAAACCTACTCTTTATGGAGCAACCAGAAACCTGGACGCTCCTTAAAGTAACATGGCCCAAAAATTTAACAAAAATTGGCATATTATTCTTTTATAGTTATTTTTCTTAAACTGTCTGAGCGTGTTTATTGCCATAATTTTCAATTTGTGTTACACTCCTTAATTTATCATACGTTTTCCAGCTACTGCATTTGTTTCCGGATTTTGGCATTCTGAACGGTGTCTACACCATTAAAAGCGATAAAATAGCTTTCAAATGAATTTTTTCGTAACAAGTACTTTTCGTTTTCTTGATCCGGTTCAGGTTTCGGTATTTTTCCACTTTACGATTCCAATATTTTATAATTCCGGATTAATTAGCCTGCAAATCGACGCCTGAATTCACCGCGAACAAACTTTAACGCTTGGAAACGAGAACAGGAAGGCATCCGCATCTACGAACGTGAAATACAAATTTGACACATCCGCAGGTTAATTCTTGCAATTAAACGTAATATACAAACAATGGCAAACCTTATATACCATATTAGGTTCTAGATGCTACAAAAATTCCCCTATGGCAAAAAGACGGTATAATACGTCATTGTTAACGCAATAAAACTTATGACGTTGACAACAAAAACTGTTAAATACATAACTGGAAAACCCACTTGAGCTTCCGCTTCCTTAGAGTCGGCTAACTGTTGCCCATGACGAATGTCGACAAGCCTTTCAAGAATATATTCTCGCGATTTAGCCATTTTGTTGTACAATTCACTGTTTTTAGCATCTTTCATTTTGCCGGAAAGCATAGTCACAAAAATAAATCAATATATGAAACCACACATGGGCCATCGATTTTAAACTTTCACGTGCTTTTGTTCCATTTGCAATATACTAGCTATGTTGTTACATTATTACAATACGAAAAACGAATTTGGAGCTATCGTCATGAATGATTGCACTTTAAATATTTTAGAATAAAAAATCATCTGTGAACAATTAATAAGCTATTCTATACACTGTAATCTGTTGTTTATTTTGCCGAAGTATATAGCGGCTGCATTCTGTAGTTATTTCAAACACTCGTGCACAAATACGTTTCTTCGGAAAAAAGATTCACCAGTTTTTGGTTGAAGTTGCAGCTTAAAATTGAAGAATTTAATGCGGGGTCATGAACAGGTAAACGGCCTATACATACTAAATTTAGCGTTTCTCTTTACTTGTCTGTTCCTACGTGTTGCGTAAAAACCGTATTCTGACTCAAAATCGCCGAAGTTTTTGCGTAAAGTTCGTCGGTTTTTATTAAATTTCAAGACGTGCAAGTAAAGTAAAGACACGAAACTTTCAGCATGTATGTGGCGCATCCTTACACATATTTAGGTGCAAAAAATTTTTTGGAATCCTCACAGCTATGGTTTTAAAATCAAAAAAGTGTCTAGCAATAAACTTGCACGAAACATATTATAGGAGACACTACCGTGTCCCTATGATTTATCACGAGACATATGTTTAATGGGTCATCCACGTTAAAATGCAAGCACCGATGTAATAAATGTTCCAACCACCCCATTTGGAACAGCATCAAAATACACATCCTAGCTGGAGGCAAATTATAGTTTCATAGCTGTACTTATGCGGGGTTCACGTTATAACCGGATCAGGCGCGACACGGTATGTTCCATGTTGATTCGACGTCAGCATTAAAATTCGGGCTCTTATATCGGGTCAGTAAACAAAACTCTAATGTCATATGACATTAGCTTACAAGCCGCCGCTCTCAAATGATCAATATGTACAAGGGACGGTATGTCACGTGATACTGTGGGGCATTTATGCGAATATCATATGATATTCCAAAATTTCACAGCGGGATAGTGCAACCTTTGGGTACTATAAATAAATGAAAAGTTGGACAGCAGCTTCGAGATATGCTTTAAACAGCAAATAAACGTCTGCAAATTCATTTCCGTCACAAAGTCGTTAGAAAAACAGTCATAATTCAAAAATTCAAATTTGAAATTTTAGTATCATATGATATTCAACAGGAGAATTTGGGTATGTTTTACCTCAAGTATGCAGACATTTGAAAATATATCTTATGATATTCGCTGACAATACGTCGAATATCATATGATATTGAAGGACGAAAGGTGACCTACACATGATGATAGCAGACAAATACGACTTTTTGAATATGATTTGGGGTCTATTAGCACACAAAATGCAACCCAATAGGCTAATAGGGATAAACGTGTCCCGAGCTGCCCCGGTTATAACGTGAACCCCGCATTAGATAGTGTTAAATGTCGAGACTCTGTCGGAAGGGACTCTGGATAAATACATGTTGTCTGTAGGATGTCAGGACATTACTTTAGTGCACAGCACACACATTTAAAAACACACGCTGTGCACACATGTTCACACGCATCATTCAACGCAAAAAATTGAGTCCCTTCCGAGGGACCATGGACAATAACAGTTCCCGATAATGATGTCAGGACAAGTAAATATTAATGCCTAGAGCATATTCATTGTCTAAAGGTTCACACAATGACATATCGACATCTCATACAGTGCATGCATTCCATTTTTGACCCAATTTCCATTAAACTAACCATATTAAACACGTTTTCTACTCGTACCTTACAAGAAGTTCTTTCGATGCCGGATTTAATTTTGAACGCCGCTTCGCTAACGTCTGCAAACGATACACGAACCGGATGTTCCGGATCGCAGCACGGATCACTTAGTGGCTCAGATATTTCTGCCACAGCGGTAGCTACCGAAGCATGTGCTGGCGCACCATCTGCGACCAACTGGCGTTCCGCGTCCGGTCCCACATCGACGGAAGCTTTCTTCACTGGAGTTGGCGGCGGAACAACGGTCAAATGATACGAGTCCACGCTTACTCCACCAGCGATACTGTTATCGTCATCAAGAGTTGATAAACAACGCTTTCGGCTTGCTTTAGGAACGGTTTTTCGTTTTTCTATTGGATGTAAGACATGAGTTAACGAACCTGGGGCCGAATTGCTGCTCGATACACTGCTTTGACTCGGGTCGTTGGAAATATTTGAAGTTGCGGTTAGAATTTTGGATCCAGATTCGTTACGTTCAGTTGGATGTGAAGTTGAATGAGTCGAGCTTGTATCGAGTTGATGAGGGTGTCGTGTAGCGGATGCGGTTTGAGTTTCGCTCACCGCGGTTTTTGAATTTGTTTTGTGTTTGCTATACCGGGTCATTTTAGTTTATTATGGGGAAATTAATCAATTACGAACGTATCAGAAGCACACCATCTGGCTAAAATTTAATGGAAAAATTGTCAGTTAATATCTCTAACCCTTTAACTCATAAAGTATACTATGAGCAACTAAATACAACTAATATACGAGCAACACAGACACTATCAGCAGTGTTTAACAATTGTAACGTATATATGCGCAGTGCAAAATCTCTACAAGACATGAGAGCCCCATCGGGCTCGAGCGTCAAGCTTCTATAGCCGAGTGGTCAATCAAAAGTTTGAGCCATAATCAAAGGTTATATTCAGGAATGAAACCTTAAGTATGCTTTAAAGTTTCGAACTCAACGTTATTTGGGCCTGGAGTCATTTGTGTTCTACAATTAGGGAGTTTAGACATTAATGAACTCTAATTAGAATTTAGGCACTCTACCCGCTTACGAAATTCTTATTACGGATACAGACTCCTATTGACTGAGACGCAAAACGGTAACCCCCTCTTATTAGCCCTTGTTATTCAGGTCGCTACAGTAGGAACCTGACAATTTTTGTGATAAAATAAATACGTTTCTGTGGTTTTTGCCGTCTGTACAAATGAGGGGGGACACTTTTGTGCCACCTCCCGGCTCCAGTACCAATGAGACAATTTTTGCGATTTTCATGGTTCACGAAACTTTTCATGATTTTCTCAGGTTCGCAAGCTCCAAAATTGAATATTTGTAAAATTAAACTCAATGGTAAAAGTATTATATGATTTTCTGCATTGAATACAATGTCGGCAAAAATCAACCAGGATCATTTGAACAATTTTGTTTTTGATATTCGCAGAAATGTTATCAATGCTGAATAAATATTTTTCGAGTCAAAAGTTTCAAAGACATTAAAAACAGACACATACACACATATACAACAACACATATATACAACAAACAAAGCTTGGAATTAATATTGCAAAATCTAAATTCATGAATATTGTACGTTATGTTCAGTAAAAATGTCGGACTGTTATCAATTATACTAGAATTTAACCCTTTCTCTATATGAATATTTTCTAGTTCCCCTGAGACCTAATTTTATGCTAGGATTCGAACTCCAGTGACTGGAGTGGGAGGCGTAACAATTATCGCGAAGTGTCGCGCTGTCAAGGTGCCGGACGTCAACAAACGTATAAGCGCAGCACTACACACAAAAAACATTTTCTGATATTCAAGAAAAAATCTTTTAAATTCAAGAAAATTATGTCTTTAATTTAGACTCCAGACATATATTTCTTGAATGCAAGACATTAGTTTCTGAAATTTTTCAGAAATGTGTCTTAAATTTTTAACACTTGAATGTCATAAATTTAACAGTCTGTTTCATAAACGAAACAAGACAATGTTTCCGAAATATAAGACAAATTTGTCTGAAATAAGCATATTTTGCAAGATTTGTCAGGGAAGTTGTGTTCTAAATTTAGGAGCTAAGCTCAACCAAATTCCCTAATTTTACAACCTAAGATACGTCCAAGACGTAAAAATAGGTTGGGGAGAGCCCGAGTTCAACTCAAAATATCTTTGAAATTGGATTATTTATGTACTCTCTCAAGAACATAAACGGAGCAACATTTTTACATACATAAAAATCAGAAAATTAGTATTGAATATAAGACAATTGTTTCTTGAAAAGAAGAAATTTATTTCTTATAAATTGAAAATAGTAATTTCTTGAATATAAGACATTTATGTCTTAACCGTATCAGGCACAAGTTTTTTGAACGGCTATAGAAGTCTGAAATATAAGATATTTATGTCTTGAAATTTTAAGAAAACAGGAGTCTTGAAATTTCAGGACAATTCATTTTGTATGTAATCGAAAACGTAGAATCTGCACCTGACATACAAATTGAGTGCGAATTCCGGGACAACCGTAAGCGTTGAATGTCTGACTGTCAGTCGCCAGCCACTTTTTTGTTACATTTTTAGTGACCCAGTTTAGTTTTACGGTTTAGAAAAATAGTAATTGTGGGGCAAACAATAGAATTAAACCAAATATAGTGAATTGTAAAGTATTGATAAAACTTTTTCTATTCAATTGTACTGTAAAGATAACGAGCACTTGACCTACACAGCTCTCACCATCGCAGCTTATTAATAAATTGTTTACAAATTTTACTAAATAAATTTTTTCCAGTGTGGTTTTATATATCAATGAAATTACTGCTAAAATGTATAAACTATACTTTGATACTGTCATAACTGTTGGCACGAAAATTTGATTGATAATCTGAGCCAAAACATATCGGAGAGTCTCATGTGTTTTGAAAAAGCTATTTTGCTTCTCCGGGCAAATATCCAGCAAGAATTGTCAACGGCCCATGTAAAAGATCAGGGGAGGAACATTTTTTTGTGGGACTGAATAGAAGAATCTTAAGCTTTAGACTAAATGTTTTGCTTGGCTTTAAGCTTAAGCTTAGGCTTAATAGGCTTAGATATAAACTCATTCTTTACGCTTAGGCTTTGGCTTAGGAATAAGCTTATAATATTCTTCCGCCCCCGTGAATGTACGGTTAAACGCAGGCCAAAGTTTTAACCGTACCGTATGGGATTTTCCCAGTATCCCAATTTCCCGGACATCCAGTGTCCCAGTCTCCCAGTGGGTAGTCCCTTGTAATTGACATTCAACCCATAAATAAAGTATTAAATATTTGGGCCCATGTATAGAACAGGGCCGGATCGTTTTCCAAAGGGGCTATATAATAGATTCAGTTGAAGCTTTAGACTATTTTTTGCTTAGACTTTAAGGCTTAGGCGTAGGCTTAGGCTTACGAATAGGCTCATCCATACGCTTAGGCTTACGCCTACGCTTAAAATTAGGCTTAGGATTATGCTTATACTACTATTCCGGCCCTGTTCTATACATGGATCAAATTTTGTTCTTTAATATCCGTTTTTAGTTTCCGCGCGCTTTTGCTCGCGATCTATTTCTGTTCCGTTTACACCCTGGTATTTATACTGATATAAAAGCAATTCAAATATAAAACAGAAACTAACAACGCGTTAAAATATCATCTCGAGAATAGCACAACGTGACCGTTGTTGTATTCGCATTTTACCGATAGCAAATTAAAATTCAACCTTAATGTTTTTGGTTTTCTTATCTTTTGCTGTCTGAAGGTAAGTACATAAATATGAATTGTCTGAAAACGAAAACAGAGACAGATCAAAATATTCACCAACTTGAAACGCAAAACGACTGAAACCAGAACAAGCCAAAAGCAGATCTAACCATAGTCTAAGCGTAATCCTGAGCATAATGTGTAAAGCATGATGATGGGCGACGAATTATGGAGTCGATGAAATTTCGGATTATATTAAGTTGCCTGTCGACGAATTGTCGGGCGACAAACTGAGGAGATACCATACATGAAACACTCCCACTTGCGTCACCGCTCTTGCTTTAATGATTTAGCGGTGAATCTATCCTTGCTTTTAATCTTTTAAAAACCAACAGTGAACTTGCATTTCTTTTCGACTTCTAGAACTTTGTCTGTCGAACCTCAAAGATCAAAAAACAAAAGTTGGCACAAAAAATATCACAACCCTCATCAGCACCTCAGTTGTAAATGTTTGCGCGAGGGTATACCTTTAAGGAACTTTGAGAGTTCCCCTTTATAAAACGCATTGCTTTGAAACACTTGACAGACAAGGTAACAAACGCTATTATCAAAAAAGGCTTCGATATTAACAGTGTATTGTATAGGGTCTTCGCAATTAATAAAACTCAAATTTGAATAATTCAGCTCCAGTATAGGCTGCATTGCAAAACGTGGCCCTGCTCCGTCTATAGATTTTAAACCATATAACACAGAGCAAATGACGCTATTAAATAACAGTTGTTGTATTTTTGACGAAAAAATATATTTTACGTATCAAAACAAACTCCCAAAAGAGTCCATAAAGATACAAAAGTAGAAACATGGCCCTGACAGACTGCTCATACAATTAAATCTAGGAAAAAGGTTTCATAACGTATATTGGAATAAAATCAAGATTACGAATTTTTTACCATCTATATAGTATATGCAGGCTAGAAATTGTTTGGTTTGAAATAAAAATAGAAAACTCATACACAATTTTTATGATTTCAGTGCTTTCGTGATTGTTTTTGCTTTATGCAGCAAATTATTTGATATTTTAACTGTATTGGCAGAAAACTTAATTATATTTTAAAGTTTTCTACCAACCTTTTTCGACTCTTCATTTTTTTAAAATAGTGCAGATATTACATAGCTAGATGTTTGGTGTAAAGTTCTAAATTTGGCGTCAATTGCACCGAGTGGCTCGGTTTAATAAAGTAATTTTGTCCTTTTTTAACTGTATCCCGGGTTACTCAATTATACTAATACGCGAGCAAGATACAATGTAACAAACAGAATGATTAGTGAATTTTGGTCAAATGTTTCGGAGAAATTTAGGGGGAAACCAATTAGATTCGCAGTACTTCAAAGGAAGGGGTCATCCCGACCGTGCAGTTCTGACAGGCTTCGTTATGGGCGCAATGTTGAACTACCGTACCATGACCATGGTGACCAGTCGATTATAGGTTGGACGGTGGATGCGCAACTATACTTGCCGACAGTATATGTGTGAACATTATGCGTCATGTCTGTCGGTATATGTGCACGTAAGTGTATGTAAAGCAAATGTTGCCATGCCAGTGCACATATACCGGTATAAGAAGTTGTTGCAACGACCGCGTGGTGTAGTGGTAGCATGCTTGGCTCGAGCGCAAGAGGGCCGAGGTTCGATTCCCGGCGTGGTCATTAGCTTAGGCAAAACTTCAAACAGGGGTCGTGCAGACCGTATAGTACCAACATGGAGGTCCCACCGAGACGGGCACTGAAAACAGCAAGCCCATGAATTCGGGTAGTTGGATTCACGGTCCGGGACGACCGCCTGTAAAAAAGAGGGATGTCGGTATATGTGCACGTAAGTGTATGTAAAGCAAATGTTGCCATGCCAGTGCACATATACCGGTATAAGAAGTTGTTGCAACGACCGCGTGGTGTAGTGGTAGCATGCTTGGCTCGAGCGCAAGAGGGCCGAGGTTCGATTCCCGGCGTGGTCATTAGCTTAGGCAAAACTTCAAACAGGGGTCGTGCAGACCGTATAGTACCAACAATGTCCAGCTGCTTTGCTGAAAAGGCCTAATGTTCCTAATCATTCTTATCTTGACTAACCTCATCAAATCTAAATGCTTTATGAATACTTGAGTCGATGACACCTGTTGCAAATTCAATATTATGACATACATTAACATTACATATATATCAGGGTGCAACCGGAATTACAATTTACCGGAACCCGAACCGGAATTTGAGAATTTTACCGGAACCGGAACCAAAAAGTGAAAAATGCATTTCACCAAACATTTCATTTTAATCTTATTTTTTGCTCTATTATTTGTGAAATAACCTTAGTCGAACATAGGTATTTATTTTATTTGTTGTATTTTAGATTTTCGTCGTCGACTGAAGTGAAATCCACCATCAACGGCTTATATTCGGAGTACAAGTGGCTTTCAAAAGAGATTCTTAAAAATTAGCAAAGTTAGGAAACGGCCAAATTATAACACCGGAATTTTTAAATTCGGTAAAAATTTACCGGAACCGGAAGGTTAAAAATGCCGGAACCGGAACCGGAATTCCGGTTGCACCATGTAATATATAGTTTTCAGGCGGTATATATGAATATTAGGTACGAAAAACTTAATTTGTTATGTTAGAATTCAGATTCATTGTTGATTTTCAAACCAAGTAGGCGCAACCAATATGCATAAGATTCGTGGCGTGTTTGATGGATTGCGTAACACACCCGCCAGTACATCTGTCAAAGCGGAAATTGATTTTCCGGAGGTTCTGTCAGCAAGTCATTTCAAATATAGCAAGGTTGGTTTGATGTGAATGAATGAAAGTTTTTGGGTAGGTCTTCAGCCACACTTAATTGTTGCAAAGGACAGCACACTCTGCTCAATGTAACTAGTTATATGTTTAGTGGGTGTCTAATTTTTCTACATAGTAAAGACACAAGACATTTATTGTAATGTTACTTGTTGGTTCGATTATCTTGTATGCAACGTATGTTGTGCCTTAGATCCGTTATCAATGGAAATTTTGCGATTCAACGTTAATTGACAAAGTTTATAGAAAAAGTTTATTCAGTTGCGGAGGTATACTGTATATATTAAACATTGTGAAAATCATTTGTGATCAGTCATGCATGAACGTTGCAGGTTGTTCGCTATGGATTTCCTTATCAACCGAAATGTATGGCATATGACCCTATTCAAAAACTTCTTGCTATTGGAAACAAAACTGGTGCAATACGATTGTAAGCTTTTACTGCGTTATTGTCGTGATGTAGTCGGAAATATTACCGGCTTTCTATCAGTTTCTTCAGAAATGTAATTGTAAATTTTCTGGTACATTTTATTGTACTTCGTTGTATTCAAATTTGCAGGATATTCTATATAGATCGCCTGTTTTCTAACTTGGACCCTTTTGGGTTTGTACCGGCCCCGGCACCGGTGCCTTAGGTCAATCAATCCCCGGCACCGGCTACGGGCCTCGGAGCAACTCTAATGTGTACATGTAGGTTATTTTTGGTACTTATAATGTTGTATGTAATTTCAAACTAGTAGATAAAGTTTATTATATTCTTAACATTTTTTCATGCAAAGCGGTACGCAGATTTATTGCTGTATGCATTCTGTAATAATGAAAAATATTCATTGTGGTCTATTAGGTTCTATAACCCTTTAAAGCGCAGTTGTGGTATTGTTCTAAGCTATATGCGTTGTATTTTTAGTTTGGCTCTTATTTTGTAGACTTGGTCGCCCAGGAGTCGATTTTTATTTACAAACTGAGTCTCATATTGGTGTCAAACAGATACTGTTTCTAATCAATGAGGTTAGTTTACTAAGTTATTTTTGATTGTCGTATTGCAATTGCTGATGGTTTGCAGGTTACTTCAATACGTATGTACGCAATGCTTATTACTTCATTACTGTAATCACAATGAGTTGTTGTTGAATTCTGATGCAAATTTCTACGACTGGTATTTTGCTATGCGGAAAGTACGTACTGTGCTGCATTCAGTGTATATTTATACACAATTATGCTTTATTGTCAAAGTCCTATCGTTGGTACCACCGCTAAGCAATAAGCTACGTCGCGTAGGTAAGTCTCTTCTAGCAAATTTACGTCATATAAAACATTTTGTTGAGTACGTAATAAGCTGCGTTTAATAACATATATGCATAAAACTCTGACCGTGGGCTTTTTGGCAGGGAAAGTGACAACTCAGTTCTAAAGCTGGGGCTGTCAATGCCGTCGTGCCTTGTCTGGCACTGTCGGCAACGCATGTGAATCGCTGCATGACACCGCATAAAACAATTTGTAACTAAAAATTTTGGCTTTGAATACAGCGCATCGGGACGCGTGGTGAACCAAGCTTCACGCACGAAATGTATTTACACTGCGACCACTTAGTAGCAGAGACGGGTAGTCTCAAGCGATTTTAGCAGATTCCTTAAATTTTATGCTTGCACAACAAGATGTTGGTTTTTGACGGAGACTGCCCATCCTTGCTTAGTAGTGAAAAGTGGGTGCGAGCCAGGTGCAACTAGAGGCGAAACATACCAGAGCCGGAGATCAACAAATGCCGGAGCTGGAGGTGACATGAAATTAGGTAGTTAAAATGATGTTTAATTTGTTAATTTTAGCAAATATCTGGGAATGTGTTGTTAAATTGTTTGGTTTTACGCCGATTTTTTTACAAATTATCGGGAATTCTTTCCTCAAAATTGTGCCAAATTTTAAAACAAATCGCGACAAACAGAAAAATTTTGCAAAACTATGGCAAATTTCACTACCGAAATTGCCGGAACCTTCGGCACAAAATTTTACCGCAGCCGGAGGTCGGTTTTCTGTCGAAGCCAAAGGCAGACCTCCAGTTGTATCCTGGTGCGAGCGTTACGTGTCCTGCTGTACGTGTTTGCTGTTTCGTTTTATTTCAGCAAAATCTGTAATTTTCAGTAGTCCTAACGACAACAAAAAGCGTAATACTTTGGAGTCAAAATATTTTATGATGAAACCAAATTGTTTTGTTGCGACCTGTATCGGCGCGGTTCGCTTATGTACATAAATATGTACATAGTACATACAAATATATATGTTTAGTATATTCTTTATAGTAAACCAAGTTAATGTACATTTTTTGGAGCGGAGCGGATGTTTACACTTTTTTGTATACTGAACATTGTTGTTTACCGTGTGAGCTTGATTATAGTACAAATCTGTTCAATTTTATAATGGCAAACGCAAAATCATAAGCCATAAAAATCATCGGCCGCTTTACTGCGACGAATCTGGCTGTAAAGTGTAGTAGTTGTATAAACATTATATTATACGCTTGTATTGGTGTAATTTTTAGTACGTGCGCACTAAGAAATTGAATAGACGATGTTCAAAATAGTTTCAACGTATATATTGATACATGCCCTGATGTACCTACGAACGAAAACGCATTCACACGTACAAGTTTTGCAGCGACAACTCGTAGATGACATTTTGAGCGTGCAATTCTTTGACGGTAACAACTTGCGTAGGTGTAAGTTTTGTTTGAAAATTCATTATTAAACAGCAGCTGCAAGTTTTTGCTGCAAAAACTAGCACGTGTGCACGAAGCTTAATACAGTTTTGTTTTAGGAAGGCGTAAAATCTTAATATGTATGTTAAAAGGTTTTTGACAGTGACGGTAATGATCGCACAATATTTTAGGGTCCTGTAGGTTGCCCTAAAGCTTGTTAAATGTGTGTTGTTATTAGTCAAGACAGTTCAAGGGATATACAGACAGTACCGAATATGCGCTTGTAGACGCTCCTGCGTTGTTTTTTGTACTATTTGATTACCAGTCGTAGTGGGACTACATGTAGTGAGCGAAGCTCAAACGGACCTAAGCCATTAAGCTAATATGCAAACTGGTTGTTAGCTAAGTATTCTTTTATCGGTTTTGGATGTATGTAAACAATTTATTCAGATTCTTCGCTCTCAAATATCCTTTAGTACTGAAATTACAATGCTTGTAACCGTAATCATTATTGAAATATTCAGCTTAACCAATTATGGAAATTAGCCTGTAGCTAATAAACGGCTTAAAACATTAAAACACCGATGCGAGGTTTACACCCCAGGATGACAAGGTTTGAAACAAAAAATTTTTTCAAAATCCGTTCCGCGGTTTCTGAGATTTTGACGGACATCCACCTTTCGACCCCCGAGCACACAATATAAAACGCGTCTAATTGGATTTTGCATCGAATCGGTTAAAAGCAAATAGGAAAATTTTTGGGCACAGCCAGTACGTATATCTTTCAAATTAGGTATATAATACGTATATACATAGTACAAATATTTCAGGTCATGTATATTATGTTTTGATATGTGTGTGTTAAAGCGAAACTTTCGCGTCTGACTGCCAACAAACCAGCAGTATACTTATTTATCAATCACCTGTTCATGTGTGGATACATTTTTGTTCAACCGTACGACATTTTTGGTTTCTTTTTGCTGTTTGGTCAATTTTTATATAACCAGGGACAGATTTGTTAATAAACCAATGAAATTGTAGCAGTTTCTTGTATGCAATACATGTTTTGGTACGTATAAACGGACGTTTTTGGGTCAAGAATTGATATTATAATCAGTTGTGTTTATGTAATAGTTTCGACTTGAGTGATTGGTGTCGTGCGTGAAATTAGGTTTATTTTGTAACTTTTCAAAGCTTACAGGAACATGGCATTAGCTCATTCATGTAAAAATACCATACTACTAAACACGATTATCAGCAGTCTGGTATGGTTAGTTCGTACGCCATAAACCTGTGTTTAACGAAGGGTAAAACACATGATATATATTATATATATCTTTATATATATAAATATATATGTAGTTACCGTGTTTCGTTTTCTGCTTGTTTGGCAACATTTGTGCTTGCTGTGGCTGTACGATATAAGTTGAAGTTTTTCATTCTGTTTCAGCCTAGGGCCGCAGCTGCGTAGCGGGGCAGAGCAACACCGTAACGGACATATTTTTTGCACCCTGTCGAGTAGAAAATTATTAGACAGGGATGAAAGGTATTTAAGTTAGGAAATGTGTTGCAACGTCTCTAAGGTTTCCTCACCGGCCGCCCCCCGCCCCACATCCAAAACGATCCTTTGTAGAGGTGGCATTGCTCTCGACGCGTTCGTTGTTACTGGTCGTTTTGTTGACCGGTGAACAATGCTTCAAAAACCGCCAGCGAAATATGAATAATTTTTAGATTAAAAGCCATAAGTTCATGTGTGTTACGAGGCGTTTCTAAACGTATAATGACTGATAATTTGTTTTTCGCAGTAAACGAAATAAAGAGCAACTTTGAGATTTAATTTTGACCCTTATGCGTTCAAGTTTTTGAAACTTTCGGACGTTATCGGTTTAAAGTAGCGAAATAGCTGTAAAAAAATTTTGTGAATATATATCTTAGCTTAGGGTGCAACCGAAATTTACAATTTAGCGAAACCGGAAATTTGAAAAAAGTACCCGAAATCGAACCGGAAAGTTAAAAATATATACCACTGAAAAATTCGTTTTAATTTTATTTTTATTAGCTGTATTATTGGTGTTGCAAGTCATCAATAACTGTAAAATTTTTGTGAATATATATATTTTATCTCGTGTGAAACCGAAATTACACCGAAATTAAAATTTACCGGAACCGGAAATTTTTAAAAATATACCCGAAATCGAATCGGAAAGTTAAAAATACATACCACCGAAAAATTCATTTTTATTTTCTTTTTTTCTTCGCTGTATTATTGGTGTTGCAAATCATCTTGTGTTTGAATTTTTGTATTTTTTATGTTGTATTTCGTTATGATATGTGTATGTGTTATTATTGGCAATATTTACTGTCAGAGTCACATTTTAGGGGTTTCAATTGTGTGCCTTTTTGTTCAGTTCAACGCTAATTTGATTTAGCTCGTTTAGGTTGGATCCAGTGTGGTTGTTTGGGTTGTGTAGTTATGGCCATTGTCTTATGTTTGTACAGTGTACACTCGCGCGAAAACACATGGGTAAATCGATTTATTGTTTTTTGTCGTCGTCGTCGCTGTTGTTGGTGTTGTTGTTGTTGTTGGTGTTGTTGTTGTTGTTGGTGTTGTTGTTGTAGTTGTAGTTGTTGTAGTTATTGTTGTTGTTGTTGTTGTTGGTATTGTTGGTGTGTGTTGTTGTTGTTGGTGTTGTTGTTGTTGTTGTTGTTGTAGTTGTTGTTGTTGTTGTTGTTGTTGGTATTGTTGGTGTGTGTTGTTGTTGTTGTTGTTGGTATTGTTGGTGTGTGTTGTTGTTGTTGGTGTTGTTGTTGTAGTAGTAGTTGTAGTTGTTGTTGTAGTTGTTGTAGTTATTGTTGTTGTTGTTGTTGTTGGTATTGTGGGTGTGTGTTGTTGTTGTTGTTGTTGGTATTGTTGGTGTTGTTGTTGTTGTTGTTGGTATTGTTGGTGTTGTTGTTGTTGGTGTTGTTGTTGGTATTGTTGGTGTCGTTGTTGTTGTTGTTGTTGTTGTTGTTGTGGTTGTTGTTGTAGTTGTTGTTATTGTTTTTGTTGTTGTTGTTATTGTTGTTGTCATTAAGTACTGTTAGCTGGTGTTGTTTTTTTTTGTGGAAGCGTGTTGGGATTGCAGTGTTGTATATATACGTACTTGTGCAGCGTGGTGATTGCCCGACGATATATATATTCCGGACTGGGTTTGTGAATGTGAATCAAAAGGGCAAACAGCCGTCGAGTACCAAAGGGTAAAACAATGGAATACTGGTATGAACGGTGTATGTAGGCAATGATATATACATACGTATTCGGGATAAAGTAGGTTTTTGGTTTTTGTTGACTGGCAGCCAAGAATGGAATTGGTGGCGGTGGTTAGGTTTAGAATGTGACACCTTTTGTGAGTAAATATATATATATGCTTACTGGTGCCGGGCTGGTACACAGCTGTTTAGGCGTTAATGGTTTAAAGTATATATATATGGGATTTTTGACTGGCTGTGGGTATAAGCATAGTGTTATATAACAGTGGCGGTAGGGTAATCAAAAAAGTCAGAATTTGCGTGCTTTGATTATCAGGTATTAATTTTGCGAGGATGACGTAGTGAAAACGAGACTTTGACGACTTTTTTGGACCGACCACGGGTAAATGACACTGTGCTAATTTGAGAGTAATTGTTATGGGTATTTAACAGCATTTTTGTGTTATATATACGCATATACGTATAGATATAAATATATACATACTTATATATATATATTTGTGTTTTTGCAAAAGTGAACTTTTGCGTAGATTTTTATAGTTGATTTTGTAGTGTTTCGTTTTAAGTTTGGCCGAAATTCCTGCAAAAATTCAGCTCCTGTTCGTGTTCGTGTTTCTCATGTTCGTGTTCGTGTTTCTCGTGTTCGTGTTCGTGTTTCTCCTGTTCGTGCTCGTGTTTCTGTGTCTTTTTTCCGTTTTGTGGCAAATTACTAATAATCATTTTAAAAAACAGTGAATACTTTTGACTTGGATTCGCTAAATTTGATCATAAAATAGTTGAAAATTCACTTTTTAAGACAATCTTTGAGACGCCGTTTCAAAATAGTTGTAGACCAGTATTAATTTGTCGGTGTTGGTGAAATTTTTTCAAATTCCGGTTCTGGTTTGTGTTTCGGTTCGTGCAACGAATCTACGACAATTCGTCGCCCGGATCGCTTGTTTCCTGCGCTGAGAGTTGCCTAAGCCACAGCAAAATATTAAATCCAAGCCAAAGTGTAAATGATAGGTGACCAATGGTCGAGTCGAACGCAATTCGGATAACAGATTGCAGGTTTTGTCTACGAGTTGTCGGGCGACGAATTATCGTAATATTTTCTACAGAAGATAGTTACGTTTCAGTCTTGATATATTATAATGAATTCAGTGTTGCAAAACATCAAAATAACCATTGTTATGTGTGAGACGTTTTAAATTATAACCATAAAAAAGATGCCGACAATTCGACGAGCGACTATGCTTAGGTTTAGGTTAAGGTTTAAGTAATCGGGTTGACGACCGACCAGTCGAGCAACGAAATATCGGGTGACCAGTTGTCTGGCAACCGTGTTGTGTGTAGATTTCTTTGCTGTACGTAAACTGGAAAATCAGTTGCAAAGCTGGAAATAATCAATCAGTGAAAGGAAATGTATGTATGTATGTACATATTATATATATTTATTTTTTACTTATTTATATTTATATATATTTATATATATTTATATATTCGTATTTCTTAGTTGTCAAAAAACTGTTTAATAATGGCGATGTCGGCTGATTATTTATTATAATACGTACATATATATATACATATATATAATATATTGTAATTGGAAAAAGTTTTATTTGTTTGGTTCATTAGTTTATAGTTGGCTTGGGTTTGGGGGTACGGTATGACTTTTTTTAGGTATTTCACCAGTAGGTATTATATTATGGACCAGACATAAACTACGTACGTGAGTAGTGTATTCATTTTGGGCTATGAATGTGTGTATTACATCGATGACTCTGTGGCGTGTATTAGTCAACTGAACCTGTTTGAGGGCTCAAAACAATTTTCGGACGCGACGCGGGCAAATTTGATACGACTTACACAAGTTGGGTTGAAATCTTGTGGTCAAGATTGGCTGTGAAATTGTTGGTTTACGGAACTGGATCATTCTGGCCCCGTTCCTTTCTCTCGCCACGAACCCTTGTGACGTTAGACGGTGGTTCATACGCTAAGATATGGCCGCCGCAAGTCTCACGAGGGTCCGTTTTTTGTACCCGGTAAAGGCGACTTTGAAAAGTTTTGTTGATATAAACCAGCTCGCAAGCTAGAGAGATATATGCCGAAGTCGGTAAGGTAGGACGACCCTGCCGACTAACAGTAATGCTGCAGATAAAGCCAGTTGCGAAAAGTAAACACGGACCGATGGTGGGGCATCATAAGATGATACGCGGACACGGTTGGTTATGTTAGATTAATAGTTTGCCTAAAATGTATTTTTAAAAAATATTATTTCAGCAATGTGATTGGCCATTGGTATATAAATCATGTGTTTGATTTTCTAATTTATTTGGTGAGAGTAATGGTATTTGAGAACTGGGTGGGGCCTATAGGTAGAAGGCGCTATAGAGGGCCTCAACCCGTTTGACCCCTGTGTAGAAAACAGATAAGACACCCCATAGAAAAGGTTTCGTCTCGCTTGTACATAAAGTCGAGTGAATTGTGCGCGTGTCATTTCTAAATCTGGTTTGTGACCCTCCCCCCCTGTGGTGGTATGGTGAGCTAGCGTCGAGCTTGGAACATGGTCACGTCATTTCGGTACTTAGAGTTGAAACCATATCGTAATAAGGTGTCGTTTATGTATACTGGAATACCTGTTCCGGTCATCATAATTCGTGTAAAAATTCAGTCCGTTTTCCGTCCGGCGGTCAAATACGCGCGGTAACCGGAATTGTTACGGGAGTAACCGGAATTGTTACGGGAGTAACCGGAATTGTTACGCGCGGTAACCGGAATTGTTACGGGAGTAACCGGAATTGTTACGGGAGTAACCGAAATTGTTACGGGAGTAACCGGAATTGTTACGGGAGTAACCGGAATTGTTACGGGAGTAACCGGAATTGTTACGGGAGTAACCGGAATTGTTACGGTTTTGTTGCCATTTGTCAAAAATATTAAGCGTAAAAATCTGAGAAAGAAAATTTACATCCCAAAATATTTGTTGAAACATAATAATTTCTTTGTTGGCAAGTTTGTGACTAGTGCTTTTTTGAAGAATTTGTGGAAAAAAATTCGCAAACGAAAACGCAAAAACAGTCGACGAACGGCTAATTTTTGTTTATTGTCAATTATACCGCAATCGGAAGTAATTCTGGTGTCGTAGAGGTTCCTTGTGAAAAGTAGTTCCGGTCGGAAACACCACGTACTGTCATGTAGTGCTCATCGGACAATACATTGGAAAATATTGAAAATTTCACGACTGGTAACCTCACAGATATCTTTGTATTTCCTTTCATTTGGGGTATGACTTTTGATTTTTTTGGCATTCTTTTGTAGTCCGGTGGTCAACGGTTCCATCGGGGCTCCAAAAAGGTTTTTGGGGCCACTTGTTGATAATTTTGACATTTTTCGTGGCGTAACGTAGTTGGCAACGGAGTCGACTTGGTGTGGGAACGCATATGAGGTTCCAATGGACCCGAATTGAATTTATAAAGAAGTCTCCGTTCATCAGAATTGGTAGTTGATTGAGAAATGCGCAAGTGACGGTTTTTAAATTCGGAAGAGATATATATACATATATCTACATATATATACATATATATACATATATACATATATAATTGTAATGTATATAATAGTCAGCCGGCTTTGCGCAGTGCGCCAAAGCTAGCGAATGTTCGCATGCAAATTTTCTTTTCACACAACGATTACTTTTGTGTTCTAAGAAAATGTTATAAATAAACTAATGCTGGAACGTTGCACAAAATACGTATGTGCGCCATTATAGCTTTAAATGTATACTAGTGAGCCAATGCGCAAAAGTTAGCGAGCACACAACAATCTGTATGCAAATTTTGTTTTCAGACAACAATCAGGTTTCTGTTCTTAAAAATAATACATATTGTAAACAAATTAATGCTGGAAAGTTGACCAAAATCCATATGTGGGGCATTCCAGCTGTAATATATAGATGTGTGTTTTTTCAACCATTAACACTTGATTTTTGTTTCGAAATAAAACAAAATTGTATTAATAAAATTGGTAGTTGCGATTGGTTTACATGCTGAGATGAGTAAAATGAAACCGAAAGCGGAACGAAATATTCGAACCATTGCTGGAATATAGTGAATAATGTTTATTATAGACGATACGCTGGTTGTACGTATAATTTTTGGTTCAGCGTTCACTTTAATAATGTGCATCAATGACACGTTTTATGGTGTTTGTAGTTGTTTGTTTTTGGATCTACGTACTATATCCATGTGAATGTATGTGTATGATAGGGTCTACGACGACGCCAAAACAGTTTTAGTATATATGCACATTAATGATGACGACTTGTACACTCAGGGGGGAATGGGGGTCATTACGATCCCCTCCTTTTGGAATTGTTTTTTGAAATTATTAAGGTAACGGTCCCCATGACCACTAGTGGATCGAGAGGAGGAGCGGGGGCGCGCGCTCCGTATCAGAATGTTTTTGTGATAAAATGATAAGGTCCCTACCTTACAATATTTTCACCTCAGAAAATTTTATATGATAAAATGATAACGGTCCCCCGATGTTACAATTTTTGTGTTTGATAACATTTGCCACGCCGCCCCGCGTCCGGTCACAAATTCGTGGATCCGCCGCCACTGTCCATGACAACAATTTCAGCAATAACTTGGTTGTATGATCGTTTTCGAAAATATATTGTAGCCGGTGGTGCGTGCGTACCCCCCTTTTTTGCCTTGTCGAATTATTTTTTGTGGCTACACCAGTGACTACGGTAGCGTTTTGTCCTGGCTCTTGGATGCGGTTGGCAACGCTGCGCAGATGGTTTAATGGTGTGTTTTAGTTGTATGAAATGTGAAAGCAGTAGCAAGCGAAGCGGGCGAGCACAACACAGTGAATGGTAATAATGAAACTCCAGGTTTAGCTTAGTAGTTAGTCATTATGTAATATATATACATTGTAGAAAGAATCATTTACATTCAATGGCGGATCCATGGGGGGCCCACCCCGGCCGTGGCCCCCCAACAGCATCTCGACAAAAATTACGAAAAACAAAATGAATGATAAAAAATTTACGTCTCGAACATTTGACTGAATGTCAGCATCTTTTTACAACTTGTGTTTACATATTTTTTGTATTTAAAAGTACGTATATTTCACGCATGTATTTGCAAAATTTGGCAACCTGGGTAATGAAAACGCAAATTAGTTCCTGTTAGGTTTCTGGCGTACATGCTGTTAGATTACCGCTGCAATGTATGAAGCAAAGCGCAGGGAACGACCATAATGTCCGGTTCTGGTTTAATGTCCGGTAAGAACTGATATTCGTTTTCGGTTCTTGGTATCCGGTTGAAATCTACCGGATACTGGATATTTAGTGTCGCGGTCCCGATTATGACGTAAAATGACGTTGTAGCAGCGTACATATTTAACATTTGTACATTTTTCGCTGAGATTGTGTTTTCGGGCAAGCAAAAAAGAACGCGTTTTTGCGCGCTGAAGTATTAAAATATAAAAACCAAGCGAATAATTAATTGTAAATCAGTAAACGTTAAATAGGACGCGCAGATTTAGATGTTATATCCGGTTAAAATGTGGTTCCGGTAGGAAAAATTCACTATCCGGTTCCGGTAACATGAGCTGATTTCTTCATTTTTTAAATACTTTTATTGAGAGTGCGTGCTAAATGTAGCGCTTTTTATCCGCCTGTGAAGAATCGCGTAATGTTTGTGTATGTAACATTATACAACTAAAATTCAAACTTTGAATTTAATTTTCAATTCTGTCACTGTCAACTTATAATGACACAACGCAAGGCAAGCGCAACCGGTGATTGACAAGTGAAATGTTTTCGAAGAACTGAAAAAACAGACAAACGCAAACATACACACACATATATATAGATATATATAGATATATATATCAGGGTGCAACCGGAATTGCAATCTATAACGGAACCGGGATTTGAAAAAAATTTTCGGAAACGAAACCGGAAAATGAAAAATATATGCCACCGAAAAATTCATTTAAATTTTCTTTTTTTGCAATATTATTGGTGATTTAAATTTTCTTTTTTTGCAATATTATTGGTGAAACAACCCTAGTTGAAGATAGGTATTCAATTTATCTGGTGTATTTTAGATTTCCACAATCCACGGAAGCGCAATCTATATTCGATGGTTTATTTTCGGTGATTGTCAAGAGTTTATATACTATACGAATGAAATCTACTTAATTTTTACCGTCATTTTTAGTAGAATATCTTAATTTCCGAATAAAACAAACTGTAATACCGGAATTTTTCATTGCCGGTAAAAATTTACCGGAACCGGAAGGTCATAAATTGCCGGATCCGGAATTCCCGTTGCACCCTAAATTGCCGGATCCGGAATTCCCGTTGCACCCTGATATATATGTATCAGGGTGCAACCGGAATTACAATTTACCGGAACCGGAACCGGAATTTGAAAATTATACCGGAACCGGAAAGTGAAAAACGCATTTCACCAAAAATTTCATTTTAATCGTATTTTTTTGCTCTATTATTTGTGAAATAACCTTAGTCGAACATAGGTATTTATTTTATTTGTTGTATTTTAGATTTTCATCATCGACTGAAGTGAAATCCACCATCAATGGCTTATATTTGGAGTACAATTGGCTTTCAAAAGAGATTCTTAAAAATTAGCAAAGTTAAGAAAACGGCCAAATTATAATACCGGAATTTTTAAATCCGGTAAAAATTTACCGGAATCGGAACCGGAAGGTGAAAAAATGCCGGAACCGGAACCGGAATTCCCGTTGCACCCTGATATATATGTATATATAAGTATATATACTATATAAACATAAATATATCAGGGATTAACCGGATGTTAATATTACCGGAGACCGAAAATATTTTTTACCGGAACCAGATGTTAAACCGGATAGAACATCTAAATTGGTGTACTGTTGGTACGTACATACGTTGCTTAACAGTCGTGCAACAGCATGTGTTTACTGCTTTAAAGGCATATTCTCAGCTTGGATTTTTAATTTGACTTCAATTTTGAAAAACGTTAAGCTGGTTGACGGGCTGTCAAACAATAAGACGAACTTTATGCGTCATATCTCGTTCAGTTTAGTGTAATATATTGTTAAATTGAAATATTCACTGAGTGATTTTGTAAGACTAATGAAAACGAATAAGAAATCGTCAAAAAAATTCGCTCAAGACACAGTTTTTGAGGGGTTTAGCAAAAAATAAAAACAGTAATTTTTTGTTGATAGTTGTTTTTGAATTCCGGTTCCTGTTCCGGCACAAAAACTGATTTTTGTTCCGGCAAAATTTAGTTCCTACCACTCATGGTCTCCAAGTTAACATTCAATGTTATATCTTATTTGCAATCGGATATCCGGATACGGTTTATTAGCCAGCAAAAAATCGACATCTGTATCCGGTATTCGACAAGCTAACAATTACTTTTAGTTCAATGAACATATACGCACTTTTGCGCTGGTCAAATATTTCAAGCTCCACCAATTAAAATGATATATCCGGTTCATATTCCAATACAACATCAATATCCGGCTCCAATTTCAGTATCCGGTATAAATTAGTATCCGCTCCAATTTCAGTATCCGGTATAAATTAGTATCCGATCGTACCCTGGGGTGAAAGTATGCGTACAAACGTCAAAACTACTAAAATCAGACCCGTCTTTGGTTGTAGCATTTAAATGTGCTTGCTTAACTTTGATATGTAGTAAGTAGAAAAAAATATGAATTCGCAATGCTCGTGAGACATAATTATTTATTATATCTTCGGTGTATGTCTTTTGATTATTATTTTCAAAGCCTTTAGTGTCGTAATTTGAGATATACGTAAGGTAAGTTTGTTTGTATGTTTATATTGCTGGATAATTGCGATCGTTGCATGTAATGAGCGAATAATAATTGTGCATCTGCTGGCTTGGCAGGTTTGCTGTGATGCATACAGACCAGGTGCAACGCGGAACTGAGTTATACCGGAATCGGAATCGGAACTCGTTTTGAATAGGAATTCTAATCGGAATCGGAATTTCGGTTGCACCATGCTACAGACAGGTTGAATTATCAGTAGAATCTGTATTTTTATAAAAGATTGGTATTATTTAAATTACTTATGACGTTTTGAAAATGCAAATGACGTTTATGCATGACGTGGACATAATTACAGCGTGGCGGATATTACGGATACCGGAACCGGTAGTGGCGTTTTTGATTGATTGTAACCGGATGTTACACGGGTATAGAATGTAAATCTGTGCACTTTTGAAAGTATATGTTTGCGTCGCGCAAAAGTATACTTTTGCAAACAGTTAAGCCCTATTCACACGTGCAAGTTTTTGCTGCGAGAAGTTGCAGCTGCAAATTGCACGCAGAACTTGCATTTTTTCATCAGCCAATAAGAAAGCGGCTGCAATAAATTTATTGAATTTGCATGATTATTCACACATGTGAACTAAATCCATAGCTATGACTTTTAATGAATTTAGTTTCAGCTGCAAGTTTTTCGAACGGGATTTTGGACAAAACTTGCAAGTGCAAGTTGTAGCTGCAAGTTCTCGAAGCAAAAACTCGCACGTGTGCATAGGGCTGCAAACTGTGTAACTGTTGCCTTTAATTTATTCATTGTACTTAAGTTTGGAAAATTTATGCTTGTTAATTTGCACGGAAATGTAATCGCAGCAAAATGTTTATTGGTTTAACGTATTCAACTTTAAAAAGCCGTTGTAATGATATTAGGACCACATCGTTTCTTGGTGATAGAAATATTTTTCCAAAAATGTTTAGGTGGGTGGTGGGTGTAAACCGTGTGCGTACCCCGTGTATGCTTCACCAAAGTTTTGAAGCAGCTTTCAGAGTTTCAGTGGAACGTGTGTTCCTGTTGGAATTCGGTCAAAAATCTATATGTGGTCCGGCAGCCGGACCCGTCGTAGGAAAACGGAATTTTTACATTTCATAGTAAATTATGAATTTAATTTTATCAGCTTCAAAATAAAACTAACATTTTGAAAAATGACAATTTAAGACAGTTTTGTTTTTCAACTTACGCAGGGGAAGTTTGTACTGCAAAAAATGGTGAGTCAAATTGACAGTCTCCGAAATAGTCTTTTCCGGACTAGTTTTGACTATAAAATTATTTAATTTTAAATTAATATTCGGCTCATTAGCTTTTAAAAGTGTATGATGAAATTGCAAATTATGCTATTATATATATTTATATATATATATATATATTTATATATTTATATATACTCAATTAACAGTAATTTTGTGCAGTTACATTTTTTGCAATTCCGGTTCCTGTTGTGGTACCGGTGGTACAAAACTGAATTCCGGTTCGTGATTCGGCGCTCAGATGTACCTAGTTCACCCTGGTTTCTGTGATAATATTAAGCTGGTTACGGGTCGGCAACTGTTCTATCTGTCTATAGAAACCACACATTTATCGTTACTACAAGACTGTATTGATTTGGTTGTGTTGTGGTGTACGGTACACTGATGGTTAATATGCTTGCCAAAGATCATCAATGGAATAAAAACGCGAAAACCAATCAACTACAGACCGCGAGCAACGAACTTCATTAAAGTTTCGAGTTAAAATTAGGTTCATTTGCGGTTTGCTATCTTGATGGAGCGATAAAGGGTTGCTAAGCAGTGTAATTGCTATTAGGGAATAGGTATATATGTATAGCTGGAGGATGATATATATACATATTGTATTACGTACATATATAGTATATATATTACGTATGTATGCATGTATAGCATCAAGTGTTGAGTTGACTGAAAGGTCTGCGCTGGAGTTAGGAAGAGCTGTATGGTGTTACAGGCATACTGCAACAAAACGTCAAAAGTCATACACTTTAGTTTTTGATATAAATTACCAAAACTTAAATTCCGATTCCGGGTCCGGTTCCGACAAAAAAAATTTGATTCCGATTCCGCTTCGGACAAAATTTACTTCCGGATTGGAAGCCTATTTTGTAGGATGCCTTGACTGGTTAGTGTACGTTTAAAATAGAATAATGAAGAAGCAATAGCCGGACGTCGTCAAAAGTCTAGCGCTAACCTAAACGTTGCAAAAAAATATTGGAAACATAAAACTCGAAAAACTGTATTTATTTTTAAAATTAATGCCGGAAATTTTTCACGCTGGCTGCTGCACTCGTTTACACTTTGTGTTCGTTGTTGCAGTTGTAGTTTCGTGAAACGAACTTCTGGCGCTGGCGGCTACGCCGATGTTGAAATAGATTTGCATAATTTTAGGGTGCTCTCATATCGGCATGCGACGACAATAGCATTGATTTGTGGAATTTTCGCCAAAAGAAGCCACAAGTTGTGCATAGTTTGCAGTTCCAACGAGAGAGGTTAGTACTTAAGTCAAAATTGTATTCATAGTTTGGTGCTGGTGTTGTTCTTGTTGTTCTTGTTGTTGTTACGGAACTCAGTGATGACTGAAAATAAGGTAGCAGTTTTCAAATTAGCGATCCATTAAAATAAATTGCTTGAATTGTCGGTATCTCAGTTTTGGACAATGTTACTTTGAGGGGCGTAAATGTGGTATAAGCTTATTCGCCAAGCCTACGCTTAAGAAAAAGCATAATAATAAAAATAATAATAATAATAATAGTAATTTGCCAATAAGGTAAGCCTAGGACTAAGCGTGAGGCAGCGTGTAAGTAGAAAATTTATTGTCTAATGCACGTCAAGGTAACATGAACCCAAAGCTTGTCTAATATATTGGTTTCAGGGCAAAACAACCGATAGTTTTATAGCACTGTTGTGTAGTCTGTTGTCGGTTTGGTCTCTGTCAGTGTATAATATTGTAAGCCTTTCAAGTTTGATGCGTAGGTTGCAATGATTTCCGCTGTTATGCTCAAGTAAATTGCAAACCAAATTAAGCTTCGGGTCGGGTTTATATTAAAATAGGTGCGGTTTTATTTGGGGCCAGAACTTTGCTGAAGCGGAAATTGACGGACGTGGGTGGTAGTTTAGGGGACAGGCAAGCGGCATTGACGAAGGAAAATTGGTTCGGATGGTGTGTAAGCAAATATGTACGGTGCGACACACGGGTGAATGATAGTGAACATAAGGGTGCAGGACGTTACAGTGGGCAATCTGAGTTTTGTCTACACGAGCGGCTATTTTTGTTATTATTTAAGTAGCCGGTATGTTCAAATGGCCGTTGTTTATCTATTTACTAGGTTGCAACTGAAATTCCAGTTCCGGCCGGAATTCGTGCAAAAATTTAATTCCTGTTCCTGTTTCCTGTTCCTGCATTCGAAGATGCAGGAACCGAAATAATTACGGTTTTGCGGCAAATTATGGTTAATCAGTTGAATATTGGAAACTTTGTCTTTAAAAAGTTATTCTTCAATTCTGTAATAAACTGTTTCTGTTCTGTTTTCGCAAAACTTGATGATGAAATAGCAGATAAACTACAAAGATGCAGGAACCGAAATAATATTTAAATGTTGGAAACTTGTCTTTTGAAACATTTTTATGTCGAAATTAATGTTTTTGCAATAAATTCAATTTTGTTACTAAACTGTTCCTGATATGTTTTCGCAAAAGTTGATGATGAAATAGCGGGAAAATTCTTTTAAGCCGCTTGCTGGCAAGTTTTGTAAAATCCAACAGTTTCAAATTCCGGTTCCTGTTCTTGTTGCGGTTCCTGCAAACAAATTCAATTCCTGTTCATGTTTCTGTTCCGGGAAAACATATTTGCTATTGGAACCCTACTATTTAACGATATATTTCACTGGAGTCTATTCTGAGGATTACAAGATGTTTTGTTTCGCTAATACAAGTTAAGGTTTCGATGGTATGTCAAGGGTGTCACAATGTTGAAGCTTGAGGATATGTGATTTGAGTCGAATACATTTGTATTATGGTCTATAGACGCGTATCGTTGAGTAGTTTGGGATATGAAAACAGAAAAATATTTCATTTTATTTAATTTTAGTATAACCTGTTGTCATCTTCCGCTTCGCAGTAAATGGCTTTACGTTGGTACCGATCGTGGCAACATACATTTTGTTAATATTGAAGATTTCACCGTATCGGGTTACGTTATCAATTGGAACAAAGCGGTTGGCATGTAAGTCAGGCTGGCAAAAGATTAATTATATAATTTATTTAAAATATATTTACTTTTAGAATAGTTGACGTATTGCGGGCGTTGTTTTGATTTTAAATATATGTTAAAATGAAATTTGACAGTCCTGTTAATTAAATTCTAATTATTTCAACGCTAAACTCTAGTTTATACGACACAAATAAACAGTTTTTTGGTTGGTCGTGGGTTTGAGTTAAAACAAAGCGCTTGTGTGTTTAAGATTTTAAATAGTAAAATTGAAAACGAAGTTTTTTCGTAATTTGTTACTTACATTATTGTTGTGTTCTTAGGTTGTTGGATTGAAGTATATTATTTTAATTTTTTATTATTAAACGTTTTTTATGTTTCAGAGCGCAAAAAAGCCGACCTGGTGCAGTTGTTCACTTAAGCGATAGTCCTGTGGACGAAGCTAAGGTACAAAATCATATTATTTGCTTTTTATGTTTTCTTGCTTGTGTGTTTTATGTTATTTTCAAGTTTAAATCGAAAAACTTAATTCGTATGGCTAACTTTTGGCGAACTTATGTTCAGGTATGGAACTCGCGGTCTCGGTTCCCAGTTGTTTGTTGACTCGATTTTTGAGTTTGGGTAGGTCCACAAACTGAAGCCAAAACGCGCTAATCAAATATGTATTGTACGGAAATCTATACGAAACATGACTTGTAAATTTGTTTAATAGTTTAAATTATCTAAATTAGTTAAGGAAATTGTTAAAAACTCATCTCGTTTCGAGTACTTAAAATTAAACATCGACTACGGTAACAACTAACAAGAACAACTGCATTAGAGTTACTTAAAACTGAATAATATGGCTTGACGAAGTAGAGAAATCATTTTCAAATGGCGACAAATTTTGTGCGAATTTAAAAACCAGCTTCGGCCGTAAAGAATCAGTGTATATTTCGAACAAAATGGTGAGAAATTTGTTTTAACATTTTTTTTAAAAAAATTTTATATTTTGCTTTTTTAGCTTTTAATTGGATTTGAAAACGGAACCGTTGTGCTATGGGATCTCAAAAGTCGTTCGGCTGAAAGTCGAGGAACGTGTGACCAGGTACATATTATGTGTGTATGTTGCATATTAATCTGGTCAGCATTGTTCTCTGCCGAGATATCTGATGCATCAGTCGGCGGGGGAAGAGTGACGAAGAAAGTCAAAATAGAATAAAATAGGAACCGGTTTTGTTCAACAGCAAAAACAACAATAACAGCAGCAGCAACAACAACAACAACAACAACAACAACAACAACAACAACATCACCACCACCACCACCACTCCCACCACCACCACTATAATTATAATGCTAATAGTAATAATAATAATAATGGTAACAAGCATAAGTTACAATATATTGCAAGCAAACTTTTTCATTCTCGAGGTATTGCACCTTGCAATTGGAGATGAATGATACCTCGGCTTCCTGCATAAGCTGTGTTTCGTTTGGGACTCCACAGTACAAATATTTTTAGATGCTACTTATTTATCGGCCGAAGCATTTAGTGGTCGTAATGCAAAATTTTTTAGGAATATTACTTATTTGTCAGATTTTGTATGTTGTGTGCATAAATTGAAAATAAATTAAAAAAATAAGTTGGAATGATACCCAAATATACGTATCGCATTTGAGCTTTAGCAAAATTGGTACGTTGCAGGGTTTAACCAGTGTCTGGTGGCATCATGACGGTAAACAGTTTATGTCGTCACATGTCGATGGCAGTGTATCAACATGGACGACAAAATCATTGCTCAAACCGTCGGCCATATTTATACCACATGCACGAAAAGCGCAACAACAACAACAACAACAACAACAACAAGACGCGTCTGCTGGCAACAGTAAGGCGGTACGATATAGGCCGATTTCAAAATTGGAATGGCGAAGCGGAAAGTAAGTTTTACTTGTACAGCGGTATTTGAAATAACCAGCGGCGAAAAATGTAATTTTCTCCGAATTTTTTGATTTCTTTATTTAGTATGTTTGGTTGAGTTAGCCAGGTGCATCCGTATAATATCTGGTGCCTTATGTGCAGTAAACGAAGAGAATTAAATTAAGTACACAGTAATCGTGGTCAGGTCTTCAGCATCTACTCATACTGTTTTACCATCATGTTGAAATTTTTCCAACGTTCAACGGCCTGTTACGTCTTACTGCGTTAACAAACGATGGAAAATTTAATATCTGGCGTTACGGTCGCAGTAATCTCAAGCAGTTAGATTCGATTTTGTGAGCGATTGTATCCAAAAAACGAATAATCGCGATGTAGATGGCGAATAAGAATGCTTTGAATGTTGTTTCTTAGGTCGGCGTAGTGCGCAAAATTGCTTCGGCAATAATCATCTTTGTAAAATGCATCAGAAGTGAATTTGTGGACAGTTACTCGCGGAACTAAATCTCAATAAACTACATTTTTGTGTACGGATGTTTACAAAATTGGTTATTTTCAGTGATGAATGGATAATATTTTCTGGCGGACTGCCAGCCAAAGTCAGCGGTCATCGCTTAACAGTCCAGCACGGGTCTAGTACGACAACAAAGTCAACCACTGTACTTGAAATGAACTCAAACGTTGTAACATTCATTGCTCTTTGCACGTCACCCTATCCAACAGGTATGTATTTCTAATACAGAAATAACTTGCTTCTGACTCAAAATACTCGTTTATGACACGTTAAATTATAACTTGCTCTGGTTACCAGAATAGGCTTTCGTGTTTACTCGGTGGAGCTGCTGTGGCGTTTTGTATAGAACGGAGATAACGGCAGTGTTACATTTTAGAAGCTCAAGATCCGTTTGCGGTGGCGGTTCTGCTTCAAAGTGGACTTGTGATTGTCGATTTGTCTACTCCGGGGTATGGCTTGTAAACGCGTTTTGAAGAAGTATTTTGTTGCTATCACTTTTCAAGTGTTGTTTTTTTGTAATTATGGAATTTTAATCTTTTCAAGGAAAACTATCCGGCAAACGTTGATTATTGAATTGAACTATGGATCATGGATTCATATGTTAGAATATGTTTAGTGCGTAGCATGAAAGCACTGTATGTGCGTTTATTTTAGCGTAATATAAAATTAACACTAAAGATAAAATGGTTTAATAATTGCAGATATAGCTGAAATAACATTTTTACTTCATATTTTGTTGCAGATATCCGTGCTTTGATAATCCATATCCAATGGACGTTCACAGTTCTCCGGTGACATACTGTAGATACATTTCAGACGTGTCCGGTGATATCATTTCAGCATTGTATTCGATTGGCTCAAAACAAAAACGACACGGATATTCTGATCAGGTGAGTGTGGAAGTTGTTGTCAGAAAATTTCCGTTCGATTTTCAGTGTAGCCGCTTAAAGTTGAATTGTAATTTCGAATTTAGAAAGATGTGAAAGCTATGGTTACAAAAAGGACATTAAACGGCAAAACAACTCTGAAATATATTAATATATAGCTCAGAGTTTCAAAAAGGAAATAAACATGTAGCGTTTTTGTTGTTTCTTCATGACGTTACGTACAGGTTTCAATGACTGAAATAACACATTTTAACACCAAGGATTGCGCTATACTCGCTGCATGCCGTCGGACGCCGCCACGCGGCGCGATAAAAATTTTGCCGCGCGCCGCTGTAAAACGTTTTATTACGTTCGGCTCAGTAAAGTATAGCGCAACCGGACATTTTTGTGTCGGAGTATTTTTGCGTTTAGATTTTTGTTTTTCATAACAATATTGAAGCTGTATTGTTTACAGAAATGGCCAATTATCGGTGGAAATGAAGGCGACGGTGGTGTCAGTTATCAGGAGCTTATTATTACTGGGTGAGTTTTATGGCGCTTTTGTGGAAAATTCTCAAGTTTTCTCTATTACATCTACTAACGAATTAACTTTTTAACATTAAAATGCTAATTTTATCTAACAGGTTACATTAAATATTAAATAGATGTAATTCAACATTATGTTGACTAACGCTAATTATTTGGCCTACAGAGTGAAAGACGGGGATGGTGATTTAGAAAATGGAAAGATTAGGCTCAAGATGTGACCTATGTTTGACCATACAATTAGGTTTAGGTTTAGGCTTGGTCTTAGCAGGCAGTTGGGGATGGATTTTTAGCTATGATTCTTTCTATTCATGTATATTAACCCTTTCCGTCATAGAGTATACTGTCAGCAACTAAATACAATAATGTATATACGAGCAATACACACACTGTGAGCAGTATTTAACATTTATAACATATATGCGCAGTGCAAAATTTCCACTGCGATACCCCTCGCGCTCGAGCGTCAAGCTCCTATAGCTCAGTGGTCATCGTAAACGCCTTCCACACGTGAAACTGGGGATCGAATCATACCTTGAAATTACATGTCAAATGAAATTGAAAATATTCTTGTGAGAAAGGGTTAATTTTGTAGAATGTTTTTATTTTCCATTGTGCAAAATAAATTATTAAAAATGTTATTACAAGATGTAACGTTGTTGAAAAATGTTGAATATTGTATTTTTAGACATGCTGACGGGTCGGTCAAGTTTTGGGATGCGTCCGGTTTGACATTACTGGCTTTGTACACGTTGCAAACTACGGAACCTTTTGAGCGTTGCGATGATTCAACGGCTGGTGTTGCTTCGATTGAATATGGTGCAAGCGGCAAACCGTCGTCTCCTGTGAAAGACAAACCTGATCAGGATAGTGTTGGTATGTTTATTTTTGGTCAGTGTGATAACGGAACTGGATTATACCGGAATCGGAATCGGAACATCAAATTTATACCAGAATCGAAATCGGAACTTCAAATTTTGTGACTATACGTATAATTTGTATTAACAAGTATAATATTGATTTAGGGTGTCTGTTGGCTGGCAACAGTTCTCAAAAACGTCGCACGAACAAATTGGCAATCATTTTTAGCTCTGTAAAACTAAACTTCAATCAATTATTGATGTTAACTCATCGAAAACAATTTAATAGATAAATGATGCAGAATTTTTATACAACATATCACAACAGGTAGACGTAAAATTAAAATGTGGAAATTCCGATTCCGATTTATTATGCAATCGGAATCGGAATCAGAACTCGTTTTGAATCGGAATTCTAATCGGAATCGGAATTCTGATTGCAGATTGCATCCTGACTTTGGTGAACATCATCATAAAATTATGTTTGCATCGTCAGGTTGTAGATGATCATTAAAGCTGTCAAATGCAGTAAAAACTTGCATGTGCGAAGAATGTTTAATGTATAACAGCCGAATTGTATTAAATGTTAACTCGTGTTTGGTCTTCACAACGGCGATGATTTAGAGTATGACATTCGGTTCATAGTTACTGCTACTTGTTAAGTTGTCTTATTGATCTAAGTTTCTAAGGGTGATGTGTTTTTGTTAAGCTTCTAATGATGCGACACTTTTTTTCGTTTTCAGACACCAGCGCTTTGTTTTGCGTACAACGAGTTTCGTTTTGTGTCGAATCGCGCATTCTCGCGGTTGCTGGAGGCGCCGGTCATGTAATGGTATACAGATTTTCGAAGATCGATGTTACAGACACTGTTACAGTAAGGCTTACGAATTTTAATGTTTGGTTTTATTAGCTGTAGGATTTCACCAACATTGAGGTTAAATACGTGGTGTCTTACATGGACCAGGGTATTAAAAAGACGGGGTACGTTCTATAATTATTTCGAAAGGGGCTCTTGTGTTGCGACCCCCTCAATGGCTAGGTCCTTATTTTCTGAGACGAACTACAAAATAGATATTCTGTGAAATTGCAGTTAACAAATGCTGTTCAACCGTGATAAGCATCATTTCTCTTAATAGTTAACGGTTGTTTTTTGTGTGTACGATATTACACATGCGTGGTAAAAATAGTATGTAACGGTTGTAGCAGTGGTTTGTAGGTGATAGAAACACCGATTGAATCGCTTGCGGATCCTATACACCAAGCTATCGCAACACCCATGGAATACACGCAAAGTAGGCTCGCTGTACCTGAAGCTGACTCTGTTCACAAGGAACAAGATGCTTCAAAGGATATTCACCCAACGAATGACAACAATGCTCTGTTGAAGTTGAAACGAACCAGCTCGAAGCCAGAATTGTATGATTCGGCTGAAAGCAGCAATAGCTGTGGCAATGTAGCTGCAGCTGGAAAAGCAGTTGGTGGTGACGGCGATACAAGTAGTGTGGCTACGTCTGAAGGCGGAGAAAAAGTAAGATAAGTATGGAAATTAGTCTTCGGTTGAAATATTTAGTGGCTCAAAGACTGTAGAATTTTCAGTTATAACAATGTTCATTCATCAGTATTCTTTTGTAGAATTCAGTTGCAAACTTGGTAGGGAGGGCTGGCAATAAATCACCATTTCCCAGCATGGTAGTGTAACTGCACTACGGGACCGTGCGGAAAAATTTGCTACTTGTGAGAACCGGAGATTTTGGGACCAGCAATGACTGTATACGTATTGTTAGTTAAGTCTTACTTTCCGAGCATATACCAAATTTGTTCAGCGCGTTGATCATATTGGCGCTGTAACTCTTTCTTAGTGGGATGCTTTGGAGGCACTTTTTGCGTTTCTGGAAAGAATGTGGATAATTGTGTTCAGTTGCGGTAAAAAGAGAAAATGTAGGTTTATTCTAACTTAAGAAAATGTAAAGAGATGGTTTTTAATTGCGAAGTTCTTATGCTTAATTAATGCGGTCGCAATATAATATTGTTGTTAGGCATTTTTATTGATCTATTTTTAGGATTATACATATCTATTAAAAGTGAAAGGTGGTCCACAAAAGAAACTGCCTGGGTATCAACCCGAGTTAGTATGTTTGCTGCCAACGTTGAGCACCAGTCATGCATTTTCAAACTCGACGCTAGAAAACACGCCAGCGCAAAACATTCGAACAGCTGGCGAAGTCGTTACTGCTTTAGTCTTGAATAGCAGCTATGGATTGTAAGTAATGAAAAGACGAGTTGGTTTGAGTTGATTGTAGATGGCGCCGTTACTGAACGTCGGATGTTCAAAGTTTAATGAAGTGCTATTTTTAAGGTTAACAACGAACCTGTGTTTTGCTGTTGGCAATTCACACGATCGCAATTGTTTACATTATAAAGTTCATAACGAAAGTTAAAAAGTATTTCTAAATATATAACTGCTCCAGAGTAGCACGACCTGTGGTTTTAGAACGCTAAAGTTTAAGCTACTTTATTTGAGCTTAAATAAGCGGAGAAATTGGTGACTGTGAAGATAATAGCCTAAAATGCAAACTTTTGTTCGCTTATTTCAGATTGGCGTTTGGAACGTATAAAGGATTTGCCGTGGTGGACATTGTTCAACATGTTTGCGTGATAACAATGACGTTTACGGATATTCACGGTGAGTCTTTCCACTCTATTAATAATATTTTTATTGTTCCAGTTTAATGGTACACGTACACCCATATATAAAAACATAATTTGACTCTGGTACAAGTTACTGATTGGTTTACAAAAAGTTTCAGCGCGGTGTATTGATAATTTTGTTTCTTTATTAATTTATCAGGCCAATGTAGAGAACAGGGCCGGAACAATATTTTAAGCTTATTCCTAAGCATAAGGCTGAGCTTAAGCCTAAGCGTAAGCGTAATAATGAGTTTATTCATAAGCCTAAGCCAAGCAAAAAAATTAGTCTGAAGCTTAAGCTTATTCTATTGCAGTCCCACAAAAAACGTTCCGCCCCTGATCTTTACATGGGTCATATATTAGTTAAGTTTTTGTTTCGTTATTTACTTTGCCAATAATTAATCAATATTACATAGTTTTTTCTGCATTTGCGAAATCGGTGGTTTCAGGATGCATCGATGCAAATCCAACAGCTGGGTGTGCAACGCGTTCGCGTCGAGCTTCGTTTTCTAAAGCACAACATTCAGGCGATTCTACAGGAACTGCAGTCACTGATGGAACGTTGTCTTCACCAACAGCAGCATCTCAGTCGACCGCTGGCGGTCCCATAGAGGTAAACGCTTTATTGCAATCGTAGTTAGTTTTCTAACCGATTAGTTTATATTTTGCAATTGCGCTGTGCCGTTCAGATTCGTGATCTTAATAGTTTAGAAAATGATATTTTTTTGCATGAATGCCAATTTTCTTATTTTTATTTGTATATTTGTGTATCTTTATTATTTTGCTGATTATGGGATGTCTTTTTGCACGCTTTTTGTTGTTTAATTTGTATACTTAACACAAACAAAAGCAACTATGGCAGTAATTGTTGCGCTTAGTCTCAGTATCAGTTTTGGACCTGACAATAAGGATCGTGGCACCGTATCAGTTCGGAACTATTTTGCAGATTTTGGGTTAACATTTAACACAGACGATAATGTTCTGTTTCGTACTCGACGATTTGGGGTCGCATGTTTGTTTTTGTGTTTTGCTGTTTGTAGAGCATTGTGTAGTTTATCGATACGTCAAAAACTAAATTGTGTTTTTGTTCTCTTTTTTAGTCTAATGAATTGTTGTGTTCGGTTAAATCTAAATTGTCAGATGTCGATACGAGACAGGACTATCATCGCTCAGGAGATTACCGCAAAACTAGCACAAAACACTTGCCAAGCGTGTTTGAAAAACGCAAACCATTTGGCAGCGCTCGACGGTTTCGAGATTCTATTCGCCGCCGGTTGCCACTGTTTGATTCATTGAATCGAACAACGTTTTCACCGACACATAGCCCTAGCTCAGTAATTTCAAAAATGTCAATTGTTTTGCTGACTGATGAATTGTTGGAAAATGAAGGTAGCCACAGTAGCAGTAATGGGGTAGACGTTTCACTTGACTACTCTGAGCCTGCTGATGATATAACCCAGCATACAGTTCACGCAGTCGGCCGTGGCATGGCACGTGTAACATCAAACGACATATGGCTTCAGCGCAGAAAATACAGTCTAAGCTTGAGACCACAGTTTTTGAATGACCTGAGGCATGCTGTGGACGATAACCAGTTGACTGAGGTGAACGAAGATGAATTGACAGAACGAAATCGAGCACATACGTGGTCACGTGAGTCTGAAAGTGAATCGAGTTGTAACACGTCAAAGAAAGTAAGTTCGGCCGAAATTGAGCCGGCAAATGCCGTACGTTCTCTTAAGGAAGTCGAACGGAAGGCTTTGTCTGCCATTATTCAGAGAAATACAGGCAAACGTAGCACAGATGTTACTTCGGGTTATTCTTCGGGTGATTTGTCAACGCAGGGAACGCTCTCTGTTCGAAGCACTGTTGGACAACAGGCAGATAAACAATTTGCTGAAGAAGTCGCGACCAAAATTACTTCCTTGCAATCCAGGCGGCAACAAATTTGGAGAAAAGAAAGCTTGAAGTATCGTAAGAACAAAACTAACAGCTTAGATCCCAGTGAAACTAGTACGAATGATTCAAACTTGACGACCCAGGTGCCAGATCGTTCAATAGTTTCAGCTGAAGAAAATGATATTACAAATTCAGGCTGTACCACAACGGCCAGTGTTCAATCTGTAAAGGTAAATGGTGACGTTAATAAAGTTACTAGACAACTTAGCCTCACTCCAAAAATATCGCTTGATGAGTCTGTGAGAAACACCGCTATACATTCATGGTCCCCGCCACCTGATCACACAACTAGTCGTGGTTCGATTGTGAGTCATCCTGAATTATCTCGGTTTGGGACGCTCTCGATTAGCCGCACTAGTCCTGCTGTAACCGATGAAGATAGCCCTAAGTTTGATTTTGGCAGGTTAGCTGGAGGTATTTATGATGCTTTGCTCAATGCCAGTTCGCGGTCTGCTGACTGTTCTCGCAAGGGCTCGTATTATGAACCTGGAAAAGACGCTAATAATAAGCCGAGTTCTTTGAAGAACTCAAACGATTGTGTGGCTGCGGAAACTGATGCAGTCGGATGGGGAGAAACAATATTGGGTCATATGCCTAAAGAGCGAATACATGCGTCGTGGACCAGTTTTCGAGATTTTATGACAAGCAAAATTGCAAGCCCCGAAGTAGACTCCGACACCTTGTCGCATCCAACCGACGAGACCAATATGAAGAACAAAAGGTTCGAAACTACGATACCACCACCTTCGCCCATTGATATTCCTTATTCGAGTGTGGGACGACTTGTTGAATTCAGAAATAACTCGAAGCGTTACAATAGTCCTGACAAAGCGAATGTTCTTTTTTCAAGGTTACAATCAGCTCCAACAGACGTTGGTTTGCGTCGCAATGCCAGTGAAGGGCGTATGAATTTTTGTGACGAGTACGATCTGTTGCGAAAAACATCTGCCCAGTTGTTTGGTTACAGTGATAAATATAACATTTTTCCACGCGTTGATACCTCAATAGCAAAAAGCATCGCTGATTCAAAAGCAAAACAAAATAAGCATAATGGGCTAAAGCAACGCCATACGTACACCGAATATGCGAAAAGTTTTGACATTAGCCATCACGTAGACATGAAGAAAGATGCAAGTTTACAATCTCAACATTGGAAGCGCTCTGCAACACATAGATTCGATTTGCAACCATATCCTAGTAAGTTAACCAGTTACGATAAAAGCATTCCCACCACCCGAAACTTTCTGCGCAATTGAATTTTAACTTCAGATTTAAATTTGGTAAGCGAATAATATTTATGGTTCGGCGTCGTTCTGAACCAAGGGACACTGAAATCGTACCGCTTTATAAATATTTTAAATTTGAAAGAAGTAACATCAAATTTCAAGTTTACTACTTAATGTTGTATTGTTTGATTTTTAATATTACTAAAATATTTTGTAGTATCATCTAAAACACATCGCGTTTTGCTTTGCCTGCATTAGTGGGTCGATGCTTCTATTTTATTTTCTTTGTTGTGGCTTATAATTTGCTATTTATTTTTTCAAATTATCGTGGTTCAGCTGTTTTATGCAATTTTATGCTTGCGCAATTTTGGTGATCAGATTGGTACTATAATAGCAACGCATTGGTCAGTGTAGTTTTCTTAGCCATATTATATTCCTGCATTGTCAGTTTCTTCTGCGTCAGGTCCGCATATTTTGCCACACCCTGTTTACGTTTTAGATTTTCGCTATTCATTTGTTCCTGTTCCAGTTCGATTCCGCTTTTCGTTTGTTCCGGTTTGATTCCGCTTTTCGTTTGTTCCGGTTTGATTCCGCTTTTCGTTTGTTCCAGTTTGATTCCGCTTTTCGTTTGTTCCGGTTTGATTCCGCTTTTCATTTTATCCGGTTTGATTCCGCTTCTTTTCATTTGATCCGGTTTGATTCCGCTTTTCATGTTATCCGGTTTTATTCCGCTTTTCATTTGATCCGGTTTGATTCCACTTTTCATTTGATCCGGTTTGATTCCGCTTTTCGTTTGATCCGGTTTGATTCCGCTTTTCATTTTATCCGGTTTGATTCCGCTTTTTGTTTGTTCCGGTTTGAGTTTAACGCTTTCGTGTTATATACTTCTTCGTGGGTTTGACGTGGTTTGTTCTGTTTGAATGCTTAACTAAATTTACCGATTAAAGTAAGATTACTAACCTTTAGAGATTGCTTGCCTGGGCACATTATTCTTTCTTGCTGATTGCGTTTATTGTTGCTTGCAAATTTGTAAACAATAACACGCTTGTGTGTTTTAAACTGCTTTGTGTATACAAATGACAATAATGTGAACAAGATAATTTGAAAATTTACTTTTCTACTCAATTTTTAGTTATTAAAAGCCGAAATGATTGTTAATCTAAATTTCAATTTGTTGGTGCTTTAGCAATTGAAATGGTTTTTTGTAATTAGTGGTTTTGTTTGTGACTGGGCTAATTATACCCATCCGACCGGCTGAAAACATTTTGGCAACTTTCCGGTAGGGTCAGGACTTACGCTCAAATTATGAAATGAATGTTTTAACGTAAGACCCTTTTCCGCATAGGGTACATTATGCGCTGAGCCACTATTTACAAACTGCGTACGATCAAACTGACAATAATTATTATTAAACGTACATATCTTGTGCAACACAAAATCTAAGCAGATATAAGAGCCATCGGAAAGTAGCGTCAAGCTTTTATAGCAAAGTGGCGATGATAAAAGCCTCCCAGCTCGCAATACAACAAATGTAGCAAAAATGTTATATTTTGTCAGAGTTTAAATTTGATTTAAGTTTCAGTATTCAGTAAAATAAATTGTCTGTGATAAACATTTGGAAGGTTTGATTGGGGTTTCTGGTGGGTTTTTGTAATTTCGCTGAGGTTTTTGTTAAGACAAAAGTGGTGAAAACACACGGTTTAACCCAATAAAATGCCATAAGCACACGGCATGTACATTATTAACGTTGTTGATAACGTGTAATGTATTGAACGCAAGCGGCACGTTTCAAAACGGAAGCTATACACTATTCGATATTAAGAAGCATTATTGGCTGTGTGCGTTTTTCAGACCTTCCAATTTCTGTATTTTATAGTAAACTTTCACCATAAAGCATTAAATACCATTAATGAAAAAAACGAGAGCAACAGATCAAAATAAGCTGAAGTTTCGTTATATTTTGTGCAATTTTAGGCTTTATGTTAATCGTGCGAACAAGGTATGTAAGCCACTTGACTATTGTTAAAATATGTTTTCAATTTAAGAGATTGTTAACAGTGTTAATGATACTGTTCTGTGTAGACCTTTGCTTGCTATTAATATTTATTCGCCAGTTTAGGAGTGCTCCAGCGATCCAAATAACACCATTTCTTCGACGCAAAACAGCCATACGCCGTTGCACCGTACTTTATCAGGCAATGGAACTGCTGATAACTGTCGATCAGTGCAAGGTTAGCAAAGTGAAAAATAGCAAATTATTGCGTGCTTTTATAAAACAATTATTATTATTATTATTATTTTTATTATTTTTAGTATTATTATTATTACTATTATTACTGATCGGAAAATATAGTTAACGTTATCTTGGGAACAGTGTTATTTATAGCGTAGTGGTCGGTCTATCTAAAACGTCTAAACAGTAGTGAAAAATTCGACAATTATTGTATATACCAATGATGTAAAATGGAGTCGTAGAATAATGTGGATTTTTGAACATTTTCCGAAAATATTCTAAATTTCGGTGAAAATTCTATCGAACCAGAACGATAATTAGTTTACCAGGAGTGGATGATCTTAAACGATAGTGTGCAACTAGCTGAGCGGTGCATGGTACACAATGTACCAGCACGCGTTGCGTTTTCGCCTTACCCCACTGCTTGTCGAGGGGGGATCGATTTCAGCTTTAATTCACACTTATTGGTTGACCATTTAAGAATACAAATGGAAATGTATGAACATGTGGGAATGCAACATATATATAATGTTTGCGAAAAATTTTCACCTCCCAAGTAAGGTGGGTAGGCCAAAAACGCAACGCGTGCCGAGTACATTCTTTTCTACACAGAATGTGTCCAGTTGCACGCTCTTGTTTAATAGATATTATCCACTCTTGGTGTTACCGAAGCAAAAGTGTATTTTGTACGGATGAACCTAGTTTGCTTGTATAACTGGCTAATATTTTCAAATATTTAAGTGCAAACTGGTGTTATTTATTTACATAGCGTGTAGCAAAATGCACAAAATACCCGGGTTTGGACCAAATATTCCTGAAGACCACACATTAAAGTTGTAAGCATTCAAAGTGTACGATGCGATGCTCTGCTTGCAGTTAATTTATATTGTGATGTTTATTGGAATTGTTGCGTTTGGTCTGGGGTTACTTGAAAATGAACTTTAGTTTAATTTTGTCATAACTTCAAAAATCTGAGATATGTAGAAAATGTCAGTGAGCTGTGTGATTTCTGGCCCAGTAAAGCGTATTTCAAGCTACCAGTTTATAGCATTAAAATGGGTCATAAGAGTTTTCCATCGAGTTAGAAGTTTAGTGTTGAGGTGTACCTTTAACGTTTCGTAGTTTCGCGTTATGTACAACTGCTAAATCGCGGTAAGTTGGTACAGCGGGTCTTCAATGATGCTTTCATTCGAGAGAAGCGATGCCTATATTTATCGTAGCTGAGACAGAAGTAAAAAAATTTTAACCAAAATTTTTGGATTTATATATTGAAATTTCAGTTGAGTTCAACTTTAGTTTTCAATTGCTCATTCTTTTTGTTTAGCACACGCAGTATGGGCGGCAAACGTGTAAAGTTTTGTTGTTGTGCTTGTAGAGAAAGAATCCAGTAGTCTTGCGTTATCGCACAGCTCGAGTTTCAACAGCGAAGACGGTAGTGAGCAACCATCGCGTGGTGGCAGTACCGGCAGACCTGAATGGATAACAACGATTCAGTTTATCGACTCGACATTAGGAAGGCAAGGTAAGGTTGAGTTTAACTTTAATATAATCACGTCACACGGACTGCGAGTCGGTGTTATTGATTTTACGTGCCACAGTTTAAATGGCACCCGACTAGAGTGTTCACAGCCTATGCATTTATTTAGATATGATACCAACCGTTGAGAATAATATGTGATTGTTGTTACTTGTATTTCACTAGCGCGGCGAGTGAGTTCCAGTACGGCGCAATCTCCCACTCGTCAAATCGGCCATTTCAACACCCACTATTTAAATGCCCCTGGTTGAACCTGGGGAAACTCAGAAAATGCCCCCTCCCTCTTTTCATCCTTCCATCCAACGCAAGCTTGGGCTAGCAAAATGTCAGTGTTGTCTTCTTTAACGGTTGGTGACCGTGAGCGTAAAACCATAAATTAGGGTTGGCTTTGTAAATACACTGGTTAACTTAAATACCATGAGTGGATGATCACAAGAGTGTATGACTGTAATGTTGATTTTACTTTCTTCCAGATGTTGCTCCTGCACCTTCAATTTATATCGGTACATCAAGTGGAATTCTACTTGGCCTTGGAATTTGCCTGACACCACCGCCATTGGCCAACGCTACAGGATTGTCTGATACCGCGTCGGTCACTGAATTTGGTCCAATATTGAATGAGACTATAAGCATTCCACTTACTAATGGTACGTAGAGTGACACACAGAGTATATAAGGTCGTAGGATGTCGCAATGGACAATGCTTTTGATTTTGTCTACGCGAACGCCCACAGTGGTGTTATATCCTCTTCTACTTTATCTATCTATGTGTTGGCAAAAGCAGTTTTTGTAGTAAAGGGTGATTAGAGCTCTGAAAAACCTGGACTTCACTAAACCAAATCCTGCAACGGTTATTTTATTTGAAAAATGAAAAATTTAGGTCTGTCCGCTGTAAGCAAACTGCTTAACATTGATGACGACGTTCAAAACGCCAAAACCCCCAGGAACAGATAAATCGTGTTCGATTAAGACGGCATAGCAACCCCCTTAATAGATTAGTAAAGCACTTGAATGCCGTGAAAACGTAGTCGTTTTGTGAGCGTTAATGTTGATGACTAAGTTTTGATGTGTGGTGTCCGTGGCGTTGAGGGCAAGAGGGTTAAGTTTATTATATTGAATGTCAACATAATATGGTTCTGATTTTCATTCTGTGTATCAGCATAATTATGTGATTTAAACCGACAGACATTTTTGTTTTTGACTTACTCCAACACAATGGTAGTTCGCATTTTTATACACTTTTAGCTTTATTCAAAACATGGCGTGATTGCTATGCTATTTTTTACATAGAATGTACGCAGCTGCATGCTTGTCTAGACTCATCTCCATATTGTTGCATATATTTTTAATCAGCTGGTAGTGAACACAGAATGCACTGGTGTTATAATACGACTGTCTTGTTGCAGCTGTCGCAGCACGCGTGCGTTCAGCGATTTTGAACCTGTCATTTCTTGATGCAAATGGCGAATTGTTACTGTCACCGGTAGATGGTTGGCGTGATTTGAATAAAGCGCAGAAGTCCAAAGATACCATTGCGAACTGTCGAAGTGTTGGTAGGTTCACTGTTGGTTGTTTTGTGTTATTATTATTATTATTATTATTTTTATTCTTATTATTATTATTATTATTATTATTATTCTATTTAATATGGTCACCAACAGGATTAATATTGTAGTCGCGATTACGGTTGATACAGATTTGAAAATTAATTATGGTTCGGAGTACTAATTAGAACGATACTGTGAAATTCCTATATACCGCTATTAGCATATCGATGTCAATACGACACCCGTAACGCTACTTGACTCTGGCACACCTTGCCGCAAAGCTTGGAAATTTGAAATATAAATTACACGCGAGTAAAATGTGAACTACTATTTGAGTGCTGTGAAGTCAAGTCTGTCTAGGAGTCTGTGAAATAATCCGCAGCATTCAAGCATTCCGTCCACTGTAACTTTGGTTTGTTCAACTTTCAAAGATTAATATTGCTTTGCATGAACCCATCTTAGAAAATTGTCTTTTGCTGTAGCCTTTAAAAGCCAAACGTGATTTCGGTTACGGATTTGCGTCTTATCAGTTAAAAGTCAATGAACAACATTGAACCAGAGTTTCGAGCAATTTGTCGTAGCAGTCACTCTGTTTGAAAATACAAATTTTCGTTCAGCATATTTCTTACGATAATTTTTCTAGCCACACAAGAATGACTTGGCAATCGAAAAAATGTATTAAATCTTCCATTATTAGCCTACATCTGTGCTCCGTGTCATATTCGTAATCGCTCCATGATGAGCATAATATTATATTTTTCAAACGCTACATTGACATTGAACTCAATTAAGATGCGAATACAGTAAAATTTAAAAATATCGGTATCGGTATTGGGCCAAAAATCCGGATGCCGATGCCGATATGCTGATTTTACTGTATTCTCAGACTAATCGAGTTCAATTTAGCGTCTAAGAAATATATGCTCGTCAATGGACGCTACATTGAACTCAATTAGTTGGAGAGTACTGTAAAATTAATAAATATCGGTATTGGCATTGGCCAAGAAATGCTGATGCCGATGCCGATAACTTGATTTTACCGATACCGATGCCGATCGGTTCAACACTTCAGCTCTTAGTATTTTAAAGCAAGATACTATTTAGTGACTTGAGAACACAAAGCTTTGCTTTACTGGTTAGCGCATTTCGATTTGGTTTTTTATTCTAAATTACTCAAAATGCTGTTATTTTATGAATTTTGTAGTTTTCTCAAGAAACGCGCCTGCTGGTAGTCCTTCGGCAGAACAAGTAACAGATGATACCAGTTATGTTGTTATATGTAATGAGCATGATGTTGTCGTGCGGACTTTGGCGTCACCGTCAACATTACAATTTAAGGTACAAAATACATAGCTAGGATCGATCACAAATAACAGTAAAATTTGCCATTTTACGACGTTGAATTTCGAAAACGGGTATAAACTGTTTTCGCTCGAGGTTTTCGATTTGTGATAGTTTATGAGTATAAATGTGTTTGACGCGGTTCTGCTTCGGTTTTCGCGTAGTCTCTGATATTTGTGCCTGTTACTCAGTGATGGGCAGAATTAAGTACAGTCGGTATTGTGTTTTAAGTGCATTCTAATTGTGATTGTTCGTTACTTGGACGCAGTTAGCTTCGAGTTTCTGAGATCATAATTGAAACTTTACTTGCAATCGCGTTTCTGTAGTTTGGCATGAGTCGCGAACGTAGCACAACTGCAATTTGACGCAGCAAACGCAAAATTGCTATTGCGGTGCGCTTATTTTTGTCTGTCATCAATGTATAATTCGACTGATTTTAGTATTCGCTCGATCAACAACAAACGTTTCTATCAGCTGAAATTGCAATTATGTTAAACTCTGCAGTTTTAATGGCAGTAACTATCAGTGGTGAAGTGTGCGCTCTCAGTCTGCCTTCGTTGCGTCTCCTAATGCATTTTACGTGCCCATTACAGCAATCGCCTACAACTTCCAGTCAGGATATTTGCAGGTACATAACAAGCGAATAATAAATTATTGTTGTTTGAAAATATTTGATACATTTTGCATTGAATAATTGAATTTAGTCTTAAGGATTTCACTACTTGTCAAGCTATTTTTGGTGTCCAGCTTTGCGCTGATGTAGATGTTTGTTTATGTAGTAGTTTTATGGTTGCTGTGTGAAAATGAAACCCATACGGTTCAACAAAGAAATAACTGGCATCTGGCAGGTTCTGGCATTTTCTGGTATGTAATTGTGATTGAATGTCATGACAAAATGTCTGGCAGTCTAAAAGTGATGTTTTATAACCTGACAGCGCGTAAGATGTACGATTGACGTTGTTACGAAAGAATATTTATCAGACTTGATTTGCGCTTGGTAGTTTGATTTTGAATTCGACAAAATGGAACTAGCGATTTTGAAATAATGCTTTACTTAATTGCGAGCAAAACAAAATGTTGTTGCATATGCTGTACTTTACGAATGTTTTCTATATTTTAGGATAGCTAAAACGCTTGCGTTTTCCTACTACGGTCACGGTTGCTTCCTGTGTTCGCCATATGAAATTCAAAAGTTTTCCGTTTCAGCAGCCTTCCGGTAATGGTGTTGTTGTACTGTGACAAATTTAGGCAATCTTTCATCTTTAACTTTTACTTTTAAATAGTCAGCCGGATTTGCGCAATGCGCAAACGTTAGCAAATAAACATCAATCTGTCTGCAAATGTCCTTTTCAAAGAAGAACCACTTTTCTCTTGTAACAAAATATTGCGAACAAAGTAGTACTTCGAAAATTGCCCAAAATACGTATGTGGAGCATTCCTGGAGCGTTCCAGCTTATAGATATCGCTTGGATGTCGTAAATGAAGAATGATGTGTTTGCAACTTTCTTTCCTGTATAATATTTATTTATTGTTATTTTGTTGTGGATTTTGATCAACGCTGTTATAGTAATAACAGTAATAATCACAGAACGAAACTGAAGTATTAGATAATGTAACTTTAGAATTTGCATATTTACACATTATTACTCGTAATGCTACAATATGTTGTGATCATAAGATGCCTAAACCTCAGCATGTACTTAAACGTATTAATTAACTTCATGCCTCAGTATTGAGTGTATTTCTATTTTAGTGCTCAATTGTCCGAAATAACCGGTGAACTGTTTACATCGAAAGAAATGCCAGAAGCTCCAAAACCAAGCTTAATGAAGAGCTTATTCAGTACATCGACTGCGCTTGATCGTGAAGAATTGTGTAAGAAATTGATTGACACAAGCGGCTAATTAGTTTCTAGTTGTTTTAGCTTATCGGATTATCGCTACTGCTATATATGGTTAAATTCTGTCACAAGGACAATGGTAAGATTAGTGTTGGTTTTCCGTTCTCGCCGATAATCTTGGCGAAGAAGGTAAATAGAGTTCGGAATGTGGCCGGAGTATGGAAATCAATTTTTGTATCCGCAAAATGTTGCAAATTTGTGTCTGTGTTTGGCAGAGGATTCAAAAAATCTGGGGAAAGGACTGTTGGAGTATAATACTGGTCGGAATAGGTGATGTTGGATGCGAGGTATTGGTGAGTATAATACTGGTCGGAATAGGTGATGTTGGATGCGAGGCATTGGTGAGTATAATACTGGTCGGAATAGGTGATGTTGGATGCGAGGTATTGGTGAGTATAATACTGGTCGGAATAGGTGATGTTGGATGCGAGGCATTGGTGAGTATAATACTGGTCGGAATAGGTGATGTTGGATGCGAGGTATTGGGGAGTATAATACTGGTCGGAATAGGTGATGTTGGATGCGAGGTATTGGTAAGTATAATACTGGTCGGAATAGGTGATGTTGGATGCGAGGTATTGGTAAGTATAATACTGGTCGGAATAGGTGATGTTGGATGCGAGGTATTGGTAAGTATAATACTGGTCGGAATAGGTGATGTTGGATGCGAGGTATTGGGGAGTATAATACTGGTCGGAACAGGTGATGTTGGATGCGAGGTATTGGTAAGTATAATACTGGTCGGAATAGGTGATGTTGGATGCGAAGTATTGGTCTCTGTCCACTAGAAAAAAACGATGTTATTGTTTATAACTGAGTTGGTTTTTTAATGATACATGCGTACGTATGTGTGCATACATAACAAAATGTTGTTTTAGTTGGTGCCGCAAGCGGTCGTGCATCCAAATCCGTTGCGCGTCAAGTAGGAGGAACCGCTGCTACCGAAGCGCTGCGCGCACAAGCGCAGTCGAATGAATTTTCCCGAGCAAAATTGGTACGTTTGTAGTTTTAGACTGTCGTAAAGGGCGCTGTTCAGTGTTCGGGTTAAAGATGGCCGTAAAATTTTTAATTATTTTTTGCTCTACATTTTAGCGGTCCGATATCCGGTAAATTAATATCCGGTCGCACCATGGCTGTAAAGTTTTGGCTTGTTGAAAGTTAGTGTAATAATAATAATAATAATAATAATAATAATAATAATAATAATAATAATAATAATAATAATAATAATAATAATAATAATAATAATAATAATAATAATAATAATAATAGTGTGCATTTTGTTATTAACAGTTGCTCGGTGAACGTGGTGAAAAGTTGGGCGCAACTGAAGAAAAAACACAAATGATGCATGACGCGTCGATGCAGTATTCACGCGACGCACGGGAAATGATGCTCAAATACAAGAACAAAAAGTGGTATCAGTTTTGAGTGCTAGAAGGTTGACTTAAAATGGCAGGTTTGGCTTCGAAATAGCACTACTGGTTATGGCATTGGTAAGAAGACCTAACATCGATGTTAGCCGTATATTATTTAGATGCGTAGCAAAAAGCATTTTTAATTTGAGCATTAGCTTTGGATTAACAGTGCAATATTTCGGAAATATTTTGGCTGCTGCAGTGTTCTACGTTGGGAAAGAAGTAAACGGACACGAGGATGAAGCGGACAGTGTTAATGGGCAACTATTTGTTGAGTATTGGGTATAACGGCGACAGGTAATATTCAATACAATTTTGACGTACATACCATAATATGTACTCGGTGTCTCGCATTATGTAAATCTTGTGGATGTTTTGTTAGATTACCTGCATATCTGAATGTAGCATATTTTAATAATTACTATGTTTCGTAATTCAGTAACATAGTATGTTTGGACGGTAGCGACGCCATCAAAAGTATAGCGCCACTCTTCTTAGCCGTTCAGGGCACTGCACCGGCAGAGCACATGCTATAAGCTCATGTTTGAATAGAACAAGTGAAATTTTGTAAAAGCAATGATATATGCGCTGCACATTATTTTAGCTGTAATATATTTTGGGCGAAACGCGGTTAGATTATATATATTTGTTGCTAAACCCTTCTACATAAATGATGGCAGTCTAAACTGTTTTTTGCATTTTGGCAGCAACATTTTAGGTGCGTGAGATTTTCCAAATTACAGTTTACGCTAAACATTATCCCGATGCTGTGAATTTGCGATAGTTAAGCTTCGGAGTACTATGTAGGTTTTAATGTCAAATTCCTCTGGAATGTAATTATTTTCATTGAAGTACGTTAGCTACAATTAGATTCGCAACGCTAGCTTCATTATTGCGCTTAAGCGTCTTTGAAACGAATTATTCTGGTTTTTGGCTCGATCTGTTGTGTATATTGATTAGCGTTGGTAGCTGAGTTCGATGTCAAGCCGTCTTTTAACATTTTTGTCCAGGTTTTTAGGAACTTTTACAATTGGTAACTAACCAAACCATCCCGTCGAATGGCTACATCTCTTCTATAATAATATCGTGTCTTAATTCGATTAATATATTTAGGCCCCATTCATACGTGCAAGTTTTTGCAGCGACAACTCGCAGCTGCAGCTTGTACGAAATGCTTGCAGCAGAATTGTACTTTCAAAAGAACATTTTGATTGACCAATCAATACGCAGGTGCAAGAAATTCAAGCGACATGCAACTGCGTTCACAGGTTCGAATTAAATTCAATAGCATGAATTCCAGTGAATAATTTACAGCCGCAAGAACTTCAAAGCTGCTTTGTGACCAAACTTGCACATGCTAGTTTTACGTGCAAGTTTTTGCTGCAAAAACTTGCACGTGTGAATGGAGTTGAAGCGAAGGTAATTTTATAACTTTTCACAGTTTAAAATACTAATTATTATTTTATCGCAGTGCTCTTCATTCCATTATGTCTGTGACAGTTTGTGCGTGTGATTTTAGCGACATCTTCTGTGATTTTGACTCTTAACATTTACTTTTTCTTTCGATCTGGTCGTTTATATCGTCAAATTTGTTCAATATATTTTGTTTATTGTTCGTAGCCTACGTTAATATGCGTTTTGTGCATTATTTGATTCTTTTTGATATTGTATGCATCTCATATTTTGACACATATTTAGTACATAAATCAATATTTGACAAAGGTTTCAGAAACGTTAGCGGAATTGAATAATAGTTTTGAAATTGTTGTTGTTTTGGTTTACAGTTACAGCCAGGAAAAACTGTATTTGATATTTAGCTGATAATCGGTGTTTGGTCCTGCTGTCCTGTGTTAGGCTTCGTTAAGTTTGCAGAGATGTCTACTGATCTACGACCGCAACAAAACTGTGTTGCATAATGTGAGCATATAAATATGTTATGTGCTGAACACCGATTTAAAACGGTAGATCGTCCAAATGCGAATTGTTTATTGATGGCAGATAGAAACAACTACTGCAATGCAAACTAAAATGTAAAATTGGAAGATGTAAATTTAAGTTTTTTTAAATGGAAGATGTAAATTTAAAAGTTTTGAAAAATCTAATTGGAAGATGTAAATTTAAAAGTTTTGAAAAATCTAATTGGAAGATGTAAATTTAAAAGTTTTGAAAAATCTAATTGGAAGATGTAAATTTAAAAGTTTTGAAAAATCTAATTGGAAGATGTAAATTTAAAAGTTTTGAAAAATCTAATTGGAAGATGTAAATTTAAAAGTTTTGAAAAATCTAATTGGAAGATGTAAATTTAAAAGTTTTGAAAAATCTAATTGGAAGATGTAAATTTAAAAGTTTTGAAAAATCTAATTGGAAGATGTAAATTTAAAAGTTTTGAAAAATCTAATTGGAAGATGTAAATTTAAAAGTTTTGAAAAATCTAATTGGAAGATGTAAATTTAAAAGTTTTGAAAAATCTAATTGGAAGATGTAAATTTAAAAGTTTTGAAAAATCTAATTGGAAGATGTAAATTTAAAAGTTTTGAAAAATCTAATTGGAAGATGTAAATTTAAAAGTTTTGAAAAATCTAATTGGAAGATTTAAATTTAAAAGGTTTTTGTCAAAATGTCATTCGGTGAAATATATTTTTCAAATCGGTGTTGGTTTGTAATTTTCTGTCATTGCTATTATAAGTAACAATATTTTTGTTTATTATTTTATTTTAATACATTCCACATTATTTTCCAGTGCTTATTTTTATTGTCTGCGTTAACTTTCCCATGTACCGTGTAATTGCATGGTGTAAAAGTGATGTATTGTGTTTGGTACGTTCTTTTAGTATGTAGTAGTTCATTATGACGCCTTTATAACTACGAGCTATCAAGTTCTATTTCTTTGGTCTACTGTAATGACTCGAATAATTGGGTCTTAATTAGAGTCCATAAACGACAGCAAAGGAAAAATTTCTTAGGCTGCTTAAATATTGTGCAGACACACAGATAACTCGTATAAACATTATTAACTCCAGAAAAAATATTAACGGACATTACAATCAACAAAAATGCTTATGAGAAAGTCCGATTGGCACAGAATAAAGAAATATAAAGAAGGCTGATGGGTGCGGCTGACATGAAAGTAGATTTAAATAGTCCGTAACCGAATAACGGGGGGCGGTACTTCTTCAAAGTAAACTAAATTTGTAGTGACTCGAATAAAAGGATGCGACCCCTCTGTTATTCTGTTACGTAGTGTTATTTTTAATTCACCCAATGTTAGTTGGACCTAATACCTTTCTTTTATGTTCTTTTTTGGATAAAACTGACTTGCTTCGAAGCGTTTTTTGTTGATTGCCAAATCCGTTAACCTTTTTGTGGATTTAATAAAGTTTGCGGGTTGTCTGAGTGTATGTTACATATTTGAGCAGTTTAAGTCATTCTATTGCTTTGACTCTGTTACGGACCAGTAAGGGTATTGCGGGGTTTGCGTTTTATATAACCGAGGCAACAGAACACGTTTTGCCCATGCTGATTGGACGTCAACGTGGAATATTGTAATCTGAATAGCGGTTATGCGAACAAAATGTGAATGTCACACGACATTGTCGTACAACTCCGTGTACAAACAGCCATATGTCATATGATACCGCAAAACATATATATGGAAATATACGATATTCCGAAATTCTACTGAATATCAAATTTATATTATATAGGACAGTGTAATTTGTACATACTATATTATGAAAAGTCAGATAAATACTGAATTCGTTTCTATATATGTTTCCGTTTCAGGCGGAAATTTTGTCAAAATATATTCCTAGGTGCAAATAAATCAAACTTTAAATTTTGGTATCATATACGCTACAGGACGTTGAGGCTAATTTACCACAACCGTGCAGACATTTTCAAACGTCATATGATAATGGCAGACAATATATGAAATATATAATATGGCAGTACAAACAGTGAATGTCACATCAGGATAGCAGACAGTTCAAATTTTTTGAATTTGATAGCGGATTAACGAGCAAACAAAATGTTGCCCGCTATTGCAATAGGAACAAAACGTGTTCCAGGTTGCCCCAGTTATAACGTGAGCGCCACTTCACCCCCCATGGGGTTATAGCTTGTCATATTTTGAAAACCACTCATGAAGTGTGAAAATTGTTTTATTTGCATGGTTGCGCTTCTCAGATATATTAAAGTGTGCCTCATTGGGGCCATGTTTTATTAATAGTGTCCACGTTTGTGTTTTTCAAGGTAAATTTGAAAAAAATTTTGCACGCTTCGACTCTACACAGCACAAGTTGCAAGTATTATGACGAGATCAAATCAACCAATATTCCTTTTGTTTGTGAAGAATGATAACTAGAAAATCGTCAAAGTAAAAATAAGTTACGAAATAACTAGAATTGCTATGAGAATTTGAAAAGAATGCGATTTTTTACAACGCTCAAAGTTTAATTCATGATTGTGCGTATATTGGCAAAATTTCGAGTTAATATTTCGAAGACGAATATGCACGCGAATGAAACATGGGCCAGAAACAGCATGAGTGCATGGAATGATGTCACTCGGTGATAATGATGTCATAATTCTATCGGCCAATGTAAAGAACAGGGGCGGAACAGTATTATAAGCGTATTCCTAAGCCTAAACATAAAACAAAGGGTAAGAATGAACATATTTCTAAGCTTAAAGCCTAAGCCAAGCAAAAACTAGTCTAAAGCTTAAGCTTCCTCTTCTACTCCCATAGAAAAACGTTCCGTCGCTTATCTTTACATGGATCATTCCATCTATTTTGTTCTATAGGATTTGACAATATTTAATAAATTGTCACAGATTCAAATGGAGTTTTCTGAGCTGATTGATTACTTGTGAACCGGATGTAAACGGATCGTGAGCCATAATAACAGAATCGGAATACTGACATTGAAGTGTAAAATTGTCAAAGATGTTTTTTGTGTTAGTACAATTGTGGCTTGCAAATATTCACCGGGCTTTCTAAGATTTGTAAGGCCTATTAGCCAAAATTTTACGAAAATTTGATGCATCTATAGTTTTTCTGACAGAAACCGGAAACTTTAAAATGTCCAGTTTGTTAGACATTGAACACCAGCCAACGGACAAAATGAGTGTAACCGCTTGACCATAGTATTTTTATACATTTTAACGGATTACAAAACATTAAACGCAACGTTCTGTGGGTATAGTTAAGTAACCTTAAGCTTTAGCCTATTTTTTGCTTGGCTTAGGCCTAGGCTTAGGAATATGCGTTTTCTTACGCTTAGGCTTAGGTATATTGACTTAGTAACATGCTTGTAATACTGTTCCGCCCCTGTTCTTTACATTGGCCACATTTTAATGGATTACAAAACATTAATATTTAACGCCGATGTCATGTTTTGATTGCCTGCGGTAAATAAAGTTAAACCGATTCCATCTCCAACAGAACAACAGTTGAAGATTTACCGCAAACCTGTGAACTATGAATAGAGTCGTATATCTGGAGTTGTTTAAAATTGAAAAACTGTAAGTCGCGAGGAGTTCCGCCCCTGTTCTTTACATTGGCCACATTTTAATGGATTACAAAACATTAATATTTAACGCCGATGTCATGTTTTGATTGCCTGCGGTAAATAAAGTTAAACCGATTCCATCTCCAACAGAACAACAGTTGAAGATTTACCGCAAACCTGTGAACTATGAATAGAGTGGTATATCTGGAGTTGTTTAAAATTGAAAAACTGTAAGTCGCGAGGACTGGAGCAGCCAACCCCATACCCCTCATTTGGGGGGCCCACCCCTAAAGGAACTCCCACCCTAACCGGTTGAAACAAAAACAGTCGAAGTTTTAAAGTGCGTCTGGCTTCTTGCTAGCGAGTTTAGGGGGCCCAACTGTAAAATTTGAGGGGAGCCCTCACTCCTGTGTGCTCCTGCACTGGTTTTTTAATCAACATTTTTTTCAAACTTTATCACAATTGTTTGGTAATCAACAAAACAAACAGTGCCTTCCGGTGCCATCTGTCGCCGTCTGTTGTCGTCCGTCGACGTTCGCCCCAGTCCGTCACCGTGCGGTATCGTACGCGAATTATACTCAAGTACAATACCGTCCAGTGACGAACTTTGACGCACGGTGACGGATGGCGACGGACAGCACCACACGACAAATGTGACGTCACCCTTAGCCGTACGTTCTTAGTATACTCGTAGACATTTCACTATTTTCTTATGGTATATACATATATTTTGAGCTGGTATAACTACGAACGGCCAAAATTAGCCAGTGCTTTGAACGCTTTTTGCATTCGGTTGCGATGTTCAGCGGCCGGATACAGCGAAATGTTTTCAGCATACGCCGCTATCGGCGTTCTTGAATCGACCGTACTTGAAGAAGGAGTCTTAATATTAGGTGCCATCATAACGTTTAGGTTTAGTCCAGATTTAGCTGTTTGAATATCACCAAGGCGTCGTGCAACTCTCAAATACGAATTTTGAGTTTGAACTGCGACGTCAATGTATCCTTCAGGCGCTGGCGATATGTACGGCCAATCTTCGACCGTTTGGACTTTTTTATTTCGTGGAAAATCAGCCGCTTGCGGTGAGGCTGGTTGTTGTTGCCCGAATAGCCGTAACATGTTCGCCAAAGCGCTACCAGGTGGGCTGTACAAACTCGGTCGGCCTTGATTGGTGCGTTGTGAAAAGAAACTTGGATTTGGCAACGGAAGCGTTTGCACTGCAGCAGAGTAGTATTTTTTGTGGTCACTTTGCGTTCCAATTTGTCGTGTTCGAAGACGTTTGCCAGTTGGTCCTGCGATTGCGTAGCGGGCCGGATCCAACGACGGACCATCGATACCAAGGATTTGAAACTGATCCGTGCCGATGTGAACGATACGTTCGTCTGGTTCGTCAAATCCTTCGAAGTCTTCAAAACTTTGCAATGCAACAAGCCGCGGGAGCGTTTGGCAGGACTGTTCAACGGTTTGAGATATTAAATCGCCATATAAACTGGTGAATCCAGGCCCGAGCGTGTGAACTTCGAGTTCACTTGAATCGAAAATTGACGGCAACTGCATGCTGGCGTATAGTTGCTCAGGATGTAGTTGAGTTGACGCGTTGCATGTTGTATCGTCTTGTGTTTGAGGTAGACTGGAGACAATGTCGTCCAGTGACAGTCCAGTCTGAGCTGCCATTGTTTGTAGTTCAGTCATCAGTGGACCTTCAGGACGTTCGAGTTCGGATTCGACAACTTGGCATCCGGTATCGTTGTCGGGTGGCGGCCGCTTGCAAGCTAATTCCAGTAAAGAAATTGACGTTTGAACTGAATTTTCAATTGATTGTCTGTTGCTGTCGAATAGCGATTCCATCGTTTGGCATTTAACGTCGATTACTTCAAACGTTTTAAGCTCAGTCTGTGACGTATTGGATGCTACAGGATCGTTGTATCGTGCTGCTGCAATTGCTCGTTGGCTTGAACTGGCATCTTGATCAGGTTCGCCAAATGATAGCGTTTGAATTCGATTCAATATTGCAGACCAATCAACCAGATTAGGAATTGTTCTCAGTGGACAACCGTCTTCACCCAGCGGAATGATTTCGCCACGCGCGTGCAGTCCGCGCAGTAACGCAGTAATCAACGGTTTTGCGAGTGCGAACTCTGTTTGCGTTTCAGTTCCGATATCTGCTCCAGTGATCTCGGGATCAGAGCTTTGGATCGATTTGTCGACACCATAGAACGTTGTCAGCGTTTGTTGATGTTGCATCTCTGGTTGAGGCATGACGTCGGATATGACTAATTGTTTGGCGTATTCTCGTAGAAGCCTTAGTTCTGTTTGACTCTGAGCGTCGATACAGTTCGGTTGAGATTGACAATATTGATGTTTTGCCGTTGGACGGATGTTTTCTTTCGATTCAACTGTTGGCGTTGTTTGAGCAGATTTTTCCCAACCACAATCTATGATTCGTTCGCGGTGTAATAGCGGTTGGGTTACTGTTGCTACACAGTTTGCTTTTTGCGTCGATTTGTTGTCGTTGTTTTGAGTTTGTCGATGGTTGATTGGCTTTTCTCGGTGAATATGGATTTCAGCGAATTGAAGTGAACGATCTTGATTTGATGCTGTTTGTATTGTTGTTGTTGATTCATTGTCATGTAGCGATGTTAGCTCGTTACAGTTTTCCAGTTCAACCGACGGTTGTTTGATCACAATTTGCTTAGCTCCTTTGACAATGCCACGCTGGTTTGAGTCAAGCATAATGCTCGCGATTGTGGACTGTGGAAGCGTGGCAGTCGATGAAAGCAACGCTGGAAAAGGTTCCATCGAAGTTTCGGAATGACTGTTTGCTGTAAGCTGGTCAATGTTGCTCAGACCAAACATAGACCAGCTAGTTTGTAGTGATTTGTTTAAATCTGACGATAACTTATGCGATTGTTCGCCGCACAATATTTTGTGTACTTTATCTTGGCGTTTGCTCGCGGTGATTGGCACAATTTGACTGTTTGCACTGAGTAACGCGTGCACAGCAGGCAAAAATGTCACTGAATCAATGCCGGATTCGGGTGTTTTTGACTTATTTGGTTCCACGTTAATAACGTCGTCATCTGTAGAATAGCACGAACTGTTCGAAAACGAAACATCTGAGCCAGGATGACTGCTTCTGAAACTTAAATTGAGCAACGAAATTGAAGATTGAGCAGACGAGTCGCTCAAGTTGCCGGTGTTGCCTGTAAGCGTTCGTACGTAATCGGCAATCTCGCTGTAATCCGGCAGTTCAGCGAACGAAACGGATGCTTTTGGAGACGATACCCAGTTCATTAAATCAACCAGGGGTGTGTATTTTGAGTTGATGACGTCAGTATTTTCGCCATGGCCATTATTGACATAAGCTATTGATGGTTTCGATTTTAAATCGGCGTTTGTTGGCCTCGCAGTGAGTTCATCGAGTTGGGGTGCTAAATTTCGCAATAAATCAGTAATTGCTAAATTTGTTAACGATCGCGTTGTTTGTGTTAAAGTGTCACGTGTATCTGTACTATGTTGTCGAGTCACTGATCGACTGATGCTAGCATCGTTACTGGGATGCATACGTGCGCTATTAGGCGAAGCGGATGTATGCAGTAGCGTTACTTCGTTGTCGTCTCCGGCGACGAATATTTCCGGCGGCATATTGAACATTTCAATCGCTTCTTCAAGCGGTTCCTAAAGTACGTATGTTCCGGTGGAAGTTTGAACTGAGAGCGCACATCGTTATTTCAGGTTAAACTTTTTACTGGGTTGTGAAGCGAAACGAGTCGTTGAAATCTGTGTTTACTTGTGGGTTAACTTATTTCAACTTTAGGAATATCTGAAGATATATAAGTGGTAAGTTTAAGTATAAAGCAAAACTGTTTGCTCACCATTTTTTGCTGTGTATAAAAGTGTCTTTTTCTTGTCTCTCATAGAGTTTCATAGGGTATTCCATCGATATGCTGAAAAATGCTTTAGTAGCAGTTTAGCCGTACGTACCAACACAATATCAGGCACATCAGAGGTTTGTGTTTCGTCAGACACTAACCATACTGGATCGGATGGGTGAGGTTCGTTGCTTCCAGTTAGCGACGAGATCTGCGAATTGGTTTCAGGAAAATCTGGCAAAGGCACAGTAATGCAATATATTAGCAATGCAGTGATAGCAAAACTTGCCGGCGGTTAATACGAAAACCTAATGAAACTCGATCCTTGAGTTTAAAACAGGTTCTGAATTTGAGTCAGAAACCTAAATTGACGCTAAGACGCGAAGTATTTCGATACGTAAATGCAAAACTCTTAGTGATTTATATCTATCATGTAAAGCCAAAGCTGGTATAGATCAAAGTTGCTAAAATTGCTAGGACAAATTATTAAATTTGGCAAATAGAAATCAGTTCCACAGTTTTCTGACCTAAAGCAAAGCTAAAGTGAAATATTCACTTAAGAGTTTTTTTACGTCTCGTACTGCTCTGACCATAGCGATCTGTTTAAAGCCGTGGCCAGTGTAAAGAACAGGGGCGGAACAGTATTACAAGCGTATTTCTATGCTTAACCCTTTCTCACATGAATATTTTCAATTTCCCCTGAGACATACTTTTATGCTAGGATTCGAACTCCGGTGACTGGAGTGCGAGGCGTATACCATCACCACTCAGCTATAGGAGCTTGACGCTCGAGCCCAAGGGGGCTCTCACGTCTTGTGGTGATTTAGTACTATGTATACGTCTTGCAATTGTTAAACACGGTGCGATATATATTATTTAACGTATATACACTGCGCTAAGTTGCCTATAGGCAACTCAATGTGAGAAGGGGTTATGCCTAAGCATAAGCCTAAACGTAAAAATGAGTATATTCCTAAGCCTAAACCTAAGCGTAAGCGTTAGAATGAGCATATTGCTAAGCCTAAAGCCTAAAAAAAGTCCAATCCAAGCAAAAAATTAGTCTAGTTCTTAAGCTTACTGTATTCTCGTCCCACAGAAAACCGTTCCGCCCCTGATCTTTACAAGGGCCAAAGCGGCCGGAACGATTTCTTAATGCAGAGGCACGCGACTCAGTAAAAGTATATCGGAACCTTGAAGGGGTGGAATAGTATTATAAGCATATTGGCAAGCCTATGCCTAAAGCCTACAGCCTAAGCGGAAGCGTAAGAACGAGTTGACACCTAAGCCTCTGCTAAAGCAAAAAATTAGTCTAAAGCTTAAGCTTTACTATATTGCAGTCCCACAGAAACACGTTCTGCCCCTGATCGTTACATGGGCTCAAACGTCTAACACAATGAACGTTTACCGTAATACGAAAATAGTCTTTCGTCAACATCGGTGGCCTTTGAAAATCGAGCCGGCAAAAAATCACACTGAATTGCGGTATTTTCAAACGTTCTCGAGCTCAACGCTGTGCCGGGCGTTTGTGTCGATTTAACTGCGGTTCCAAGTCCATGAATTATTGTGTTTGTCATTGCGCGGTCGATTTCTTTCGTTTTTCGCTCGCCGAGCGCCGCAGGCATCATATTTCGTGCCCACCATGGTTGTTTTTTCCACGCTTTATTCAGTATTTTGTCTTTGTCTTTTTCAGTTACAATTCCTGTTGAGGATTGTTTATGCAAATTAGATGAAACTAGTCAGCCGGTTTTGCGTAATGCGCAAATAATTAGCGAAGAACTATCTGCGTGCCAATTTTTAGTTTCACATAAACAATCACCGTTTCTGTGTTAAGAAAATATTGTAAACAAAGTAATGCTGGAAAGTTGCCCAAAATACCTGTTTGGGGCATTCCAGGTTTAATATATAGATGGCGTATTATGAAAGTTTGCGTAAATTTATTATGTATTAATTGTGCAAATTATATGCAATTAAGTATATATTGTGCAAGTTAATATGAAATTAACTAGCGTGCAAATTACAGGAAATTTCAATTACACCAGGGGTAGTATGTCTGAATGGTTAATTTGTAATTTATCAAATTTAGTCAGCGACTTAAGTATTTACTTAACTTAAAAGTATATATACGCTTTTAAAATGGCAAAATGGTTGAGTAATTACTTAGCACGTACTTCAATGCTAAGTCCTACTTAAAGATTGTTTCAGAAACCCAACCTTTAAGTTATAATTATGCTACATGACATTAAGTATTTTGCAGCTTACATGAAATTAAGTATATATAATGCAAGTAACACTGCAAAAAATGATGAGTCAAATTGACTCTCTCCGAAACATGCTTTTGTGGACTACACAAACTGAGTCAAAATTGGACTCAGCCAGAGTCAAATTCGACTCAATGAATCGCTGTGAGTCGAATTTGACTCTGGCGGAGTCGAATTTGACTCCATTTGTGTAGTCCGGAAAAGCCTATTTCGGAGAGAGAGAGTCAATTTAACTCACCATTTTTTGCAGTGTACATGAAATTAAAGCTAGTAGTACAGGAACAGCACTTAAATCATTAAAATATAGGTAGAAATGATTTGTAAGATAAAGCGCACTATTGCACGCTTGTTCCTGCGGCGGAAATAGAGTGGCCATATACTTTTCAATGCCAGACGGCAGCTGACGTCAAAAAATTTTTTGTTCATAATTTCATATGATGTGTCATGCGCCAGTACATGTGTGTTGTAGTATGGTACTGTACGGTGACGGGCGGCACCAGTACCTGTCAAAGACGCTGCCAAACGTCATCAAAAGTATAGCGCGACCCTTAGATTGACAATTACTCAGTGAAATATTTTACACTTAAGCATTGTTTTTTAAATTAAAAGTTGAAATTTAGTTTGGATAAAATATCGGAATGTAAAGGTCGACAGGAGAGTGCTACGTATGCAATATTATATAGTCGATTTATTAAAAAAGTATATGAAACATTTCAGCGTAATTTACAAAATTTGAAATTGAATAAAACGTAAAACAACATTAAATACACTGCAAAAAATGGTGTGTCAAATTGAATCTTTCCGAAATGGGCTTTTGGGGACTACACAAACTGAGTCAAATTCGCCTCCGGCAGAGTCAAACGTTCGACTCGGTGAACCGAATTTGACCCGGGTGGAGTCGAATTTTAACTCAGTTTTGTATAGTAACGAAAAGCCTACTTCGGAGAGAGTCAATTTGACTCACCATTTTCTGCAGTGTACTTACCCTCTTCGTCCATTAGTTTCTGGTATTCCTCTTGTATTTTGAGCAAAATGTTGTAGAAAAATTGTTCCATTTTCATTTGAATAATGTTGATGCACATTGATATCAAACACAAACCAAATATCACCAGACCGAAGTTAAGAATCATATAATCAGGGTGTTCAGGAACAACATCACCTATAATGTATACTAGTAATCCGTGTTTCACACATGTGCAACTCTCTTAAAATACACTGTATTTTGGCGTATGTTTAAAAGGATTTGTTCAAGCAAGTCTGTAGTTAAGCCTTGCAACTTGACTGGCAATTGTGTATTCAATTCTAATACAAATTTTTTAGTCTGTGTGGGTCCGGTAGGAATGATTGACTCCGGCATCCACCATCCACAAATGAAAATGCTGGTCCCAAATTGATGCCTGCTTAAGACAATATACAATTTACATACATTTACAATGTAAGCATAAAGCAAACAGGTTTCGTCTTATAAAATAAAATAAAAAAAGTAAACAACATTTTCTATCTGACGATTTTTTCACTTAGAAGTATAGAAGCAAATTTGCATATGGATATCCAAAGCTGCTCGAACGCTGCCCAAAATACGTATGTGAAGTGTTCCAACTTTAATATATAAGTAGATTAAAATGATAGCATTGCACTTCGTTTCTATATAACATTGTGAAATGTCCAACAAAGATACCTGGTATATATTGAAGTTTTAACTCCTAAAGAAACAGTTTACTGTTTATATACTTGCTTAGTTGAAGTTAGTTTGAACGACAATTATTATAGATTGAGTTCAATATTACGTTCAACAATGCGTAACAGATGACATTGCAAATAATTTAATTTAATATTTGGATGGTTTGTTTTACTTACTAAAATATCGCTTAATAAAGAGTTCATACACAGGAAGTCGTGTTGAATATCCATAACCGGATCCATGTTTTTTATGAACATTAGGGTAAGATAGGTGGTCCAGTATACAAAGATGCAAATGGTGCCACCAGTGGATTCCACTCTACGTAGGTCCCCAAAGCGATTTGTTTATGATACAGAAAGTGGGACTCCCAAATGAAAAATACCTACGCTATGTTATAATGAAAAAATTCTGGGATTTTAGATCCATTTTCATAGTTTTTATACGATACGTTATAATTAATGTATTTACTCGGGACTTTTATTTATTTCAATGGCGAAACGAACCCTGTAGCCAAGGGGCGGCCCGAGGGTTCACGTCCCTGGAAAAAATATTGACCCCACCTCGAAAATATTTTAACAGTCAACGAAAATCCTTGCATTCCTCTCGTGAAGATTTTGTCAACCCCCTCCCCCTAGCAATATGATCTGGCTACCGGTCCTGTGCCGAAATCACTCTGGCTACCGGGCGTGTGCCGGACTCGCACGCTCTACCCAGGCTAGGATGCCTTGTTCTGCTATAATCATCGGCACTCAGATGCTGTTACAAGTCTTACCGAGACCAATTGTTGTAGCGCTAATAAAAAAGAAATAAAACGAATCGAAAAACGACCAATTTCGTTCCCAAATCAAAAACAGCCCCGACACAAATAGCAGCCACGCGACTGATAGCACAATCGCCGGTCCGGCCGGGATGAAATCTTGTCGAGTGTCGTCGATCGATCCGCTCAAGTCAGTATCCGATCCGAGTAAGCTCGTTTTTTCATGAAAAGCCCCTGGATGACGACCGCCTGCTTGCTGTACAACTTCAGTCGGCAATAGAGTGTCTGCGATCATACCTTCGACGTCGTAGTATCGCGACATACTCTCGGCATTACGTTTCTGTAGCTAATGGCCAGTGTAATGCTTTGACGGGCGTAAACAGTAATATAAGCATATTCCTAAGCCTAAAGCCTCAATGTAAGCCTACGCATAAAAAGTCGTTGTCTAAGATAGACCTAAGCCTAAATATGTGTAAAACGATAGTCTAAAGCTTAAGCTTTACTCTATTGCAGTCCTGAAGAAAAATGGTACGTCCGTCAAAGTAAACATGGTCCATAAGTAAGCTGAGTACTATAGTGACCCGACTAAAGATTGGGACTGATGTTTATTTGGCCTCTCCAGAGGGTACCCCCTGTTATTCGGTTACGAGAATGTTATTTTATTGACATTATGGACTCTATGTAGGGTTTAGAAACTCAATCCGCTTACGGACTGTAATATTAGGGATACGGACTCCTATTGATTGGTACTCTAAATGGTGGCCCCCTCATCTTATTACCCGTCTTCTTCAGGTCACTACAGTATATTTCATATAAGTAGCAGCTGGATTTCAAATCTTAGCTTTAAATCGAACTGATTTGAAACGTTTGTTTTATGCTGATGCGAACAATATTTCGTTACAGTCTAGGTATAACCCTAATTCTCATAGAGAGTGTACTACTGTACTAATTAGTACGCAATGTACATTGAATGGTTTTCTGAAACCCTACTTATGTACGACTTAAAAACTTAAGGACGAGCTAAAAGCAATTACTTAATCACTTTGTCATTTTTTAAAAGCGTACTTAGTTAATTAAATACTTAAGTCGCTGATTAAATTGATATATTACAAATTAACCGTTCAGGCATACTATAACCTTGGTCTAATTGAATATGCAGACTCATTGTGCCTCCTTAAGCGAAAAGTTTTCGGTTGACTATCTATAACCCCTTCTCACATTGAGTTGCCTATAGGCAACTCAGCGCAGTGTATATACGTTAAATAGTATATATCGCACCGTGTTTAACAATTGCAACACGTATACATAGTACTAAATCACCACACGACGTGAGAGCCCCCTCGGGCTTGAGCGTCAAGCTCCTATAGCTGAGTGGTGATGGTATACGCCTGCCACTTCAGTCACTGGAGTTCGAATCCTAGCATAAAAGTAGGTCTCGGGGGAAATAGAAAATATTCATGTGAGAAAGGGTTAATAATATATAGCAAAACTATTATTCTTGCAGGGCTGAAACAGCCACACCCATACCTCCAATTTGGGGAGCCCCACCCCTAAACGAGCCCCCACCCTAACCTGTTGAAACGAAAACCGCCGAAATTTTAAAATACGTCTGGCTTCTCGCTCGCTGCGGTCGCGAGTTTGGGGAGAGCTACCAGCCCTGTCTGCTCCAGAACTGCTCTCTTGTTGCGACAATGACTGACGTTTGGCATTTATTTGGTTTTGGTCGAAAATTTAAGTATTTAGCTAAGTCGGCGACATAAAGTAGTTAGGTACTTAAGCTAAGTAAGGTTTTAAAAATCAAGTCAATGTTTAACAATTAATACATGTGCACTCAAAATAATATTTCTGATATTTAAGACAAAATTTCTTACATTTGAGAAATATGATTAGCAAGGTGCACTTGAAAAGTATTTCTGTTATAACAGAAATGTTTTCAAAAAAAAACGTTTTGAAATAAAGTCTCAAAATAAACGTTTTCCAGTTATTTTTAGAAAAATTGTCTCAAATATCAGCAAAACCTTTCAGATTTTCCGCAGAAAACACTTTTCTGAACAAATTTAGAAATACTTTTTTGTGTGTGGTATAAATTCTGCAAAAGTCGCGAGAGCCGGCATGAGTTTCATAAGTTGCCATATCTGAGTGGTGATGGTTAACGCCTTCTACCCGAGATTCCGGCTTTCGAATATTAGTTTCAAATACGTGTCTGATGCGATATCAATGATGGAGTAAATCACTTACTCTGATGCTTAATCTCAAATGTCGCCAAATCGAACGAATCGCTCTCAATGACGTGAGATAACACGCGTATAACGCAGACCAGAAATCACTCATCCAGCGGCACATTAATTTGCCTAAATCACCGAGTATGGCCAATACCAACGGAATACCAAACACTGAGTAGATAATCGTTGCTATTTTCCCCGCCAGAGTTCGAGGTGAAATGTTTCCGTATCCTGTAAACGAATCCATATACTTCACTGTAAGTTTTACTGAGTTAATTTTAACTCAAAATGAGTTGAATCGTTGTCAGTCTGAGTTAGGAGTATCAGAACTCAGAATTTAGAGTTGATTCAAATTCAATGTCTTAATCTTAATTAATCAACTCACCCAGATTAAACTCATCTCAGAGTAAAAGAATTAACTATAAACTCTGAGTAAGTTATTGTTTTATTAATTCAGAAATAACCAACAAGCTAGCTGAATTGATTAATCAACTCATTGGAATTTACAGTGTTCTATAAATAAGGTGAGCTAAATGAACTTTTAATATATATGTCGGATATGCAAAATATCCGGATATGTATCCATAAATAAATATGTATCCGGATACATCCGGATTTCTGCCTGATATCCGAAATGCTATTGTGCAATTTTTTTTGAATAATTTGCAGTTTCACCAGTAATGTAGCTGGACCTGACGAAAAGAAATTGTGTTTTCAAATCTGAGTCAGAATATTGAACCAAATTCTTAACGATTTTTGAGTAGGTTTCGTTTTGAACTGCTTATAATAGTCTTAGCTGCGCTAAACCAGTCATCCAAACGCAAACAATGACGCAGTTCAACTGTACGCGTCGCATTTTATACACAGTAATATATACATGACAAAATTATAGATTTCTGAACACTTGAAAATACATTTTTTGTACCGTGGTAGTCCATATATAAGATCACAAAAAGTGAAAGTATATCCAGGTCTAAAAAATTAAAATTTATTTGAAATACTCAGGGGAGGCTATGAGGTGTCAAATCGGCATATGTTCCGTTAAAGACTAGATCGAGACCTGAAGAATCGGACCAATGTTACTTTTAACGATGTAACAACCAAAGCATATTCTTACATTTAAGTCACCTCAGCGCAATAAACACAACTCTATAGCAAAGCTTTAAAGCCTAAGCCCACGCAAAAAATAGTCTATAATTTAGCCTACTCTATTGCGGTCTAATAAGAAAGCGGGCACTCCAGTCAGAAACATTTTTGTGAAATAATTGTAAGGTCACTATATAGTTCGAGGGAAGAGTGACATTCGATAGAATCTCTGTTGCAGTGGTTTAAATCTGACGGACACAAACCAAATAAGTCAATTTCAAATGTCCAAGACACGTATTTATTAGTCAATAGCAATCTTCTAAACCGAATATCCAGAGCTATTTGGGCAGTCGCATAATAAATAACGATTTTAGAATTGTACGTTTTATGCTTATAATCACTTTGTGGGTGGGGAATTCCTTTTAGAGCAAACAGTTAAAACAATTGCTTAAGAAACGAAAATTGAGGTTCGGAAGCCAAAAAAGCACAAAATTGAGTTTCGGGCATCCGAAATAGAAAATTAAATTACGGATATCCAGATATATGACCGTCAAGGATTGTCGGATATCCGGATATGAAAAAATACCCCGCCGGGACAAAAAACCAGTATGCAATTTTTAGTTAGTAACAATAATTTATGTAAAATCCAGTAGGTCGGAATCTAAAAAGTACTCAAGATCGCATATGTTGAAAATATCGTTTTGCCATTGTTATAACACGCAAACTTATATCCTTCAAATATATACACGAAATCTTCACAAGACATGACAGCCCACTCGGGCTTAGACTTCAGTGCTTCTATAGCTACACTGCAAAAAATGGTGAGTCAAATTGACTCTCTCCGAAATAGGCTTTTCGAGACTACACAAATTGAGTCAAAATTTGACTCCACCAGAATTACGTTCGAATCACTGAGTCAAACTTTGACTCCACCAGAGTCGTGTTCGAATCACTGAGTCGCCCGTTTGACTCTGGCGGAGTCGAATTTGAATCCGTTTGTGCAGTCCCGAAATGCCTGTTTCGGAGAGAGTCAATTTGACTCACCATTTTTGCAGTGTGAAGTGGTGACGGTGTACGCGAACACCTTCCATCCAAGAATCAGGGGTTCAAATGCTATCTTGGAAGTTATCTCAGATAAAATAGAATGTAATCAGATTGGGAGAATTGAAAGTAAAAGCTCTTTTTTTCGCATAGAAATTGCTACTATGTCAATGCATAAGATAGCCATGGTTTTTCGGTGAGTTACTATAATTATATGCAATATAAAGGGCACAATTCCATACCGATTGTTGTAAACAGGGTTCCAGAATAAAACACCGACGTTGCGAACGTCCAATGTACGTCCGGTGGTGTACAATTCATGCGTTCTTGAAACAAAAACAACGCAGTTGCCATGCGAACCGTTTTCGCTGACGTATCCATATCGGTCGCTTCTACGATATCGATCAACTCATGAATGAAACTTCGACGATAATTTTCAATTAATCCAGTTTGAGCTTTAATCAACTCAACGTCGTTTTGATGCTCAATTGCCCAAAACATTGCTCCACCGATTAGCGAATATATTATCAATAGGATTACTGGCAGCAAATGACTGAGACCGTAGTGTTTGTAAATATATTTTAGTTTACCACAAAACGATTTAGTAGTAAAACTGTCGACCGATGATTCGCTACCGTCAAATAGTTGCGAACCGCCACGATCACGACTTCCACTTCGATATAGTGATGAACCTAAAAGTGTTTACCGAAGACGCGATAAAGTATATTAAAAGAAAATATTAAAGCTGGAACGCCCAACATGCGTATTTTATACATGTTTTCAGCATAGAACAAATATATTTTGTTAATATAAGTGTATATATGTTTCGGTAGATTTGTATCAATGGGAGCTCACGCCAAATATGTCAACTTGACGTCGCATATTTTCAGCTTTACACTGTAAATCCAAGTGAGTTCGTTTTAACTCAGAATGAGTTGAATCGACTCAGAAGTCTGAGCGCTGAATTAGGTCTTTCAGAACTCAGAATTCTGAATTGATTGAACTCATTGTGAGTGAATTAATCAATTCACCCGGAATTAAATCAGCTCAGATGTGAATTGATATTTACTGTTATTGAGTCAGAAATTACCTGAAATAACTAATTATCTTGCTGAGTTGTTTTTTTCACTGGGATTTACAGTGTAAGTTTCTGTTAACTTTTTAAACTTTCATTGTCTTCTATTCAATAATCGCTGAGAAAACCGCGGTCTGTAAAACATATTTTGATACGTTGGCGTTGTAAATCTTGCACCAGCTGTAACTATATATCAAATTGCGACCGGATATTCGGTTCCAGTTCCATACCTATCCGACAAAAACCGATATCCGTATCCGGTTCCGGTATCTGGTATAAAACTACCGGATACCGGATATTTACGGTTCTGGAACAAATGCCATATTATATACCTGCTGATTTTGACAATTTGTCAAATTTAACATTTTGCTGCGTTCATATTTGTTTGAAAGTAAAACCTGACAACATAATTTTTTGATTTTTTTTTTGGTTTTTTTCAAATCTCTTAATTTTGATTTTTTAAATTTTATTTATGTGTTTTGGAGTTGATGTGTAAAGTGTTTTTTTCTTGAAGGGGATGAAAAAATAGGTAGGTAACTGTGTAAAGTCTTAACATTGTAAGATCGTTGTACCAAAGGGAATAAGAGCGAGAAGAGAAAACGACTTTAAGTGTAGGTTCTAACTCTGGTTTTAGTATGAAAAGCTTCTCGAGCCAGATTTCCTGATTTAAATTTAAAAGCCTAAAACTCGATTTCGCAAAAGAAAATCGAAAATATTCATGTGAGAAACGGTTAAAACTAGGTAATAATGTAGCAAACAAACAAATTCAGCTTTTACGGTCAGTATCACTGGCTCCACCTCGTCGACCAGAAACTTTGCTAATCAATGAGTCCAATGAAATTTGAGACAACTCTCGCGATATGGAGCGTCGGAGTTCAGAATCACGGTCGCCTGCGGTTGTTGGAACGACTAAATGTCGCTGTGCCAGCATAAACGACGCCATGATTTTTCTGGCGAAAAAAACACCAAATTTATTTAATATTTCGAATATTTTAAAAGTTTAAAATTACAGTTTTATTTCAAAATTATTAATTTACAAATACCAATGCCAATCTTGGCGAGCACAAATTAATTATGTTGGAATGCTGGCAATTGACGCCACCAACTCTGACGTACTGTTGTTATAAATTGCAACATTACAGTTACTTATTAATTGTAATACATTAATTTTAATTATTATTTCCATTATATTAACGATATTTTTCTGTAAAAAAATTTCATATTGAAATTTTAAACGAGAAATTACTATAAACACGGTTGAATCGGACCGGGATGCAGATGTGAATACATTTAATGATTTACTCGACTTTAAAGTTTTGCTTTGCGTCCGCTTGCAAAAAGCAAATCCTTCAAATCTACAGTGCGATTATTGCAAACAGAACTAAAGTAACACATGGTCACTTTAGTACCTAAGCAAAAATATATACTTTACGGGTTGACGCAACACTTGTCGTACGGCGTTATGCCTTCCCGTAAGTAAAACTTTGTTGAAAAATTGACATGCAGTAGTGCCATACGATAAATAACGCGCGTTGCAGTACGGTGTCGGCGTCATGCACCAAAATCTCCCCATGAAAATGTGCTCCCGGGCAAATTTTCGTTTAAAAATGTGCCCCCCCGGGCAAATTTTGGCCCATGTTACTTTAAGGGGCGTTCAGGTTTCTGTTGGGTCTATAAAAGAGTAGGTTTAGATTCTAGATTAAATATTTTTTGCTTCGGTTTAGGCTGAGACTTCGGCTTTAGGCTTAGGAATACGCTTAATCTACTGTTACGCCCCTAAAAGTATTAACACTGGCCCAAATTTTTACAGAAAACTTAATAGATGAAAAAGTGCCCCTCTTTATATAAATTTGCCTCCCCTCATCCAGACAATTTAAACTTTTATTGTGAGATAAATCTGCTCAACGACCAGTGGAGGTTTAACAGTTGTGTATTCATTGTCAGACTTGTCGAATAAAAGTTATTCAAATGCGCCGTTAGTATTATTACGGCGTTTAGTACCAACCCTTTCTCAACCTGACTCGGGAAGCATGGCTCGCCAAAATAAAAGGGCCTGTTTAACGCTGCATCCTACTGCCAAGTCCACATTTGGCTAAAATAAGCATATTCTCAAGCCTAAACGTAAGAAAGGCACTGATCTTCAAATGGGCCAAACTATTCATCAACACATTTAGAAACCATATATTAATAATAAAATGAAATGACCAAAATTGTGTCTAAACCTTCAAGCAAAAACTTCACGCGTATTTTCAGCAAAATATTCGGAATATTTGACTATCTCTAAATTCTTGGTATCTGGAAAACAGAAGCCGAAATCTTTGCTGGGGCTGCAACATCGAAATTTTTTCCTTCTTTGGTGGAACTTTGCTGTGGCAAATTTTTTGACCGAATATTAAAATTTCATACTAAAGGTGTAAAAAAATTGCAATTTTGCAGTTAAAAGTTCCAACGGGGCGAATCGAAAATATTCATGTGAGAAAGGATTAAAAGTTTTATATAAAAATTTGGCTGAAGGGGGGCATATTTTGATTGGGTGCCAAAATTTTTCGTGACACCGGACGAGGTCGAACGATGACGAGCCACACCGGACGGCACCGGACTGCAATACTATAGTCTACAAGTATAGCGCCACAAGTAGACTATATCCGGATTCGTTGCAACGTCAGGTCTGTGAAACTATAACAACACAGTGTTTTGACGACTAATCCTATAGCAAAGACCAATTTCTAATTCATAGTTTTCCTTAGTGAAAATAATTTAATATACCTAACAAGAATCGCTATCTTGCAATTTTTAAACTGGGACAGCTTTACAGCGAATTTTTCAGTTGTGTATCATAAGCAAAAAATAAAGAAATACCGTTGCAACAACACTCGGCACCATCATCGCCTACATAATGCGATAATAGATTGCAATTAATAATTAAAAAATGTTTTAACTGCAGGGTATACGCAAAGGATAAGAACAACAGGCAGCAATTTTTAGCCACATCTTCTTACAATTTAAACAGTTGTTCACTGTGAGGCTTCCAAAATGTGTGTTTCCACGGCCTTGTTTGCGACCGATAGAGATACCAACAAACATTTTGTATCAATGATTAGGACTAAAATAGCGTTTAGCTTCTCGCTCGCTTTGTTCCCAAGTTTTTTGTATTGTATTTGTATAGGATTATGTTTTGAAATATATTGCATAAAAATGACTCCAGAACCAAATAAAGTTTAGTACGAAACTTTAAAGCGTATTTTAAGGTTTGAAAGTACATTTCTAAAAATACCTTGCATTATATCGCTCAAGTGTTGATACCCTCTGTACAGGCCAAATAAATATCAGTATCAATCCTTTCGTATTAATAGTTGTTCTCACGCCCTCTCCCATCTGGCACGAGATTCGGCTAGTGTCATGGGTTTTGACTAACTTAAGTTTTTACCTGTTTGGTTTGTTATGTCAGGCTTTTTTACTTCTTGTGTTTACGGCAACCAGCGGTTGAGCAAAATGAAAGGTACTTATACAAATTTTCTGTTGCCTCAACTGAGAACTAATTTTACTCATGATGCTTTCGGTGTTATAGGTAGGTATATACACTGTCGACAATTCTGATGAGTTGATCGGCCCATGACACTTTAAGGGGCGTCCGGCAATCGGGTGGGTGTAATAGTAGGACTAGGTTCTAGATTACATATTTTTTTGCTTTAGGCTTAGGCTTATGCTTTACGCTCAGGAACTCGTTTTTGCAACGCTTAGGCTTAGGCCTAGGCTTAGAAATACGCTTAATCTACTATTACGCCCCTTAAAGTAACATTGGCTAGTTGATCAATCAACTCAGGGAGAGAAATTAGTCATTTTTGGTTATTTTTGAGTTATTAACACGAAACATAAACTCGCTCTGAGCTGAGTTAATAATATTAGGTGAGTTGATTAATTAACTCAGAATGCGTTCAATCTATCCAGAATTCAGTGTTCTGATGCTTTTTAACTCTAGAGTTCCGGCTTCTGAGTGGTTTCAACTCATTCTGAGAGTAAGCAACTCATTGCAATTTACAGTGATGCCTGAATCGTTTCAAAATATTGAAATTACAAGATTTGTGCCAATTTTAACGCAGCCGCTAAAATATTAAACTTATGAACAATTTTGGTGCCTTCGAAGGAACCGCTCCTTTTAAAGGAACACAATCAAATATGCGATTGTGTCACCCAAGTTGACAGCCGGTGTAAGAATTATCTTTCGTTTTGAATGATTAATTGTACGGCCCTGTAAAGCAGCGTTTATGAGAACAGGAATACAAAGATTTTCAATTGTCTCTAAAAGTTACGAAAAATGTCAAAAATAAAAACACTTTTTTTACTTTTAACATTTTCATTTGTTTTAGAATAACGTTTGTGAAAAACTTAAACCTGATACAGTAAATTCAGTTGGTTCCCACTTGTCAAAATCGTTAATACTAAACTGTCCAAGCGTATGATTACTGGTTCACGCAAAAACCCCAAATAACAAGGTGGAGTACCCTTTGGAGAAGCGAAATATTAAATATCAATGCCCCCCTCATATTTGGGTCACTACAGTATATGAACTGGCAGGTTTGATTTTGCGGAAATATGCGACATTTCGTCTCGTTTATGTACATTTTGAATCCATGGCAATCATTCAGCCACATCGCCAATATCGCTAGCAATTAATATCAATTGTCACAGTGGCTAATCAAAACAACAACAACGGTAACCTTGTACTTCACATTAGTACTCCTTCAGTTTAAACCTGATTGGTCAAAATTTTTGCCAGAATCTGGCACATTTCCATTTCTCACTGCATAGTACATATGCATGATTACCATACATAATGGCACACTCCCACAATCGCAATGTAATTGCTGAATTATTGCGTATTTGCTGTGGGCACACCGACAAACGTTCCATCCGTAAAAAAATTAAATCACAACCAATAAAGGTGTCGGTCCGTTGCGACAACGACCATTTTGATGAAATTTAATGGTTTCATTTTGATATATCTTTTAAATTCCAAAATTTACAAAAACTTCTTAAAACCAGCACAGATACGAGCACATTTAATAGCCAGTTTATTATAACCAAAGTATCATTAATAAACACAGGGCCGATCCTTAATTGTTCTCATACAAAAATAGTTGCAACTGTATTAAAGTATAATAGTTTTGCGTCATTGTAAAATGAAAAAATAACAATGTATACCTCTCAGAATTGCTGCGTATTCAAAAATTCAACAACAACGACGGCGACGATTTCGGGTGCACAAAAGTGTGCCTGATTGTAAATGAATCGAAAAATTGTTTTTTCATATGCCATACAAAACTGAGAGCACCTCTTGGTTTTAGGTGGTAAACGATGTGACAACTGTTTACTTTTAAATTTTCAAAAAAAAATTTCTGTTAAATATACCTCAAAATTATGCCGCGCCGACATTCTGCACCCGCAGCAAAGAAAATGGTAAATTATAAATAGTGAGTCAAATTTTGACGTTCTCATAGATCAACGGTTGCTTTTTTGTCGCGTTCTTCTACGCAATAATGAATAAACAATACCCTTAATAGGCATTGTGAGTTTGGATAGGAACCGGGGCTCCAGACCTCATAAAGCAACTGGAAAAGCGAATTACGGCTGGTTTCAAACTAGCGATCCACAGATTCCGAATGAAGCGTTACCATTGCGCCGCCAAGTAGCCCGGCTGTCCAACTACTTTTAGCGTCGACTATATTTATCGACCGTCAGCTGCCTGCAACCATAGTACACGATATGCATTGCATATATTGCATATGCACCAGGACAAGCATGTCTTACATGCTTGCAAGCATATTTTTGGCCTTTTTATTCGAGGTTTCGTCTAGAACAAAATGTACCACCGGGTGTTGCGTTTTTGACCGACCCCATACACCACACCAGTGCACAACCGCACAAGTTCGTCTTCGCATCCAGCAACTAATACTTTTATGGTAAGCTCGACCTTCCGTCAAATTTCTCGCAAGCTAGAAATTGATACTTTTATAGGACGTAACTCTCTATTATAAGCATATTCCAAGGCCTAATCCTATCGTTAACAGTAAAATAAGTGTCAATCGAAGCCTAAAGCCTAGGGCCAATCCTAGCTAAGACAAAGCTGACAGAAATCTACATTACACTGGTTTAAAGTTGAACAAAACAGTGGGACGGTGGTAAAAGTAGAACCTAAAACTTTGATCATTTTATTATGAAAAACGTAGTGTCATGTGGGAAATTTGAACTGCGCATATGCGTATTCACTGTTAAAGATTGTGCGCTGTGCACTGTTGCTGGATTCACTTTTACCAATTGTGTGCTCGATGAAAGATGTTGCAAAGAGACTAGTTCGTCCTTCCTACAGAGTTCTTGAAAATGACAAAGGTCCTTTTACGCACACCTGGACAATTTTTACACTAGTGTGCGCACTTTGCGTGGATGACCCATATTAACCATATCGCGCATAGAGTATACAGGTAAGTAACTTTTAGTGTCAACTGAATACGTGATGCAGGAAAAACGTTTTTACGCTCGAAATTACTAATCTTAAGTTACAGACCTAAAAGCAACCCACGGAGATTTGTGGTGTGCTATACGGGGTTCACCTACACCGAAATATTACTATAAAGCAATGTGTGTATGAGGTTATTGACCACTACAAGCAACCACAACTTTTCATTACATCCAGGGATTACTGACGTGTTGTAATCTTTATGTGCATTAATTATTAAGTTATTAATCAAGTGTAATTATTAACTGAAAATCCCTTAGCTAGTGTCCTTTTTAACGCAATAAAGCAAAGTGTATTGTAATGAATTGAGCTTCGTTCTAAATGCTTAGTAAACGTGGTGATCACGTGCAATTCGTGTGAATATCGAGTGTTGTATATTTATTTACAGAATGATTTAACTAAGAGTGAGGTATTTATAGTTTATAGTTTGAGCGTAATGTTTTGTACTTCTGGTACTATTTTGGGTTGCCGTTATTCTAATGGAATTTCGCTTGCTGGGCGGTTCAGAGAAAGCCTTCCTGGGTGTATTTCGGCGTTTGAGACTGTCCGTAATACGAAGCAAACTGTCAGAAAGTCCGAATTTTGCAATGACAAGAACTAAACACTCGGAAACTGATAAAGAAACAACGAATTCGTTTGTAAATAAACAGGACTTACAGACTAATTTTGAAAAGGAAACCACAGTTACTTGTCATGTGGAAGAACCACCGGACAATTGTTGCATGTCAGGATGTGCGAACTGTGTTTGGATTGGTTACACTGAACGCTTGATGAAACAGTACCAACAACGTGGGCTACAGGAAGCTATGCGCGAAATTGACGCTAAATTATCGGATCCTTGTTTAAAGACATTTATTAAAATGGAATTAACGGCTAAATTTGGCAACAGTTCAAAGTCATGATTATAAGATTGTCATTCGTATTATACATACGTAACTCGTCTGTCCGGTGAACGTCCAATGATTGTTAATTTATGTAATACAAAGTACCAAGCTACTCAAGTATGTTAGTAATGTGTTATCTACGTACATGTGTTAATGCAATATATAGAACCTCAAGGGTAGGCAATGACTTGCCGGATAGTAGCTAGCCATAACTGGTTCTCGAACGAGATTGAACGAAAACGTGCGTTTCATTTACTTAACTACATGTAGATATGTAACAGTGCAATTAGAATTAATCGTAGGTCATGTCAGGTTCCGCGCATATAAGTGCACTTTTGTTACAAAATGTTTAAATTTGGTCAATATCTGAAAAGTATCAAAAATCTTATTTTTACCTAGCAGCAGGAGCGCGTTGTATCCAAAATAGAATAATTTCATATAAATTCTTTTCGTACAATAATTTAAGTCCTCTATTCAATCAGTAATATTTGGCACGTTAACAAGTTTTACGAAAATCGAAAAGGGGCTGTTCCGATGCTATTTTTACTTTCGACTCACATATATGCAAATCTTGTTTTTCATTAGAAAATCGTGTTAGCACGTATTCAGTTATGTTTTAAAATTTCTCAGCCCAGACAGCATATAACTATCCGTTTGGTTCGCATGCTTGTGCTGAACATTAAGCGAATGTCCATTTCGACCCGATTTAAGAATTTTGTGTGTAGTCTAATTATTTTTCTCTTTTTCAGAGCCTCTGGAGATACTTATTGTAATTGCTAACTACGCTGCTTTGTCCTGATCTGTTATATACGAGTCTTCTTACGAGCGTAAACTTACTGCATCTCGTTTTCTAGTCAATATTAGTGTGTTTCTGATTGGTCTCAATGAGTATATAGTGTTCCTCAACTGTGATTAAAAGTCCTCTATTCAATCAGTAATATTTGGCACGTTAACAAGTTTTACGAAAATCGAAAAGGGGCTGTTCCGATGCTATTTTTACTTTCGACTCACATATATGCAAATCTTGTTTTTCATTAGAAAATCGTGTTAGCACGTATTCAGTTATGTTTTAAAATTTCTCAGCCCAGACAGCATATAACTATCCGTTTGGTTCGCATGCTTGTGCTGAACATTAAGCGAATGTCCATTTCGACCCAATTTAAGAATTTTGTGTGTAGTCTAATTATTTTTCTCTTTTTCAGAGCCTCTGGAGATACTTATTGTAATTGCTAACTACGCTGCTTTGTCCTGATCTGTTATATACGAGTCTTCTTACGAGCGTAAACTTACTGCATCTCGTTTTCTAGTCAATATTAGTGTGTTTCTGATTGGTCTCAATGAGTATATAGTGTTCCTCAACTGTGATTAAAGTATATATAATTAATTATGTTAGAAGCGTGCTATCAAATATCTGTGCCATAACCAGGGATGGGCGATCTTGGTTAAAGCCGAGAACGACACCTGACTACTGAGACCGGCCAAAAAACTCTCGGTCTCGGTCAATTTTTGATCATCACCAAAAATAATTAGTTTCAAATAAATTATTTCTAATGCTTTTTCGTAGTTTGTTGTGTTATTTATCGTTTGTGTTTTTCATAGCTTTTTTTGATATCTGCTCGTAATTATTGCGTAACTATGAAATTTCATAATTTCACAGAAAAAATTTTATCCATCAGCCGTCACATAAACAATACTGTCATATATTTGCTGCGACCAGACCACCGAGACTCAAAAAAGCGAGACCGAGACTTTCCAAATACCGAGACTTGCCGATACTGAGACTCCCATCGCTGGGCGTAACGTTATACATCTAATAAGATTCTTAAGTTCTGACAAACACTGGTGTAAATAATTGTTAGATTTTGATACGGCAACTTATAGCGAATCCCTGTCAATGAAGCAGACTGAATTTTTGCCAACATTAACAGCACTTGGGAAAACCAGAAAACTTTCAGATCGCGGATGCTATTTCTTCACTGTCCTCGTAGTTGAGCTATTGAAAATATGAACAACGGTATTTTATTGCATGTTCCGTTTGGTACTGTATTCTTAAATCTGACCTGAGGTCAGTAATATATCTATGGATACTGTTTCGTGGCGGTTCTGTATGAACTGTTGCTATATTTGATGTGCCAATGCAGCAGTCGTGATGATGTAATGTCGGTCACACGTTACCATTCGTTTGACTTGCACAAAATATGCCCGCATAATTTCACTTGTATACGGTCACAAAACAGTATTGCAGAAACTATGTCCGGACAATTACACTAGCTAGCTCCTATGTCCGCACATGGTTCGGAGTTTCTGGTGAAATGTTTGCGCATAGTTTGCACAAACAGAAGTTGTTTTTGGTTTAGTTCTTTTCTTTCTGTTTTACTAGACCAAAACAAAATAAGAATTTATCTTCTAGTTGTCTCCCAGTTAAACTAAGCAAATTAATCTTTATATTTTTAAGATGTGATGTCCAACAGTTATTTTTTTGGTTTCCGGACACAGTTTCAAAGAAACTGTATTTTGTCCGTAGCTAGCTAAAGATGGTTACGGACTAAAAGCATTAGCTAGCTGACTGTTAAAAGACGTCTTTAGTCTTTAGCAGAACTCTCGGACATTCTTTGTGCAGGTCGAGTGTACGGTCACGTGGGTCCGACACAAAAATCGGCCAAAGCACACTTACATGCATCTGTTTTGAAGGTCGTACGATTCTTATCTTTTATAAAAAATTAAAGTTTTCATTGTCAGTTTTGGATGAGCGCTATACCTAACGTTTTATCGGGTGTGACCAGTTCAGTTTATTTCAGTTGATAACATGGTGAATGAAGCAGGGATGAAACACTTTCAATCTTAGAGGCAGGAAGCTATGAATGTTGCATGGATTAATATTACATTTCATTCTTCACGTCTCGTTTGATTGAACTACAAACCACTCTTTATTCCATACAACACAAACGTGAATATCAGAATTGGGTTTATTCCTAAGCTACGCTGCGAATTCAATCGATGTGGAGAAATAACCAGGGCGCTATATATTTTAAATCAAATTTGGTACGACAGTTGACCTTTCGTCTGACCTGGCAGTATTAAAAATGGCTGTAGGCAAACCCAAGCCTGTTATTCACTACGTATATACAATAATACAGACAGCATCACAACATTACAACGGGAATATAAAACAAATACAAAAGTGACAAACGACCAGGGTGCAACCGGAATCACAAAACACCGGAACCGGAAAGTAAAAAATACCTGTTTACAGTAAAAATTGTAAGAAATATTTAAGCTTTAGTAACGGTCGATTACTTACAAAAGGCTTATGAAATAATGTAATATAATGAACCGGATATGAAAAATACCGGAATTCCCTATCAAAGCCGGAATTTCGGTTGCACCTGTAAACGGCTAGTTTAAGTATATTACGTTTAAGTGCAAATGAAAGATATAAATCACATTGGTGGCAAATAAATTGACAACGCAAAACAACTTTGTGACTTCGGCCCATGTATATAAAGATCGGGGTCGATGCGTTTTTCTCCAGGACTGCAACAGAGCAAACTGCAAGCTGTTTTATAGCTAATACTGGCTTTCTATTCGGAAACGGATTGTTATGGGCTTTTATAATCCATCCCTTTTCCTGTTATTTGCAGCACGCACATTTCACTTTACCACGATTACTGTCCCCTGCTATTTTACAGTAGTGAGCGTAGATCGAATACTTAAACTTCCACAAATTGATCTGCCATAATACTTATATTTCCGCACCATTAAAAAGAGGCTAGTAGGAACAGTCCAAGAGAATTCTTTATTATGTAATACAGTAAATCTCAACCGCACCTTTGTGACGGCATGATGTAAAATTACGTATTTAACCAAACAAAACATTTAAACAGCAATTAAATAAGACGGAGGTAAAGATTTTAAAGCGAAATTAGTATCGGATAAAATGAATATTCCCAACGCATATATTATTAAAATCGGCACTGAATCACACAATGTACATAGCGAACTTTTAAAGGCGGACTTCTACAAAAACTACAACGAAGTTTCAGCTTACGACTTTTTCAAACAAACTACGCGACAGTGAAGTACTACAAAACAACTGAACGTATCAGTAATTTTAATAGCTAATTCTCTGCGAGTAATTCTGATGTGCCAGTTTATTAATAAACCCGACATACTTTATATATCGATAAAACAAAAAATAAAACACTATCGATGCAAACACAACATACCAAAATTAACAACAACAACAACGATTACAACAATACAAAATTGAAAATGTGCTTTGTACTCGTTAAAAAGAGATTCAAATAAATAAATGCAGATCAAACGACAAAACAAATCGACAGATGTTAGGCCAAAATTTCAAGAACATAAATCACAATGTTATTTTAACTAAACAATATTTAATTAAAAGTACTATGAATTTCAAAGATTTGACTTCGTTGTTTTGTCACAAATCAGTATCATACCACGACATAGGGCCGCTGGTACCTCTTGCTCCCGGCTGTTCACATTCTTGAGGTCTTCTTACGCCATTTTGAGGAGGTGGTGATACTGCAGCACCTCCACCAGGCCCATGACCATTCGCTTGAATCAACGGCGGCTGTCCGCCAACGCCAATATTTTCAATTGCTCCATACATCGAGGGTGCAGCATTGGTTGGCACAGAACTGTACCCACCAGCGCTGATCATAGTTTGACTTGTATGCTGTGAAGCTGGCAACATCGTATCATAATGCCCTACAAAAATGACGCTCGAATTTTAATGAGGACCAAAAAATTTCAGTCCAACGAAAGATTGAACTGTCACTTCCAAATACGACATAGCTGCTCAAGCTGTCCAGTCTACTGTTCAACTCCCTCAACTTTTAGGAATTTTAGACCATTTCCGAGGTGTACACAAAAATGTTTTTAGTTCAGTTTCTGTTCCTGGTAAGTCCGAATCAGTAGTTTTCCAATTACTGATTCGAAGCTGCCACCCTACGACGCGGTTTGTAAATATGTGCCTTTGACATAATTATAAAAGCACCAACGTTTATTAACCTAAACAGAATATCAAAAATAAGAAACGCCCATACACAGTCATCTAAAGTGAAATCATACCATTTTGATATGAATAATCGTGGAAAGCGTCGTCGTTTGGCATTGCACGTAAATCACCCATGCCCTCCTAAAATGAATAACAAATGCTTTCAGGTAAGAAAGCTGAACAATTGATACTTAGAGCGGTTAAGATTAGTTCATATCTAATATAATTGATCATATACGTTGAAGTAGTCTCGCATTTCCAAGTCAAGTTGAAAATATATTTTTGTGCAAACTCTTCAGATATTAGAATCAAATTCATATTGGTTGCTCATGAAACAGTGAGGATATAAAACTGATGCACCATGCTACTTTGAGGGCGAACCATTTTTTGCGGGACTACAATAGGGTAAGCTCCAGCTTTAGACTAATTTTTTGCTTAGGCTTAGTTGTGTAGACAAATCCATGCGCTGAGGCTTACGCTTAGGACATGTATATACTATTGTTATGGGTTTCAAAATAACATTGGCCAAATTAATTAGCCAGAACTTTCGTTACTGAATTAGACAACTGTAGCATCAAAAGAATATACCTCAGCCCACGGCGCCGAATCATCCCGATACAAAGATGACGTTAACTCCATTCCAAGGCGTTTACGATAGTCTTCCGGCTTATCTTGACCCATTCTGTACAGAACTGCTGCTGCATATGTTGCTGAAACATTACGTTAAGCTAGCATTATTTTGTTTTAAAACACAGAATTCACAATTAAACTATCAATGAGGTGAGTTTCCGATATATTCTTACGTCAAAGAACCACCAGAGAAAAAACAACGTCGGAAAAATGGTCCCTAAAATAATATTTACACAATAAAAGTGATGAAAACCAATATATCCAACAATAACTTAGCTTATTTACTGTTTGGATTAGCCACCAATCCTATTAGAACCCGGAGAGCAAACACTGCGTAACTTAATCGCTTTTGCTCCAAACACAGTGGTTCTTACCAACGCTTTCATTCTTCGAATGCAGCGCTTCTGTTAACGGAGCAGTTGCTCCTTCTTGTTCAATCAACATTGCAGCATCACGATCGCTCGCTAATTCTGCTAATAAACCGGCTGCAACGCGTTGAATCGTTTCAGTATGATAGAGCAACTAAAATAGCGCAAATGTCTGCAAATTTCACTACGAACAATAACATTTACCAATTACACCAATGTTAATCGTAGAGGCCTGCCAACCAAACATAAGCCTAAGCCTAAGCATGAGCATAAAGCTTCCCAGTCGATAAGTATCCAGCAAGTCTGTCTCCCAGTGAGAGACAGACCCTATAACAAACATGGGCCTCTAATTGTTTACGGTTTTAAACGAAAAATCTTTACCAGCACTGTTGCTAGCTAAACAAATAACTAAGTAAAATATTTGTAAATTCCTAATGCCAACAATTCCATACTTGCACCAACAACGGAATGATATTGTGTTGTTTGACTAGTGTCCGATTTGTAGCATCTTGTTTCGCGATAGCTTGCAGAGCGCCAGCACAGTTTTCAACTATATCTGCCATTGGAACACCGCCTTCGTAAACACCTGCATCTCCTGCCTGCAAAATACAAAGAAAAATAAAAACTACAAACTGAAGTTCTTATGCAATGCAAATTATGAACAGATCCAAAACCATAATGTGCGAAATAAGCGTTTTGAGAAACGAAGTCACTACCATCGTCTAGATCTGCCTAAAATGATGATTGTGCTTTGCGCGGCGTTCGACAAACGTGGGTTTTATCACGTCTGATGTTTTATATAAACATATGACGTGATAAAACCCACCTGTTGTCGAACGCCGGTCTGCAAAGAAAAACGACTGTGATTGTTAATTTGTTGCGTGTCCGAATAAATCACGAAATCAAATAAGACTTTGATTGAAAAAATTTCTTGAAGAACCAGACATTAGCCTATGCTTGACAACCACAATTGCAAAACACCAAAGCAGAACTTTCAGTGTGTTACCTGTTGTACATCGTTAAAGCTTTTAGTTAATATTTGAGATATCAGCTGAATAACTTTTAATTCACGCAGCGGCTCTTTGTTTGACGGACATGACGCCAAATTACGAATAACGCCGATTACAGCCTGAAATGCTGAGAACTTCTAAACAATGAATTAAAAATTTAACAAAATACGTATCCAATGTTAGTTTGTAATATTTTTTAACTCTTCCCATAAATAAGTACATACCTCAAACTTATTAGTACTAAAATATACGGTTACAGAAAACGCCCTACAAATCAAAACAGGGCAAATAACTTACTTTGTGCAAAAATATATAGCCAATGTCACTCTTATAGACACAGCAGGGTGCTACATGAATTCCTAAGCCTAAAACTATGCCTCGATTGCTCTACGTACGGATAAGTTTAGAAGAGAGCCTAAGCCTAAGCAAAAAGTTTAGTCCAAAGCCTGCATGTACTCTACGCCATAAACCATAGGACAATTATTTCGCATTACATGCATCAAACTAAACTCGTACCTTAACCAACGGCCACTGTGCATTAGCATTTAACATCGACACCACAACCGGCAATCCATTGTGTAATCGAACAGCGTTTTGTGCCATTTGAGCCTCCGGATAACGAGAGGTAATGTGACGTAATGCACAGGCCGCCGGCTCTGTAATATCTTCTCGATTCTGCTCACGAAATGTTGAAAGAACTGACAATAATTGAGGTATGCCACCAACATGACAAACAAGTGCCTAAAGAAAAGCCATCGTATTACATTAACACCTCTTATTTGATTAACTGCCTCCGTTAAACCTAATGTGCTGCATAACAGTACATTGTACCGCTCGTTTAATGCTGATAAATACATTGATCTTGTCGACGAACGCTTTGCTTCCACAACACTAAAATTAGTCAAAGCTTCTGATGAACACTCACGCGTTCACCACGTTTTTACTACAGATTTCTGCTGTCAAGAATTTTCGTACGGTGAAACCGCTGTTCCTCCCCGTTCTCCCGTCTGACTGCACGCGTTACCTTATTTCGTTGATTATTGCACGTTAAGTTTGATAAAATTCCGGCACAACATGACACCACGGTTGAATTAGGTGAGTTCATTAATGCCACTGTGTCTTCAATTAAAACTTCGATATTTTCTTCTCGAGTTGCCGCATCTGACAAGTTTCGCAGCGCCCATAAACAATTTAATGCCACACGCTCGCTGGGTCCACGAATATGTAACGCTAGAGCTTGCATACCACCTATTAACAATTGTGTTAGTTTGAAGAAATCACCAACACACGTTTCATAAGTTTGTGTGGTACCAGCGTTATGGCGGTAAAAACCAAAATATGGTTATTGGCTAATTACTTATCATTAATTTTATTCTAAAGATTCATTTGTCAAAGTAAAATACTAACGCAAATTATACATACACCGTATTCCTGCAATCCAGCACTGTTTGATGGAAACAAAATGTTTACTCATCCAACCGAGTGAGTTCTGTACCTGCTTCAATGATGTTAGCTTTGTTAGCTGGGCAAACGCTGAGTACTTTAATTAGTCTTGAAGTTGTCCATTGTAGTTTTTCATAACTTGATGAGCTCATAATACGAATTAGTTCGGCATCGCCTCCACACGACGCTATTTTTGTCTGTCAACATATCAAGCATAATTATAGCACATTTTTTGTGTTTTGAGCACTGTTAAAAACGTATTTCAAAACTAACCTTCCCTCGCGTTAATGATTTAAACACCAGCTTCAGATTACAATCTAATCTTATCGTCAACATTGTGATTATTGTTATTTCATTTTTCACTAGTTACAATAAATTCAGTGATCCATTTATATTCGAATTCTACAGCAACGTTCTCGTAGCTAAAAATGGGAACCGAATTTAAGAAGACAGCAAAATGTTGTAAACAAAACCTGTTATATAGGCAGCATGCAGGGTGCAACCGGAATTCCGGTTCCGGTTCCGGCATTTTTTCACCTTCCGGTTCCGGTAAATTTTTACCGGATTTAAAAATTCCGGTATTATAATTTGGCCGTTTTCTTAACTTTGCTAATTTAATAAGAATCTTTTTTGAAAGCCACTTGTACTCCGAATATAAGCCATTGATGGTGGATTTCACTTCAGTCTATGATGAAAATCTAAAATACAACAAATAAAATAAATACCTATGTTCGACTAAGGTTATTTCACAAATCATAGAGCAAAAAATAAGATTAAAATGAAATTTTTGGTGATATGCATTTTTCACTTTCCGGTTCCGGTTCCGGTAAAATTTTCAAATTCCGGTTCCGGTTCCGGTTCCGGTAAATTGTAATTCCGGTTGCACCCTGGCAGCATGAGACTATGGTCACTCACCTTAAGCCTAACAGAAAACATTACTCACCTTAGTATCTTGATGCTGAGAAGCAAGCAAGTGTAAACAGTCGGTGACAACAGCAAGAAATTTCGGATTGCCTTTCTGTAGTAGTGCTACCATTTTAGGAACTCCACCTGAAATATAGCGATAAATCAGTTTTGAACGGAAACGTAACAAACTTAAAGTAGGTACTTGAGATACTTTCCTAGCTGAAGACTATAACATGGCCACGACGTAGGCATTAGACATATCATTGATATGTCTCGTACAATAAATCCACGAAGTACTTTTTCACTAATGAATCAAATCAAAACATCTTAATCAGTAAAGTCAATTTTACTACAATAACTACACAATTTCGTAGTACACCAGAACAAAACCTTCGCACAAACCTGCAGCACGGACCGCTTGTTTTGCACCTTCTTGATATAAAAGCATATTGTGAATTGTCGTAACAGCATAGAACAGAACAGATTCATTCGGTGAGCTAAACCCAATAATCTCATTGTATACAATGAAATAAATGTTACAATAACAATTGAACTACAGTGAACGACATAGCTTGCTTAACTGGTGGCAAGATTGAAATTTTCAACCATCTAGTTGTGTCAAATTTGTAAGACAAATTAAGTTGTTCCAAAAAATGTTACACACCCATATTTTGTAAACCCTCAGACCAGGGTGCGACCGGAATTGCGGTTCCGGCAACTTTTGACCTCCGGTTCCGGTAGGTTATTTGGTCGGTGGAAGTTAAGATATTTCAATAAAAAATGCCGATAAAAATTATGTAGATTTCCATCGATGGTATATTGCACTTCCGTGGATTATGATAATCTAAAATATACAGATAAAGGGAATATCTATCTTCAACTAAGTGTTATTTCACCAATAATGTAGCAAAAAGAAAATTAAAATAAATTTTTCAGTGGCATGTACTTTTCGTTTTTCGGTTCCGGTAAATTGTAATTCCGGTTGCAGCCTAACTCAGACACATTTGGCACTATTTTGGCTGTAAGCAAAGTTGAAGGCAAAGCGATACCAAAACACCAATATTTTACATTAGTTACAAATTTAATTGTATTTTGCAATATAACCAACCTCAACATTCGAACCAGCGCTGGAATTCCTCCCGAATGAAATACTGCTAACGCTCCGGCCGGTGGGTTCACTCGTGACACTTGACGTAATGTCCCAATCACACAGCGACAAATTTCAGGATCAGCAGTTGCTTCGAGCGTGCGAACAAGAGACACAAGCAAATTTTGATCGCTCGCTATCGCAAATAGCGACGCGTCCTTGCGACTTAGTTGATATACCATTAGCGCTGCACGCGTAACAACATTCTGAAATACCAAAAGTAAACTCCAGTGCATATATACTATAAATACTTATTAGCTATTGGCTGGGTTGCAGCTACACCACTTAAGTCAGATTTTGACTTAATTTGACTAAAGTCGAGATTTGTAGTTTTCAGTAAAGTTTGATATTTTGAATATAAATCTCTGCTTGCCAAAGTGGTTGAGGTATGCCAAGAGGCTGCACCAATTTGGAACATCTGGCCTGACTTTATAAGGAGGTTCCCAATGACATTTCACCTTACGCTTAAGTCAGTTCTCTGGCTTAAGTCTAAAACCGACACTAAATATCTAGGACACACATTCTCAAATGACTGTAACACCGATATATAAATAAATATAGATACATATTAGAGATGCCTAGGGGCCTGGCCCCGGCCCCTATGCTGGGGCTGTATTTGCTGGACCGAATCCAGATTTACTTTCCCGCTGTTAGCCACCATATATATTACCTATGTCGCAACTCACGTTGATAATTATGTTTACGTGTTCTAACTTGAGCACGGTTGGTATCGGCCCGGGCACTAGTGGCCCAGTACCAATTAGTGAAAAAGTATCAAACTTACTAGCTCCTGCAGGCAGAGACCTGAGCTAAAAATTTGCTCAGGAATAGGATAAAATAAACCTAAAAATGTGTTGAATTTCGGGGCTCACAATTTATTGGTTCCAAAGTTACAAGACCTCTCACCAACCAATGATTAGTGCTGCAATATTTAAGAACACGGCTCCAGTGTAGAACTTGCCGAACCCGTTTAATATGCACTTTCACCAAACAGTATAAATTTAAAAAATTACCGGGTCCTCATCTGACAACAATGCAATTAATTCTGGAATCGCTTTTGCTGTCACTTCAGCATCGTCTTGATAATTGATCAGATCAACAATAGCAGTTTTAAGCAGCAGTGACGGTTCCGCAAGTTTCAACACATTAGACGACTGACCCAGGTCGAAACTTCCACCTGCGCAGTTAAGAGCAGGTTCCGGCGTAGTCATCGTGCTGGTATCAAGTGTTTCCGGAAACAATATTGCCCGAATCCTCTGAGATCGAGAAGCATTATAATGTTCGCTGATACCTTAAAATTATAGTACGTATGATAAACCGGCAATACAATATATGTAACGTCCATTGCTTTATTTTTTAAAACAAAAAATTCAATGTTTATTATATATACCTGACATAGCTCCTAAATCTTGCATACCAACTAAACAAGTTGGAATATATTTGTCAATAAATGATCTGAAACTGTAAAAATTTGACAGGTTTTTAATCTGACTGAGAACGTACGATGCACGACCGAACTACTGATTATCCTAAAATAAATAAACTAGATGAATACTAAAATTCACACAGAATGTAAGTACAAAATATAGCATACTGTCAATATCTTGTTGAGTGTATCCCGCAGCGCAACTATACGCCCCAAACATGTCAGTTTCCGCTTGTAAATTACTGCTCATGGCGGATATTGCAGAGACAGGCTAAAAAATTACGTATAAGTTGTCATTGAAACGTCTGATGGGATTTTGTAAGATTTATGAAACCTTACGAATCAAATAGCAAAAATTCGCTTAACGCACGTTTTTGCTTCTACTATATATTTCTATTCCTACTGTCGCAAAAAATAGCAACTGCGCCATTTGACTTAATGGATTTGGTTACCGATTACATTAATAAGCAGTACAACTAGTTTAAGTTAATTAGTTAGTACACAGCTATATAAATAATTCCAAGCGCATTCAATTCTGTTAGTTTTTACACACTTCACTCTGATATTGATCGACTTGAACTAATCCGTCTTGACCCCAAGCGAATTGTTGCACCGCTGCCATCAAACAGTTAAAATGAGCACATATAAATATACGCGAGTATCTATACGTATATATTGTATATACAATGATTACTACATTACAGCCTGAAAATTTGGTATTTTGATGCATTTCTCGAAAGCTTTTTCACGTAAATACAAGAGATGTGCCGATTAATCGGCGTCGGTAATAATCGGCATATTTCGTGAGTGTCGGATAGATATCGACACTGCAAAAAATTGCCGATTCTTTGCCGATACTTTCTGCACAATACAGTCAGTTGTAATGCTATCATTTTCATTTGTGGGCTGGGCACATATCAGTGTGTCTGGTCAGGATAATTGTTATCTCTCTTGTGTCTGTGTTTGAAAAAACTCGCTGGCAGCATACGGTCGACAAATATAGTCGACGAAAATGGTAGTTGGACAGGCGGGCTGCGTGGCGCAGTGGTAACAGCGTCTGCCTGACACGTAGAAGGTCGCTAGTTCGAAACCACCCGTAACCCGCTTTTCCAGCTGCTTAGTACAAAGGTCTGAAGTCCCGGTTCCTACCTAGACTGACATGGGGGCTACGCCGTGAGTGCAATGGTAAACTGCCGCGCTATGAACACGGTGTCCAGTCGAAAATGGGATGGACGGTCAAGGAACGACCGGTTCCTACCTAGACTGACATGTAGTATAAGATCCTACCTGCTTATTAGGCATGGCGTATTAAAGTTGAAATTGGCAATGGCATCGGCAAAATTTCAAAATAAGTTTCGGCATTGGTATCGGCAAAAATTTTATCAGCACATCCCTAGTAAACACTTTGGATACGTTAGGCCACGGAAGGAAGAATTGTTAGCACATTGGCATTCTGATATTTCAATGTTGTTTAGTATTAGATTTGACATATCTATCCGGTCGTGGTCTGCGGTTTCGACCTACACGACCATCAAGAATTGGGTGCCTCTTGCACCCACCAGAAACAGTTTTTATATATTAATCTTTGACTCGCATCAAAAACAATACTATTCTACTTGGTTCTATTTTGAAAAAATGTAAAACACAAGAAAGACCAAATTTCAACATGTGGTTAATTTAACCCTTTCTCACATGAATATTTTCTATTTCCCCTGAGACATACTTTTATGCTAGGATTGAACTCCAGTGGCTGGAGTGGGAGGCGTATACCATCACCACTCAGCTATAGGGGGCTCTCACGTCTTGTGGTGATTTAGTACTATGTATACGTGTGCAAGTGTTAAACGCGGTCCGATATAAATTATTTAACGTATATACACTGCCCTGAGTTGCCTATAAGCAACTCAATGTGAGAAGGCGTTAAGTAAAGGTAAAAGTTATATGTAAATTCATAACAAATACAACAGGCTGCCAAGCAAAACGGCACTTAATTTAATCGAAACCGGTATTGAAATTTAATTCACAAGAATCGGAATTCCATTTGCTACACGGTGCTTTTCATTTGATAAACATCGTAAAGATCGCCTTCTTCTTCACCCGATTATAAATAAAAATTTTCTAAATCATCTATTGATAGCGTTACAATGACAATGAACTTCAATTGTTTGTGATATGCACAAATATTGACTTAGCTATGTATATCTTGCAAAATGAACAAGGGCAAACTTCTCATGTATGAAAAACGAACCATCATTTATAAGACAAAAAATTTCTTGAGCGTACAACATGTAGCTGAAAACTAACGACTGCGATAAGTATAATCCAATTAATACAAGTGGATGTGTTCAACTACAAAGCAACTGGCAACTGAAAGAAGTGAGAAATCTTAAAATGTACGTTTCTAGAAAACCTTGCGCATTTACAACAGTTCTATTTCATCGTACGAAAATTTGTACTTGTTTACTTGCAAATAGCGCCCTACGCCAGTTTTCAAAAGATAAGATAATCTGCACAAAGCAATTTGCTCGGACGAAAGATTTCATAACCAATTTTCAACATGCCAAAACCCACTATCCCATCGCAAATTTTTGACCATAAGTTCGTGCTCGGCCATGCTTGCACATCGGTAGTTATTTGTTTGAACTAAATTTCACACGAAAGCACCCTGTAAAACATTTATGAACCGTGTTGATATAGCTAGGGTAGCATGCTGGTTGTTCTCGCGATAGTATGCAAGGTCATGTTGGCTGTACTTGCAGGAACTTGCTGGTTTTCGTTAAATGGTGTGCAACTGGGCCGCTCCTGCTGTTTTAATGTATTATACTACCGAGTGTTTGAGACGAACTTGCCGGCGTTTGGGCTAGGTACCTTGTCAAAGAAACTGGGAAATAATTTGGACACAAGAGAGCTAACAGTTTTCTTGACCAGACACACTGATATGCGCCCAGAAATAAATCTGATAGCATTCCTGCTGGCTGCTATCGAACAGTGCCGATTATTACCGATGCCGATTAATGTGCACATTCCTAGTGATAAGTTGGGTAGGCACGCGTACGACAGTTAAAAGTTGAGTGGTTGCGGCTGAAAATGAGGTGCGTTCTTATGAGGTTTCGATCCCATGACCCATGGCCAAAGTTTAGTGCACCACCGCTGTGCCACGCCGCCTCGCAATGATTGCCGAGTTTTTCTTTTTTATGCATTATAAGAACCATACACATGCATCTTTGTTCTTCCATGTCTTTACTGCTGGTGCATAAGAGGCACTACATAAGCTTAAGTATTTTAACCGCTGTGCAGCATCAGCATGAGGTTTATGTTGTCTCCATGCATCGCCATATTATGACAAAAGCTCATCCCTTGTTTGTCCATCCCATTTCGACTCGATACCGTGTCCAACTCGCGTTTTAGGATTGTAAACTTAAGGCCTTTTTACTATATCTGGAAAAGCGGATTACGGGTAGGTTCGAATTAGCGACCTACGATTCTTTGGCAAACTCTCTACCGCTGAGTCGATTATCGCCAATTCCACAACATTATATTACGTTGGTTCTCCGGTATAAATTGCAGATAAACAAGGCATGTTGTGCGTCGTAGTGGCGCACAATTCGGTAGTCACTTGTGGCGACTGGCAGGGTGCAACGGGAATTCCGGTTCCGGTTAGATTGGGAATCGAAAGTTTGAAATTTTATTTTAGGCCTACTTGTTGTGGTATGTTGCACAAAAATTGTGTATCATTTATATATCCATTAAATTGATTTCGGAGTTAACTTATCAATACCAATTTGTTCATGCGAAGTTTGTGCGAATTGTTGCCAACCAACAGACGCCCTAAATAAATATTACACTTGTTAATACAAATTATCTGTTTAGTCACAAACTCTGTAGTACCGATTTCGATTCTGGTATAATCCTGTTCCGCTTTGCACCATGGCGACTGGTTATCCTGATAGAATAATGTACCGATGGGCTGCACGCCAAAACAGGTTCGGTATGGGTGGCTGCTGAGCCCTGCTTCTCGCGCACTACGGACGGAAACTGCACGTGAGATCGCGGCTGTCGCAAACAGTCGTGTGTGAAAGGTTTGGCCCGAGTAGACCCTCACCTGAGGACAAATCCATACATGAGCAACGTTATTATCTACAGCAGTTTTTATAAGGCTAAGGATAGATACGTGCATAAAATATTACTAATGTGTTCTCAAATTGATGGACGACGATTCTTTGATTAATACATTTTGTGAAATATCCGGTGCTGACAAATCTCGCGCAAAGTTTTTTCTCGAGTCCGCAGGTGGCGATATTCAGGTATATACATACTACATCAAATGCCTTATACAAGGGAAGTGATCACGCGGGGATCGACCTGATAATATTTTGACCGAGTACCGGAGCCGTATAGTACAATTTTACTGAAGCTGAATGTCACGTAAATCCGATATAGCATACAAATTCGGCACAGTTGTTACCATGCATAATATCAATTTACCGGAATCGGAACAAAATGTTTTCGGGAAATGGCTTTGAAATTTTTGCACTGATCAAAGTATTGCAAAATATATACGTATATGTTTTTAATTAAAATTAATTGCTAGCTTCGATTTTTTATTTTTTACTTTACTGTGAGAAGCTTGAGATTTTTGAAATTTTATTCTGTGTATTAGAAGTCTTCTTATTTAACAACAGGTTGCGCTAGCAGCATTCTTTGAAAATACTGGCGATAGTGATACGGTTGACGTGGAGTTCATTAACGAAATAGCTTCAAATAGTGCAGACCAAGTCGATTATAGTTCAGAAATCTCATCTGGTGCAACGAAAAGTCGTGCTGAAGGCACCTGTGTTGACTTTGATGACAGTAGTTCGCCTTCTGCTAAACAACGTCCTGACGAAGCGAATATGTCCAAAAAGTGCGTAAAGATTTGTTGAATTTGCTGTTTTTTCTAGTGGAAGAGTTTAATTTTATTTCGGTTCTTTGTTTCTATTATATATACGTATATATACCACTGCTATCAGTGGAATTTGTGACATTGTTGGAATCAACGAACTTGCCATATTTCAGAATAGCAACGTTGTTTGATGGTGAGCACAAAGATAAAAATCCACAAGCATCATCAGATGAAGATGAAGATAAACAGGCGTTTTACGTTGGAGGCTCAGAAAAAAGGTGACACGCGTCAACTAAAAGCTAACGCGTTTAATTAATTAATTAATAGGAACGTAACACAATTAAGCTGACTGTCAGAAACCAGACCAAATTTGTGCGTTTCTATGTTAGAATAATACGTATTATGCGTATATATATATATATATATATATATATATATATATATATATATATATATATATATATATATATATATACAGAATGGAATGGTTAATTATTGTACAAAGTGTGTTTTGTTGAACGTTAAACATAGTTTACGACATCAATCGTAACATGCATAGTTGTTCTGAGTAAACTTGTGTGCTCAAAGCCGGAGCAGTAACCTCCCCACACCCCCAATTTCCCAATGAGGAGCCCCACCGCAACAATATTTTTTGCAAAAAAATTGAAAAATATTTTGATCATAGATAGGGGTTCCCACCCTAAAATTTTTAGAGTATATGCTAACTACACTAGGGATGTGTCAATCAATCGGCATCGACAAACATTCTGATGTCGGCTCATCACCAGAGTACACAATATGTTTTTTATTTTGCTTGCAAATTTGATTTTTTTCAGCGGCCAAGAAGTGTTAGGGCCGTCAGGAAAACAAAACCCGAATGATTTGATCAAAAAAGTTTTCCAGCAAGCCAGAGCGTGAGCGTTTGTGATAGAGTAATGAACTGCTCTATTTTGTACCATGTTCGTTTTAACAGGGCAACGTTTTGTGATCTAAACTATCTCATCAGGTCTGTCTGTACTGTAGTGCAGAGAACGGTGACCGTTTTACTTGTAGATTGTATCAAAATCAAAGTGCCTTTGCGTATTTTATATTATGATGTGTAATATAAGTTTTAAATAGCATTTTATTTGCTTTTGCAGATATACTGTTTTTCAACAGGTGATCTGTTTTTTGTTTTGTAGGCATGGTGCAGAAGAGGTCACTCCTGAACAACGGCAAAAGGAAACTAAACCAAAATATTTCTCCGGTGAGCATAGATACGCACCTTCATGTGTTTAATAATTAAGGTTGCACGGATGATTTATGTGTTTGTTTTAATCGGCGTCATTATTTTGCTGGAGGTGGTTAGGCAGTTTATTCTTACTGTCACTGAAATCTTATTACATGCCTTTTTCTGGTAAATGATTGCTCTTTTGAATGGTCGTAGTCAAGTACACTATGCACCAGTTTATTTGTGCTGTTAACGAAATTACTTTTAGGTGGCGGTTATAAACTAGGCTCAGACGAAAGCGAAACACAGTATGTTGGCCAAGATGTGGCAGGCGCAAATGCAGCAGGAGCTTCAAGCGGATCTCTGTCTGGTGGAGCTACTGGCGGCCGTGCTGATGTTACGGTTGTTCTCAAAATGTGGAAAAATGGATTCAGCTTAGACGACGGCGAACTTCGGGACTACAACGATTTGCGATCAAAAATGTTCCTGGCAAGTGTGATGGCAGGGTAAGAATGAAAACATAAACCTTATAAGTTACAACCACTGGTAGTTGTGTGGTTACGTGATAAGCAGGGCTCCATCGGACTTGACACTTACGGATGAAATTACGGTGAAGTGTCTGTTCAGGCCCTGTTCGAATTTTATTCCGATGCTCGTTATTCTACGACAATCGTGTTCAATGTTTATCTTTAACATTATAACTAAATTCACCGTTTACATTCTCTAAATGTTACAACGAGTTCTCTGAGTAAATTGATCAACATTGCGCTCTCACTAAAAGGTTTATATTGTGTTGTGCTTACAGTCGGCCAACACTGTTGAGATCGTGAGTTTGTAAATCAATGAAGCAGTTTGTCATTGCCCATTGCGCAAAAAAACATCTATTGCAGCGAGATACCGAGCGAGTTGATACGTCAGTATCCCCATGATAAGATCAATGTCGACATTGAAAATCACGATAGCGAAAATTTCAAACCTCCACCGATGAAACCATTTTCTGGTAGTGGCCAGACATTGGGCGGGTAAGTAATGTTTATTAACATGAAATGTATAAACACAATGCTTTGACCAAGAGTGAATAATGTCTATTGTGCAGCAGAGTATTCACCTGAATACATTCTGTGTAGAATGGAATACACCCAGCACGCTTTGCGTTTTTGCTTACCCCTCCTCGTCATTCACCTCAATTCTGGAAGTACACATGACCGTTTGTCTTCCTTTTGTGTGATAAACATAGAGTTGATTGCTCCAATTATACTTATAAACGCCATATACATATTGCTTGCTTCCGATAATATCGACCCCCAAAAGTTAACGGAGTTGAGCCAAAACACAACGTGCGTTGGTGCATCTTGCACCATGCAATAGCGCATTAGCTGGTCAATTCTGGCTTTGGCTATTATTGCGATACAAAAACGCCTTATGATTTGTAGTGATGTTGTACCGAAAATTCAGATCGTATAACTACTGGTAGTTGCGCCATGCAAATTAACCCTTCACAGCTGTTCCAATTATAGCCAAAATATTGCAGGTTTTGGCTTTTGCACTGAGAATTTCGATAGCTTCAATAATGGCTTTGAGAAATTTTAACTTTCGTAAGGCGTCAATAATAGTAACTTTTTTGTTTTCAGTATTGTACCTAATGTTGAAGGCGCCGCAGGCAGTAGTAGCAGTAGTGTAACAGCCGGGGAAACAACTTCCAGTTTTGGCCGTGAACCTATAGAAATACCGAAAATTGATGTTGACGAAACGCAGCCAGTTGCAGCCATCCAAATACGACTTGCCGATGGAGCTAGGTGTGTTAATATTTTTAAAGCTGATTAGTTATGATACGTTGAGTTGAGTTTTGAGTTTTTCTGTGTAGGTAACAGGGACCGACCGGATTTGCGGTTCCGGTTTAATATTCTGCAAGAAACCAATATCCGTAGGCGGTTCAGGTGTCCTATACAAAACTACTGGCTGTCAGATATGTACGGTTGTGGTCCCAACTACTATAAATTGCTTTTCGCTTGTGGATGTGTTAGATATTTTGCTGCGATCACGTTTCCGGGCAGGTCAACAAGTGTCACTGAAGTTAAATGAACAATTCAAGCCAACAATCAATTTAAATCAGTAAACAACTAACGTTATATTGTGACACAACTTAAGTATTTCCAACAGTGCACTAATGTATATCTTATGTACGGTTAACATCTGGTTCCGGTAGAAACGTTACTATCCTGTTTCCGATAAATTTAATTTCCGGTCGATCCCTGATACGTATACAATCATTTATGTTTACTGCATAATTAAGTTATAAGCTGTTTCTTTTGTTTGTAATATTTAATTATTGAGGTGTCTTAGATTTTGAAAGTTAAAAATTTCAGATTTTTTTAGTGACAAAATAGCAATTGTTTTTTTATAAATTTTAGATTGTGTTTACGATTCAATAATAGCCATAGGATTTCTGATATACGTGATGCAATAATGAAGTAAGTAGTCAAACACTACTTTTATATTAGGGCAAAGACTGCAAAAGACAATTTTAATAACTGTTAACACATATTGCGGCGCATTAGGGAACACACCTTTGTTCGTTCGAAGACGTTCTCATGTCTTAATCGATTGCTTTTGTGGCTGAAACTTTGTGACTCTATACTTACTACACAATATGATATAAGAGTCAACAACTTTTAGTTTGCATATTTTAGAGCCCGACCCGACTATAGCAATCGTGAATTTGTGCTCATGACTACATTTCCGCGCCAGGAATTAACTGATGAATCGCAAACGCTCGAAAGTGAGGGTCTGTTGAATGCTGTTGTCGTTCAGCGTTTGAAATGATTGTGATTATTTGATAGTTGCAAATATAATAACGTGAATTATTCTTTTGTGTACATTATTCTGGGTTTGGTTTTGTGTGTATTGTTTGAAAATCAAGTAGCTTCGGCGTTTGGTGGATTCAGTCTGTTGTTACCCCATTGTTCTAAAGGATGCCCTCGAAACAAACGATCACATCAAAAATTTGAACAGTTTTGCTGTTGGAACTTTCTGTCAGGTTACGTTTGGGCTTTCTGTCAGGTTAGCATAGTGCAAACCTTATGCACATTGATGTTTCTGTAACAGCATGGCGTATATTTGTGCAGTTTGCGGAATAACCGGATGTGTTACTTTAATGGTTGTGAAGAGCCACGTTTCGTGTGCACCTCTTTGTTTCCTTTTTGTGTTGTTAAATTTTAGCTGAAATAGATGGATTGGAATTTATATTGTTCTTGTTTCAGTTTCGGACATGCGTCATTGCTCTGAAGGACATCCTTTTTTGCATTAAACACTTAAATGTACACTTGATACTGGCGACCAGTTTATAGATTTCGATGAGTTATTTAGCATTAATTCGTGTAGTGGTCCCGGTACGGTTATTCCCATGTAACTTGTGAAACAAAAATACATTTGCGCTGTTGACTTTACGAATATCACTTAGTAAAGCAGGAACGAAGTTTGTTTAATTCGTGTATTGAGCGCAATCGCTAGCGTCAGACAAATGGTTTGCCCTTACGCGAGTTTCACATCAAGGTTGGGACCGGCTTGGTTCCATGCCGGCGGGCCTGGGCCCACGACCACCGAAATGTAAAATTAACCAGTAACTCATTGCGACAACCACCGGCGGATCCAGGAATTTCTGACGGGTCGAGATAGTTCATGTTATGAAAAGTAAAAAAATTCTGATGGGGGTACTAGGGTACAACCGGATATTCCTTACTTAACCCCTTCTCACATTGAGTTGCCTATAGGCAACTCAGCGCAGTGTACGTTAAATAATATATATCGCACCGTGTTTAACAATTGCAACACGTATACATAGTACTAAATCACCATAAGACGTAAGAGCCCCGTCCAGCTCGAGCGTCAAGCTCCTATAGCTGAGTGGTGATGGTATACGCCTCCCACTCCAGTCACTGGAGTTCGAATCCTAGCATAAAAGTATGTCTCAGGGTAAATCGAAAATATTCATGTGAGGAAGGGTTAAGCGAAAACTTTTCAGTTTACTATCTAAGCAAAAATTTTTGAGCTTACTATCTATAACCCCTTCTCCCATTGAGTTGCCTATAGGCAACTTAGCTCAGTGTATATACGTTAAATAATATATATCGCACCGTGTTTAACAATTGCAACACGCATACATAGTACTAAATCACCACAAGACGTGAGAGCCCCTCGGGCTCGTGCGTCAAGCTCCTATAGCTGAGTGGTGAAGGTATACGCCTGCCTCCCACTCCAGTCACTGGAGTTCGAATCCTAGCATAAAAGTATGTCTCAGGGAAAATAGAAAATATTCATGTGAGAAAGGGTTAAGCGAAAAATTTTCAAAGGGTTAAGCGAAAAATTTTCAGTTTACTATCTATAACCCCTTCTCACATTTTTAAACTGATACATACGGTTTCAAATATTTATCTTTTGTTCATTTTTTGTTTGATACAGTTGCAACAGATTCAATTTTTACTCAGTGTCTATTTCATAATGTATAATTCTTGTAATTTTTGTTTAAACTGAGCAGGGTCACTACCAGGGAGTTAACGCTTAACGGATGGCAGTTAGAATAACGGAAACAAAAACGGATAGTGATCGACATAACGGAAACCGAAAACAAATACTGAAGTATGAAAGTTTCAAAAATGTTATATTTTTCTGCCAACGCAATAGGAACGTTCAATTGTTCACCGGGCTTTCAATAGTTTTAAACAAAATAGCGGATGTATCGAAATTTTCAAGATTTTAAATGAACTTCGTAATTTTTATTTCATTTCATACAATTGCAGCTATGTACGTAGTATTTAAAACTGGTTTTGAACGTAACGGACACCGATTTTTACCAGAAACGGAAATTTGGTTACACTCTGGTCACTACGGTACCAATTTAAAGCTAAAATCGTTTCGAACCAACCATAGTTGTTGCTGATTGGCCAGTTTAGATTTTGTCGTCAACGCTGGAGTTTTTTCATGTTGCCTTGTGAGATGTATTCGTCAAAATACTGTTCTGCTATGCAACCTGAAGCTAAAAATGGTTTCAACTTCATTAGCTCGCACCATTTATCGTACGCTACGCGTTCGCATAGTGATATTTCGCGTTTTGGATGTTTTGCCAGCATTTTGCTACTATATCGAGTACCTTCTTGGCTATCAGTATTCATTGCGTCTTTGGCATTTGTTATATATTGATCCAACGACAATGTACGCTGCGTGATATCACTTTGGGATTGCAATTCTAAGAAACGAAATAAACCTTCAAGTATTCGATCCGGGTTTTCAATTAACGCTTCATAGTTGACAATATGCACGTATATGTTGGAATTGATCATATTGACTGTACCGTTAATTTGTGATATCATATACATCATAAGATATTCGTTGACATTTGATGGTTTCAACGTATAGTTGTAATCAGGAAATATTCTAAAATAGAATTGTTTTCGTGTTAATATTTATTAGGCAGCCGGTTTTGCGCAATGCGCAAAAGCTAGCGAGTACACAAACATTTTCACGCAGATATTCTATTCATAGAACAATCACGTTTTATGTTTTAAGAATTCATTGTAAGCAAAGTAATCCTGGAACGCTGTCCAAAATATGTATGTGGGGCATACCAGCTTTAATATATAGATATTTTTTCTTAAATTAGTTTCTTTCAACGAGACACATTAGCATGTGAGTTATATAGCTAATGACGTGCCTGTCGAGATTATGTTTGCATCAATTTAAAATATTTCTTATCGATAACAATTTCGCAAATTAGAATGAGCAAACCTTGTTCGACAGAATAGCCAAACATAATTTTGCAGTAATCTAAAAACACAAAATTTTGGTTTTGATCCGTGCTGGAAGACCTTAACATAGTAGTTGTTTTCCACTAGTAAAAATAACGAAAATGGAAGCCGAAACAGATAATGATCAAAATAATGAAAACGGAAACGGAAAACGGATAATGAAGTATATATAAAAATTTCCAAAATGTTTTATTTTTCTGCCAACACAAATGAGGAGTGCATATTATATTTACCGGCATTTGTTTTAAAGAAAAATAACAGATGCATGGAAATGTTTACGATTTTGGATGAATTTCGCAATTTACAATTCATTTCGAATAATTACAACCGATCTGTAACGGAAAATTAATACGTTATTTATAACTAATTTTGAACGTAAAAATAACAGGATTTCAGTTATTCCTATATTACAGCAACGGACAATTTGCGCATAAAATTACTGTTGGCGCTACACGCTTACGGATCCGGAGAAATGTTTGGAAACAGTTTGCGCCGCAATTCGTTTGTGGCAAACAGGTTGCAATCGAAACCGGTTGCATCGATAAATTGAAATGCTCCAGCCGCTATGACAAGCATTCGATGCAGCTGTGTCATCGTTTTAAGAACATCGCTGAAAATAAAAATAATGTTCACAAACGAATTGTATGATCAAAAATTTACAACTCTTTAAAAGTATTTCTCGGCATTGGATTGAGATTGTTTGAGGATGATTGACGAAATGCTGGATCAGTTGGATTTATTGACAAAGCAATGCCACGTACCATGTACCAAAGTTGCCAAAGGCACTGATTCAGGGTTGGAACCGGCCCAGTTTTTAGGGTTCAAATCCGGACCGAAAATTTCATATTTTTTTGAGCATGCACAAAACAAAACATCATAAAAACTGTATTGCGGCTTCGAACCAAGTACTTGCCGTACATGCACTGTAATTTCAATGAGTTGATTAACCAATTCAGCTAGCGAGTTGGTTATTTCTGAATTAATATTAGTAAGCATTAACTCACTCTCAGTTGAGCTAATTCTTCCTCTGAGTTGAGTTGACTCTGGGTGAGTTGATTAATTATCTCAGAATGAATTGAATCAACTCAAATTTGTGAGTTCTGATAGTCATAACTCAGATTGAATGATTCAACTCATTCTGAGTTAAAATCAACTCACTGAAATTTACAGTGTACCAATCTGTCGTGAGAAAATATAAACAAAAATATAACCGTTCCCATATGCAAAACGTCCAACCGAACATAAAGTGATAAATGATTTGTCACCATTTACTCTGACATCAGCCTCGGCGCCAATTGCAGAAGTGTGGCCAATCAATGGAAGCCTGGACGCCCCTTCAAGTAACATGGGCCATACTTTGCTTACGGTACGCTTTTAGATTTAGGTTTTTTTACAATTTAAAAACGTCGGACAGAACTGTTCAAAAGTATAGCAACATAGAGTTTTTGGTGTTCTGTATTAAGTCTTTAATCCAAACAACACATCGTTTACCTTCGATAATTAAAAATAAACTTTGTATCAGGATGTAGTTTATTTATAATTGGAGCAAGATAAAATAGATTGAATCGCGGTTTGATTATAACAAATTCAACGTCGTTGAATTCAACGGCTAATTTGCACACGATTGAGCGAACGACGCGAGCAATCGAGTCGACATCCAACAGACTTTCTGCAGTAATTCGAGCGAGATTGGTGAAAACATCTGGTTCGCTCAATGCGACTGTTCTGAAATGTTCAGTGATTGGTTGAACGAATGCTGTTGGATTCGATGGTTTTGGTGCGAGGCTGTCTGAGTTTCAGAACGACAACTTAAAACATACTGAATCTAAAAGTGATGTTTAGTAAAAACAAAGCTAAACAAGATACAACACTAAGGTCGGCTTCTGGCTGCGAGAGTTGCTGACAAAGATTCCACACAAATTCGGTATTGGTGAAATTTTTCGTACTTTTACCCAACTGGTGCTTTTATATGACATACAAGTTATTGTGTTCACTGCAAAAATGGTGAGTCAAATTAATTCTCTCTGAAATAGGCTTTTCCTGACTACACAAACTGAGTCAAAATGCAACTCCGTCTGAGAGTTAAATTCGACTCAGTTTGACTCTGGCGGAGTCGAATTTCGACTCAGTTTGTGTAGTCAAGAAAAGCCTATTTCCGAGAAAGTCAATTTGACTCACTATTTTTTGCAGTGTAGAATTTGCACAAATTTAACGGCGGTTTGTCTCACTTGTTTGGTATTTGTAAGATTGACATTAACAAAGTACCACCAGATCGCATAATTGCATTCACTAAGACTAATTTAAACTTTTTCTCAGGTAAATCATCAATTAAACTCGGTAATTGCTCAAATATTTTTGTTGGTACTCGCGCAATATATTTTGCATCTTTAAAGCATCGTTCGAAGATAAATGCGACCGATTTCACTTGCATTTGACGTAGTGTTTTCTGAAACTATAAAGATTGTCGTCAAATTTTACGTCTGTAGTCAGCTCACCATGGTTATTTAAACAACTTTATGTGGATTTGTGCTTGATTTCATGATGCGGAGCTAAGCTACACTGCAAAAAGTGGTGAGTCAAATTGACTCTCTCCGAAATAGGCTTTTCCGAACTACACAAACTGAGTCCAAAATTCGACACCACCAGAGTCAAATTCGACTGTGTATAAGTTGCTACAACGCCCTCAATCCATGAATCAGCGAATAGGTATGACGTATATTGGTGAATTGAACCGGATTAGTATTTTTCACTATTGTTCGCTCGATCTCAATAGAATATATTTAAACATCTCTTAAAAAGTAATGGCGTGTAAAAAATAGTAGTCAAATTCGGCGTGAGATATTACCAAGACTAAAAATACGTTTGTCTTGCAATTTTAAAACTTAAATTGTTTCAATTTTCAAGACTAAAATGTCTGGAATTTCAGACGTTAATAGCCTTAAACATCTTTTATAACGTGTTTGGCACGGTTAAGACATTCGTTGTGGTCATTGATCTATTGCAAAGGAAGCACAATGCACCCCTGTTCAAGAAATAGTTGTCTTTGTATTTAAAAATTCATTTTTTGATTTTATTGTAGCTTTTTATATTCTTAAATTGTATTAAACCTGTCGAATTAAGGATATTTCTGGTTGAGCTTTAGGCTTGCCATAATCCAGGTTTACGTGTGGATTTTAACGTATCTTAGGTTGTAAAATTAGGCAATTTCATTGAGCTTTAGCTCTAAAATTGCTAAATTATAATGTATAAACATCAAATACCCTAAGTTTAGCTGCGTACTTATAAATGCTTCATCGACCACATTAAAGTTACCTACAAAATTTCATTTATTATTTAAAAATAATGTTGCTACACTGATAACAACTTTAAATTTTAAGCACATAATAAAAACAAACGATTGAAACAACGTATCGATAACAGTCCAGCCGTTGAATAATTACCGGTATTTCTGCGTCAACCATAAACCAATCATAGCTGAACCTGATATGATGCAAAATGAAAGCTGCTTGCAGTTTACCTACAACGAAATATCAACAAACTTACATCAGTATATGTTAAATAGGTGTAATCGGTTTCTACACAATACACAATCCAATGCGGATCTTTTATCGTTGCAATTGACTCAAAACTTCGAGGAAATTTCAAAAAATCATAACCACGACTCGGATCGCCAGCGCCTCCTAAAAGATTAAATTATTATTTGGCTTAAAACGCGTATAACATCAATAGTTGCGAATTTGAAATCCATGTTGATAAAAATATTAGCTAATAGCAGACGCAATGTATATTTGTAGAGCTTGCAATGAGTCCATTTCTAGTCCACAGAGCCTCAGATCATTCAGCGATCGCTTTTAGTAAGATTTTCGCCGGAGATAAAGCCAATTTCGGCAGTGATATTAAAATTTATTTTTCCCAAATGTTGGCGCAATTATAGAACAGGGCCGGATCGTTTTCGGAACGGGGCTGTAAAATAGAGTCAGTTTAAGCTTTAGACTAACTTTTTTGCTTAGGCTTAGGTTTAGGATAATGCTTACTACTGTTCCGGCCGTGTTCTATGCATGGGTCCAAATGTTTTACCATTCAATCTTTGTATTGTTTACTGGGATTTTGTTAATTATCGAGGCGTTCTTGAATAGACATAGCCAAAACCTAAACCTAAACTCAAGCCTTCGCCGATCGCCTAATATTGGAAGCCCTCGCTTAAAACCTGAATGCTTTCCAGTCCCAGCCCATAGATCATTGGCGGCCATTTTTCTTCGGGACTGATATCGAATGGACTATTAAGCTTAAGCTTTAGACTAATCTTTTGCTTGGGCATGGGCTTTAAGCTTTAGGCAGAAGAATATGCTTACTACTTACGGCCCTGCACTGTAAATTTCAGTGAGTTGATTTCAACTCAGAATGAGTTGAATCACTCAGTCTGAGTTAGACTTTCAGAACTCAGAAATTAGAGTTGATTCAATTCATTCTGAGTTAATTAATCAACTCACCCATAGTCAACTCAACTCAGAGTGAGTTAAGGTCCACTGATATTAATTCAGAAATAACTAATTCGCTAGCTGAATTGATTAATCAACTCATTGCAATTTACAGTGTGATCGATGCATTAGTCCCGGTTCCTTAGGCGCTTTACCGCTTTGTATGTCAGCGGATAAGCCATTGGCTTACTTAAATCGGCCGCATTTTCAAAATCAACCAAAAAATATCTGAACCGTTTCCATGTATCGATGTATGGTTTATGAGAGCTAAAGATACCTTTAAATCGGGCCAAAATATAAAACGTTTCGCATGGATTTTGAGATCGCCATCGAATCATAAAAGGTAATTTGTCAATGTAAAACCATATCAACGTCCACATCCACCAAATTATTTTTAAGCATAACAAATCGACGATAATCCATGCAACGCTGGTTAGCCATATTTGAAACGTTTTTAGTTTATTTTGAATTGCGGTGTCAGTTGGTTTGTCGTGATCAAATTTTTGGCCCATTTTGAGTAAAAGTTTAATAGTTTACATTTTATTTGAGAAATAACGATAATTTTTAGCGTTGAAGAATTTGGGAACAAAAAAGTGAGCCAAGAATTAATATTTTTTCAAATATATATGTAGGTATATACACTGTAAAATTTTAGTGAGTTGATTTTAACTCAGAATGAGTTGAATCATTCAGTCTGAGTTGTGACTATCAGACCTCAGAATTTTGAATAGATTGAATTCATTCTGAGTTAAATAGTCTACTCACCCAGAGTCAACTCAATTAGAGATTCAACTAAACTGAGCATGCTTACTGATATTAATTCAGAAATAAACCAACTCGCTAGCAGAATTGATTAATCAACTCATTGGAATTTACAGCGTACTGTAGTAACCGGTGCATTAAAACAGATCCACGTTTTGAGCCCCAATCAATACAAGTTTATACACTGTAAATTCCAGTGAGTTTATTTTAACACAGTATGAGTTGAATCCACTCAGAAGCCTGAGCTCTAAATTTTAGGTCTTTCAGAACTCGGAGTTCTGAATTGACTGAACTCATTCTGAGTTAAGTAATCAGCTCACCCGGAATTTACACTGTATTCTTATCCCTAATTAGAGTCTGTAAGATGGATAGAGTCAAAAAATGTATTTAAAGTCCATTTCTATTGTAGATGATTCCTGCGTACGACGAAAAGCCTATTTCGGAGAAAGTCAATTAGAATCATCATTTTTTGCGCGGTGTAATTAAAGTCTGTAAAATGGCCAGACTCGGAAAATGTATTTAAAGTCCATCCTATAATAGATGGTTCCTGCGTACCAAACAAACCATTTACACAGCATTGAACTTTTTGAATATATACTATAACATGGGGCGTGCATGCAAGCCTTAAATTTACTTAACGTACACTGCAAAAAATGGTGAGTCAAATTGACTCCCTCCGAAATAGGCTTTTCTGGACTACACAAACTGAGTCAAAATTTGACTCCGCCGGAGTCGAATTCGACTTAATGAGTCGCTCAGTGAGTCAAATTTGGACTCTGGCGGAGTCGAATTTTGATTCACTTTGTGAGTCCGGAAAAGCCTATTTCGGGGAGAGTCAATTTGACTCACCATTTTTTGCAGCGTAGAGGCGATTGTGCACAATAACCAAATTTCTAACAACTGTAAACCAATAAATTTTAAAAAGAAAAGATATAAAATTCACTACAAGTACTTAAGTATTTATGTATGCGTCTTTAATAGTGGTTTTTTCTCTAAGCTTTAAGTACGAAAGAAAAGTTAAAAATTTGACATAAAAACAGGCGGATGCAGTTTTTTCTAAGACGCCAGCGCTAAGGCAATTTAGAAAAAATAGTCAATTTTTCAGTAAATACTAAAAACGGATACGTTAAAAACTGTAAAGTTGCTATATTAACAACGGTTGTTTAAAAATCATTTGAAAAAATTGTAAGAGATCAAGGCCAGTGTATAGAACAGGGCCGGGACAGTAGTATAAGCATATTCCTAAGGCTAAGCCTAAGCGTATGGATGAGCCTATTCTTAAGCCTAAGCCTAAGCGTATGGATGAAAGCCTAAGCAAAAAATTAGACTAAAGATTAAACTGACTCTATTATAGCACCTTCGGAAAACGATCCGGCCCTGTTCTATACATCGGCCATAGAGGGGTGGGTTCGGTGGGGGGGGGGGGGAGTGGTTTTTTGGGGTTTTGGCTTGGGGGAGTTTTCGGGTTTTTTCCCGTTTTTTTTTTTTTTTTAAGGGGCTGATGAATTAAATCAACATGAGTTGAATCAACTCAGAATTGTGAGTTTTGAGAGTCCTACTTCAAGATTCAACTCATTCTGAATTAAAATAAAACTCACTGGAATTTACAGTGAAGGCTTAGGTTTGTGTTTTTAGAAATGTTTATAACAAATGCAATTTTGCTTACAAATTTTGTTGTGTATCCGGGTTTGTAAACTGAAAAGTCTATAGGACGCGTAAAGAAAAAATGATGCAACTATGCTGAACAACGGTGGGAATTGCGGATTTAAGTGGGGGCGATCAGTCAGGTCCCCAACATATATCAAAACCAAACCACAAATATGATTCAGAAAATGATCAATTGCTGTATTTTCACTCTCAACAATTTACGGCGCTGGCACTGCATGGCGTAGTCCAAAACATCAACCCTCACGCCCGCGGCCACCAGCTCAACCCCACAATTCAAGTGAGTTGATTTTAACTCAGAATGAGTAATCAATTCAGAATTCTAAGTTCTGATTCACTGTTATTAACTCAACCAGAATTAGCTAACTCCAGAATTGATTAAATCAACTCAATGGAATTTACAATGCTTGTAGGGGGCAAAATAATTTGGGGAGTGGCCCTACATAAAACTAGCTTACACTGTAAATTCCAATGAGTTAATTAATTAACTCAGACGGAAAGTTAGTTATTTCTGAGTTAATAACAGAACACTTTAACTCACTTTGAGTTGACTTGATTCTCACTGTGAGTTGAGTTGACTCTGGGTGAGTTGATTAATTAACTCAGAATGAATTGAATCAACTCAAAACTGTGAGTTCTGATTGTCCTAACTCAGACTGAGTGATTCAACTCATTCTGAGTTAAAATAAACTCACTAAAATTTACAGTGTATACAAACAGGGCTAAAGCTTTCTGGGAGCCAAAATTTCTTTAGGGTAACGGCTGAGCCCTCGTTGGTTACGAAACCGTACGATGAGAACCTTTTCAACCCATGTAAATTTATGTGCTCTTATATCCGTAGACGGTTGTATCAAAATTTTAAAATTTTCGTTGACAACTGATTCAATATTTGTATTCTGTAGGACAAGCGCGTAAACTTTTTACCTTGAAATTTAGCGTCAATAACTGCCCTTGAACTCTGGAAGAGTACTTAGACGGGTTTTATTTGCTAGCCAGCATAAAGAACAGCTGCAATTTTGAAAATCCCAACAATGTCTCAACCCAAATCTGTGAATTATAATGGTTGTCTTTTGAAATTTGAATTTGTCAAAAAGTTTAAAAAAACTAGTATTTAATACAAGCTGATGTCGTTCGGTGGGACTACATTATATACAAAAAATGTTGAGTCAAATTGACTCTCTCCGAAATAGACTCTATAACTGTAAATTCGAATGAATTGATTAATAAATTCAGCTAGTGAGTTGGTTATTTCTGAATTAATATCAGTAAACTTTAACTCACTCTCAGTTGAGTTAATTCTCACTCTGAGTTGAATTGACTCTGGATGAGTTGATTAATTAACTCAGAATAAAATAAATCAACTGAAAATTCTGAGTTATGATAGTCCTAACTCAGACTGAGTGTCTTAACTCATTCTGAGTTAAAATTAACTCACTGAAATTTACAGTGTACGGGACTATACACAAACTGAGTCAAATTCGACTACACCAGAGTCAAACGAGCGACTCGACAGGTGGTCGAATATGACTCAGTTTGTGTAGTCCCGTAGCGCCTGCTTCGGACAGAGAAAACTTGACTCACAATTTTTTGCAGTGTAGAAAAGAGCAATCTTAAGCTTTAGACTAATTTTTTGCTTGGCTTAGACTTTGGCTTAGGCTTAGGCTTAGGAATATGTTCATTCTTACGCTTAGTTTTGGCTTTTGAATTTAAGGCTCTTCGTATTAACGCATTCCTGTGCATAAATGTAATGGGTCATTCCACGGTACTGTCTATGCTACTGTAAAAAATCGTACCCACATTCGAGTCCCTAAGTTCGTAATTGCAGTGTTTCCAAATTGGATATCCAAAAGTCACCCACATCCAGTTTACACCAACACTGCAAAAAATGGTGAGTCAAACTGACTCTCTGCAAAACAAGTTTTTCACGCAAACTGAGTCAAACTCGACTCCGTCAGAGTCCAATTCGGCTCCCCCGAGTCTTTAGTTTGACTCTGGCGAAGTCGAATTTGAGTCATATCTGTGTAAGTAGTCCCGTAGAACCTATTTGCAGAGAGTCAATTTGACTAACCATTTTTTAGAGTGCACCAGACAACTGCCAGATCCTCTGAACGGCGCAGTGTGGTAACCCGAATGAGAGGGGGACTGATACTTATTTGGCAACTTCAGAGGGTACCCCCTTGTTATTCGGTTACGGACTGTTATTTATTTTTAACCCGCTCTCCGCCGCTCTTCGTTACTTGTACATATCCAGTATTGCAACTATCCGTTGAATTAAAATTTTTATTTCTCTTGTGTCAACAGTTTGCGATAATGCACTGTTATACTTAGGAATGTACACTGCAAAAAATGGTGAGTCAAATTGACTTTCTCCGAAATAGGTTTTTTCTGACTACACAATATGAGCCAAAATCCGACTCCTTCAGAATCAAATTGAGCCGAATTTGACTTAGGCGGAGTTTAATTTTGACTCAGTTTGTGTAGATCAGGAAAGCGTATTTCGGAGAGAGTCAACCTCACTCACCATTTTTTGCAGTGTGGAGCTGTTTTGTCCTGAGTCTGGCTGAAGGGATTGCGCTTTTTACATAATACAGAGACTGCCCGAAGGGACTCTGTAGCGAGGTGCGACAAGCGGTCGCCCGACAACTCTTATACAAACAATTCGTTGACAGACATTACGCCGTCCTCGACAACTTGTCAACTCGACAATTTGTCGGCCCGACAACTCGTCGATCCCGACAGCTTACTGCGCGACATCTGTTCAACACCGACAACTTGTCGCCTGAGAAAATAGGCACGAAAAATCGACCGGTGACTTATCTGGGCGACAACTTCTCGGGATCGACGAGTTGCCGGGTCGATATGTTGTCGGGGTTGACGAGATGTCAAGGACGAAATGTCGTAGATATGTTTAGCGATATACAGACTGTCCCAAGGAACTCTTTTTTTATCCTCATAAGAACAATATTGCTTTGTACCGCCACTGCAACAAATGATGTGGCCTGTTTTTACAGTATAGCGACACATTAAATTTTTCATGGGTTGCATGTGTCTGTGACGTAAACACCGTTTGTGCTTTTATTTGTTGTTTTTGTAAAAAAGGCTTGTGATTTAATTCTAGCAATGCAGGCAGATTCAAGTTGCGAATTTATGACTCTTATCCACGAAATTTTGTTTATTTCAAGATACGAAATATTTTGTCCACTTTTAGCCATGTTTTGTTCTACGGACAGCTTAATCAACTTCCGGTTGCGGTTCTTCACCGTTGGTTGCAGCCTGACGGAAACGCAAGGAGATACGAAAGCAATAATCATAGGAGTTTGACGTATTTTTAAGTAAATATACAAATCGAAGCTAACGACAACTGAATTTAGCATATAAATGGTTTTCCTATCATTTGAATTTTTCCTTGCCCAATTCTTTTCGTTTTCGCCAACATCCAGGAATGTAGTCCAACGAGGACCAAAAAGCAGTCCATGTTAAGGTTTAGGACCGGCCCGGTTTCTAGTGAGTTTGTATTAAACGAGTAGGCATTTATTGTGGACTACAAGTTCCCCTGTAGGCTTTGGCTTTTAAGGCTTACGGCCCTAAATATTGACCAAAAACACGGTCACAATGTCTGATAATTTATTTCGAGACACAAATGCGGTCCTACACCAAACCAGAATCTTGACTGCTCAACACACTAATATGCACAATCAATTTACAGCCGTAAAAGTTCCATGAGCAACTTCAGGATCCATCAGTGGTCTGAAAACTTAAATTTAAAGCTTTGTACACACTCCATACGAGCGAGTTTATACAATTTTTCACATTTTGTTTTCCAAAAATTTTCTATTTTCGCTATCATTATCATGCCAGCCAAGATACAAACAAAACTTCATATGTATTTGCAGCGGACAATGGCATGTCATTAAAATGACGATTTTGTATGTATTATATTGTGTGTAAAACATGCGTTCTAGTTTTTGATCCCGGGCCTGTTGGAAATTTTTCAGAGCAACCGTCTCGGTTATAAAACTTGCAACGGCCAATGTTGCTTTAAGGGGCGTAACTGCAGATTAAGCGTATCCGTAAGCCTAAGCGTAAGCGTTGCGAAAATGAATTCCTAAGCCTATAAACTTATTTAACCTAATGTGGGGTTCACGTTACAACCGGGGCAGCATGGGACACGTTTTGTCCCTATTAGCCTATTGGGTAACATTTTGTCTGCTAATAAACTATATGTCATGTTCAAAAAGTCGTATTTGTCTGCTATCAAAATGTGTAGGTCACCTTTTGTCCTTCAATATCATATGATATTCGACGTATTGTCAACGAATCATATGATATATTTTAAAATGCCTGCATACTTGAGGCAACAATCCCAAATTGTCCTGTTGAATATCATATGATACTAGAATTTGACATTTGAGTTTTTGAGACACTGGTTTTCTAAGCGGTTTTGTGTCGGAAAAGTATTTGCAGACGTGTATTTGTTATTAAGCACAGCTGTGTCTCTGCCGTCCAACTTTCCATTAATTTATTAGCATCCGAAAATTACACTCTCCGCTGAATATCATATGAGATTCGTTGTAATTTTGGAATATCATATGATACTATTAATGACATACCGACTCTTGTACAAATTGATCTTCTGTGAGAGCGGTGGTTTGTAAGAAAATGTCATATGACATGCGAGTTTTGTCTGTTCACAGAAATATGAGGTCTAGAATTTTAACGTTGACATCGAATCAACATTGGACAAATCGTGTCACGAAAATGTTACAAATGTTCTTGAAAAAACTGACGCTGGAGGCACACAGGGAAATCAATGATGTTTTGTTTTTCTGCCAACAGAATTGTGGGAAGCGAATATTCACCGAACTATCTAAATTTTAAAAAAAGAATGGTGAGTGCACCGAATGTTTTAAGATTTTGACTGAATTTCGTCATTCTATATTTCGTTTCAAGCAATTACAGCATATATGTCATGAATAATTGCGAGATATATAAGTGATTAATAACTATTTCGAACATAAAAGTAACGGTATGTGCGGAATTTTTATAACAAAACAGAAACGAACACCGAGTTTTACTGGAACCGGCGGTCCGGTTACACTATGCAAAAAATAAATCCTTCAGTTTTATAGAGTTCTGTACTTGGCACAAGTTTTGTAAACATTAGTCACTTAGCTAGTGTTAGTATTGTGATTGGCATTGTCTTTAAAAGCGTTCGATCAATTATATAAGTGCCCGCCAATCGAATTATTGATGTAGTGTTTAATTCACATCAGGTGAAGTGAAGTTAATATTAACACAAGCTTAGTTTACTTTAAGCCATATGTCTGCAAATTATTAGTTATTTTTTCAGACAATATTGCTTCAGTGTGACTGTTGGAACAACACAGTCCAGAGTTAAGGAACTCGTCCGGAATCGAGTTTCGGCCCTCTTGCACTCGCGTCAGGCATGCTACACAACACTATGTGTTCGATTGCAGCCACTTCATATTCTGGCATATGTTCACATGAATGACAATTTATGCTTTACATATTTGTCCGTTATGTGCACATACAATGTAAGTTACTGGAGAATGTACAAGTGCTTGGTACGTTTTTAGCATACTTATACGATTTCTACAGTAAAATATTGCAGTGCACTGTATGTATGCTAGCCGGCAGCATGCGGTCGACATAGATAGTTGACTGTAACAGCAGTTGGATAGGCGGGCTGCGTGGCGCAGTGGTAGAGTGTTCGCTTAAGGATATGACACAGCAGTGCTCACATCTGGTGTAACCAAATTGATGCAGTTGTCACCTTCACGACGTCGTACGTCTTCCTTCTTCCTACGGAGCTGTTCCTCGCACACTCTCGGACTCGTTTGAGTTCTTCCTGTAACTAATCAACGGTAGCACGAGAAGAGTGGACTTCCGATAAAATCGCACTAACGTCCAAATTCGACATTGACGATGATGGACCTTGCTGCGGTTGCCATTCCGCCACCGCAGGCCCTTGCTATGCCTGGCCGGGAAATATCCCCAAACAGCGTGCTGCTCACCGTATCAGAGCTTACGGTAGACACAGCCTGTGCGTGTACTGATGTATCACTTACATATTGGCAATGTCAATTCTCATTCTATAACTCTTCTATATTGTCCACGCCTAATTCTTCCGCTAAATCGTAAGTTACTCGGAACCGGTTATATTAAATTGACCCGGAAGCCACACTAATAAAACCAATTAGATTCTGAAAGTCATTTGTTGCTAATCGATACTAATTTACAGTTTTCGATTTAATTTTAATACTACGTAGACCTTTCAATGCTGCCTGACCGTGTGATATAATAATATTCGCTTCTCAACAATGTTCCTTTCTAATAGTTCTTCAGGGCTTGTTTTGATCACGAAGATTTCTGTATGAAAACTGAGACATACTCTCCTAATGATCGAGATGGACTGACCTTACAAATGCTCTGATAAAATTCCGGCACCCGCTAATTTTCCTGTTGCTCATTCAACTACGGAGCCATTAGCACGGACCTATTGATAAGAAAACGTGCCAGCGTTAGTAACATGTGGAAAAGAAATTCGCCTGAATTCCTGTGGTAGAACGTTAGTGCGGACTGTAGATATGGTATATTTTAAAGAATCACAATAGCATACATAGTTTTTAATTGTAGACAGACGTTGAAATTGCCGTTACGGAAACAAGTTTTTCTAGTCACTTATATAGGTATTGAAACTGACAGGTCGATATGAACTTGGTCAGAAAGACCTCATTTGAAATTTGGTTTAAATATCAGAAAGGTTTGGTTCGTTGTCGCTGTTTTTGGCACTTTGACTAAAGTAGCTTGTTTTGTATACGTATTAGAGAGTATATATTAGTTTATATTTTTATATATACGGTACATATATATTACAAAAAGTATGGATGAGCTGATGACGTATAAAGGGTTGCTGAAAGGGCATAACGGATGGATAACTCAAATTGCGACCACTCTACGGTACCCAGACATGATTCTGTCAGCATCTAGAGGTAAGCAGCTGCAGTATATATAGGTTGATCTAAGCTTGTTTTGCAAAAAGCATGCCTACTAGTTTATTGTACGTACGTATACGTATATATGTAAACAGTTGACATTAATCTGAAGTTGTGCAGTATACACGTCGTATGTACCGGTATCAAAAATGTGAGTGATTTGAGTTTTGCGAATTGTTAGTGATTAATTGTAAGATATAAAACTGAACTTAAGATCTACAGAGATAACAATTTACGTATGTTTATGTATAAATATCTATATAAGAACAAAATTTACGCTATTCCAAGGGTGCGACCGCATATTAATTTCCTGGAACCGGATACGGTTTTTTACCGGGACAGGAACCGGCTATTGTATATGTTAAAATCAAGCTTTTCGTTCGCTAGAAACTTCATAATTGCTGCTGATAAACTGAAATTATTTAATACAAAAATGCGTATGACTCTCGCTTGCTTACATAACTTAAAAGTAACTGAAACGTGTCAAAACTTGAACCTTTTGACTTGTCCAGAAATGTAATCAGAAAGATGTTAAAGACGCTTACAGTAAAAAGCAGTTTTATGATATTCGACTCTGCTACCTTAAATATCCGGTAGGTTTATACTGGGATCGAATACGGATATTTTTTGCCGGATATTACACCGGAACCGGACATCCGGTCGCACCCTGGCTATCTACCCTTTCACATGTCGTGGATTGAAAATTTGTGTTATGGTAAAGTTAACAGTGGTAATTTTGAAAAATTGCCACTAAATTAATTATCCAGTCGCACCCTGGTAATATGTTATTAACCTCCGGCAAAAATCAACATCCGGCTCGGGAATACTACATCACCGGATATGTATTGCTGAAAAGTATAACAACTGAAATTGTTTAATTTCATTTTTTAGTAAAATATCTGTATATCCGCCGAACAAAGTTTAATACTGCACTTTTTAACTCCGGTAAGAAATTACGATAACCGGAAGGCGAAAAATGCCGGAACCGGAATTCCGGTTGCACCCTGTAAGCAATATATGTAATTTATTTTTGCTATTAGATCACCGAAAATATTGATATTATGCGACTAGAATTTGCCAGTCTGAATGATTAAGATTTGAAATCTTTCCCTCAAATTGGAGTCCAATTTTAGATAAAACAATCATTATGTGGAAACTTACGCGCGGTGATATGAGCGATGGTGCCCAGCAAAATGTATTGTATGGAACGCCACAGCGTGCGCTTCGTGGCCACGGACACTTCGTAACAGATGTTGTGCTGTCAACCGATGGCCAGTACGCGTTGTCCGGATCATGGGACAAAACGTTACGGTTATGGGATTTAAATCAGTACGTTTCAAACTTTGCAAACCGTATTTTACCGGTATATTTAGTTCGTATATATTAAGCAATGGGGGTTAGTTTTTTGTAGGTGTACGCTATATCGAAGATAATGTACGTAGTTATCCGCAGAACATCGTTAGTGAACTCTTGTGAATGAACTGAGAGTAGATAAAATTTCTTACGCAGGTGTTTGCAACTATGTGCATTGTGTGCATGCGTAATTGGGCCCTGTGTGTTGTGTTTTTTCACCAATCCATCAATAATTATGAGTGGGTACCTTGTATTGCATCAGTGTTTACAATTTGAACTGGAATCGCCCCAATTACGTGTTACGATCCTTAAAGTCGTCTAAAAATGTAGATTCGTGCAAAAAGGCATCGCGCCCTGTGCGCTGGTATATTTTGTCCTATGCGATCAGCTCTTTTTGCTTACTCTTGACCATAAAATTACCTAACTGTATATACATGCAATTTCGACATACTGATGGCATCAGGCCGAATATGCTCGCACGCATATAGTAGTCGTTTGAACTTGTTTTCTTGCAAAAGTTTCATTTTGTAGATATTTTATTGATATACATGGTATATAGCTGGAGGAACATTAACTTTTTTCAGAGGGAAAAGCACTCGACAGTTTGTTAGTCATACTAAAGACGTGCTTAGTGTTGCATTTTCGGCGGACAACCGTCAAATTGTGTCTGGCTCTCGTGACAAAAGTATTAAGCTGTGGAATACTCTAGCACAATGCAAATATACCATTACAGTAAGGTTTTATAATAGCTGCATATAGCAACTAATACATATCGAATTGTTTACCTTGTTTTTAGAGTTGCATCCGGGTCCGAATATTCCGGGTATTTTTGGCCGAAACTTTCCGGATCCGGGTCCTGGCTCTTGCTTTTGGCAAATTTCGGTTAGGTCCCTGCATTTTGATTTGTTGCAATGCGGTTGCTTTTCTTAGAATTAGATGACTGGAAGCTAAGGTTCAAGTTAATTCTATCGTCAAGTTTCCTTATGCGAAAAGAATTCCTGTAAAAATTCGATTTCTGTTTTGGTTTCACAGGATGCAGGAACCTTAATTTTCACAATGTTCTGACAAATTACGCATACGTAACATTTAATCACTAAAATTTTGATTCCAAAAATTATTTCGGAATAATTATTGCCTCTTAAACTTGTTGAATTTTGTTGATAAGTTGTTAGATTAAAAAGTAACGCCGTATATAATTCGGTGATGAAAATTATTTTAAATTTTTGTTCTGGTTAATGTTTTTTGTTCTGGCAAAATTAGTGATTCGTGTCGCGGTACGTAAAATCTGTTTACTGTTGCTACACAAGTATTAGTAGAGCTGCATCGGGACCTGCGCTGGTTAGAACACGTAAAGATAATTGTTAACATGAGCTACGACGTACGTAATACGTATATGGTAGCTAGCAGTGGGAAAGTAAACAATCCATATTTTGTGCTGTATGTACAGCAGACCCTGTGGAGATAAAAAATTCGGTGTACAGAAATTTTTTGTGATTTTAACATTTATCAGACGTGGTCGAGCGCAATAGGATTATTGTTTACGCTTATCAATTAAAATTGTATATAAAACTGGCCCTGATTACGCCTCGGCAATTAATGTGTTGGCTCCGGTGCTGGGGCCAGGCATCCGGATATCTCTAATATTTAATAGAACGCGGTCTTAAAATTTGTTGGAACCAGTTCTGGTTTTATATTTAAAAAGATTTTATTCATTTGCATTTAATTAAACAGTAGATTTAAAGCTAGCTAAAGTAATGTTTGGAGCAAGTGTTGTATTGTATTGTAGATAGTTTATTTGAATTATTGGCTTATTTAGGATGATTGCCACACCGACTGGGTATCGTGTGTTCGTTTCTCGCCAAATAATGCAAATCCAATAATAGTTTCTTCTGGATGGGACAAAGTGGTGAAGGTATTTATTTTAATGTTTTGCTGTTAAGGAGTATACCTTAGCTACAACGGTCAGGAGCAGCAATTAATAGTGCCTGGCAACCGCGATTGTTTTGGATTCTGTAATTGTAGGAAGCGCGATTGCACGTAATTATGTACGACGTCAACTATTTGTCACTAACATTCAATATGTGGTCTCGTCTTTGCTTTGACTTCTGCGTTCACCTAATGCATATTTTAACTACATTAAGGTTGAATGAGTATTTTACCGAAAGGAGGCTGTATTCGGTTTTAAATATCTCCACTGGATAATCCTTCTTTGTTTATCCAATATTCGAAGTTCATCTGTCTAAGCGGCTGTCATTGTAACATGGTGCATGAATTTAAATCGTGGTCTTTGTATTATTAGGTGTGGAATTTAACCAACTGCAAATTGAAAGTAGATCACTATGGACATACGGGATATATTAATCACGTCACAGTTTCACCTGATGGATCGCTCTGTGCGTCTGGTGGCAAGGTTAGACAGTGTTATTGTTCATAATTAAACAACGGACTGTTAATTTATATTTTGTGTATTTTAAATTTGTTGGTGCATAAGCCAAAAGACAATTTCACTGTGAAAATACTCCTTCGGTAACTGTTGAAAGCGGCATGTAATCAAGGCAAAATTGAGGTGAAGTATAGTTTACGTTGCAAAACGTCCGCCGCAGAAATGGCACAAAACTTGAAGGTGTTTTTGCTTACTTTTAGGATGGAAAGGCTATGTTGTGGGACTTGAATGAAGACAAACATTTGTATACCCTGGATCATTATGACGAGATTAACGCGCTCACGTTTTCTCCGAATCGGTATTGGTTATGTGCTGCTGTCGGTCCTGCGATCATGATATGGGTATGTTTCTTTTTCATGTTCCGTGAAATTTTTCGTAGTATACCAGCTAACAATTCTGGTACCTATGCATGAACATTGTGTTATTTTTGCTTTAATGGTATTTGAATTCAATGCTAATTTATCAAAAATCTTGCAGATTTGACCGCTCTCACTTTTAACCTTATAAACCAGACCAGCAACTAACAAGACCTCTGCGCTTGATTACACTTGGGGATTGAAGACTCCATATTGTAATAATTTTGAGTTGTTTGCGCTCAGAAACTCTATTTTTGTGTTTACGTGGAAATTTATCAGTTTGATTGTCCAATACAGCTTTTAAACGTATTTTTAATTTAATATATAATTAAAACGTGAACTTCATAAAACTGCTAACAGAAAGACCACATCCCTATTCTTAAATCGGTGTTGCACCTATCACTAGTTTATGTATTTCAAAGATTGCGCAGTTGGATTAATTTTGACGCTCACCATTCGCTGCTTCGGAAGATATTTATAACTGCCACCAATGGTGATAGGTGCCACTGAGGATACGTATACCGATTGGAAGCGAGTATTAGAGTCGTTGTACTTTAGCATCTAATATCGGTTGTTTGCATTTAAAAGATCTCGAAGTCATCCCTATAACAGCCCTTAATACTGTTTTCGGAGTGTTTTTCACCAATTGATTTATTCACTTGTCGACTGCAGGACCTGGAAGACAAACATAAGGTTGATCAGTTAAAACCTGGCGTTATTGGCGCACAAGATCGTGTTGTTACGCCAACGTGCACTTGTTTAGCGTGGTCCGCTGATGGTCAAACATTATTCGCTGGTTATTCCGATAATATAATTCGTGTATGGCATGTGGACACTTCGAGTCCAGCAACCGGACACATGTAAACTATTACTAGTGCTCACTTTGATTTAAATGAATGGCAAAGTTATGTCTGACTGCAGACATTGATGGTTTCGTTTCTTAAATTCTGCAAGTATTTGTTTGTTGTTGAATTATTGTTTACCGTTGCGCAGTAAAAATTTTTGTGGTTAAGTTTCGAAGCGTTTATTGGATTTAGGGTATGCCTGTGGTATCGTGTTGTAATTTACTCGAAGTGAGTGCTGATGAGTGATTTTAATGTTTTGAAGCCAGTATTTAAGTGGACAAGAGGTATCGAAGCAAATTTAAAATATTCTTTAGAACTTTTGTGCAATTTTTCCGAGGAAAGTCTACTAAACTTTCAGAAGTTTTATTTTTCTGCCAATACTACACACAAAATAAATTGTCTTGATATTTCAAGACTCCAACTTTCTTAAATTTTCTTGACGATAATTTCTTGTATTTCAGACAGCAGCCTTAAACAGCTCAGACATTTTATGTCTGAAATGATTAAAACATAAATATCTTATGTCCAAGAAATTGCAACAATACACAAGAAACAAATTTTCCAGAAATAGTTGCCTTATATTCAAGAATTTATTTTCTGATTTTTATGCATGTAAAAAATTGCTTCGTCTATATTCTTCAGAGTATATAAACTTGGACGCATAGCTTGTAAAATTAGTCAATTTGGTTGAGCTTACCTCAATCAAGTTTCAAAGATATTTCGGGTTGAGCTCATGTTCCCCAACCTAAGTTTACGACTTGGACGTAGGTTGTAAAATTAGTTAATTTGGTTGAGCTTACCTCCCAATTTTGAAGGTGGCTTCTCTGTCAAATCTCGTTTCTAAGGCATAACATACAAAATCAACAAGTCTTATTTCAGACATATTTGTCTTATATTTCAGGCATAATTGTCTTGTATGCAATGCGTTCTTAAATAGATATGTGTTGAAAATTTCACAGATATTGAAAAATTTCAGAAACTAATGTTTTGCATTCAAGAAATGTGTGTCTGAAGTCTAGATTAAGACATAAATGTTTTGCATTTAACAAATATTTCGGCCCATGTATAGAACAGGGCCGGATCGTTTTAGGAGGGGCTCTAATCTTAGACTAATTTTTTGATTTAGGCTTACTAATAGGCTCATTCATACGCTTAGGCTTACGAATATGCTTATGCTACTGTTCCGGCCCTGTTCTACATGCATGGGCCAATATTTCTTTAATATAAGAAAACGTGTTTTGTGTGTATAGTTATGGGTCGTCCAAATTACGCTGCTGTACAAACAGTCCACACACTTGGCTGCCATGGCAGTACAAAGCAATCTTTAAATACTTTATTGCGTTTTACCGGTAGTCCCTTCGAAGAGAGTAAGAACAATGTGGACACTAACAATAAGGGGCCCTTCGGACACTGTACAATCGCTAAAAATACCGTCGAATAGACTGTATTAGATAACACTGCAGAAGGAACTTAGGGACTGGGATGAGTATATATAAATTTTTGCAGTAGCCTAGACAGTATAACGTATATGACCCATAACCAGCAGGGTACAACCGGAGGTCCGGCTCCGGCAGAAAATCGGCCTCCGGCTCCGGCAGAAAATCGGCCTCCGACTCTGGTAGAATGTTTGCCGGAGGTCCTGGCAATTTCGGTATAGTAATAACATTTTGCATATTGCAAAATTTATCTGTTTTAGCGTGTTTCCTTTTACTGTTGTCAATTTTCAAGAAAGAATTTCCGAAATTTCGCAGAAAAATAGCGTAAAATCAAACAACTTAACATATTGCAGATATTGGCTAAAATTAACTAATTAACCATCATTTTTACTGGCTAATTTCACCTCACCTCTGACTTCGGCAAGTTTCGCTGACCACTGGCTCCGATATTTTTCACCTCCGGTTGCACCCTGCTGCCAGGGGGCAACCGGAGATGAAAAATACCGGGAGGTGAGGGAAAATTATGTAGTAAAAATGAGTTAATTAGTTAATTTTAGCCAATATCTGCAATATGTTGTTAAGTTGTTTGGTTTTCCGTTAAATTTCTGAGAAATTTTGGAAATTCTTTTCTGAAAATTGTGACAAAAGTGAAGCGAAGCAAATTAAACATAAATTTTGCTAAATCCTGCAAAAAAGATTAGGTACTACCGAAATTGCCGGAACCTCCGGCAAAACTTCTACCGGAGCCGGAGGCCGATTTTCTGCCGGAAGGCAGACCTCCGGTTGTTCCCTGCTCTACTGTACTATTGCTTAATTTTGTTCCACTTCTGGTTCCGGCAATATTCATTGACCTCCGGCTCCGATGTTTTTCACGTCCGGTTGCACACTGCATGCAACTGAGGAATATGAATATTCACCGGATTTATTCCTAAGTCTAAGCCTAAGTGTAAACAATGACCATGTTCCTAAAGCCAAGCAAAAAAAAAGCCTAAAGCTTAAGCTTACTCTGTTGCAGTCCCACAGAAAAACAGACCAAACAATAATTACTTTAAGATTTGAGTGGAACAATATTGCAGCATATTGGTAATGAAATATCGCATAAGTTCGCAAATGCCCAATGCCCCGTAATATTGTTTAAGAAAGATGGCTAGTGGCTTCGTGTATACGATAACTTGAGAGCAGCCGCGCCGCCCCATAGTTATAACAGGATCCCCGCATAGTTTCGGCTCCGGTATTTTTCACCACCGGTTACACCCTGGTATGCGTAATGGATAGTGCAAAATCTCCACGAAACATGAGTGTCGTGTTAAAAAAGCCATTGAAATGCCAACCATACCGATTATATAACAGCATATACACCATGATATAGCCGTTTTATGTTTATTTGGCAAAATGTAAAACAAAAAGCATAAAATATATAGCGAAAGCTTATATATTCCTAAGTATAAGCCTAAAAGGGCCAATGTTACTTTAAGGGGCGTAACAGTAGGTTAAGTGTATTCCTAAGCCTATGCCTAAGCGTTGTAAATATGAGTTCCTAAGCCTAAGTAAAAAATGTAATCTGGAATCTAATTCGACTCTTTTATGGACCAACCAGAAATCTGGACGCCCCTTAAGGTAACATGGGCCAGCCTAAGTAAGAGCTTCCTGTAGTGACACGAATTAGGGAATAAGTGCGTAAAAACTACAGATGGACACCAGGGTACAACCGGAGGTCTGCCTCCGGCTCCGGTAAAATTTTTCCCAGAGGTTCCGGCAATTTCGGTAGTAAAATTTTGCATAATTTTGCCAAATTCATCTGCTCAGCGCGTTTCGTTTTACTTTTGTCACATTTTTCAGGAAAGAATTTCCGAAATTTAGCAGAAAATTAGCGTATTAAAAAACCGAACAATTTAACATATATATTGCAGATATTCGCTAAAATTAACTAAACCATCATTTTACTATCTAATTTCCCCTCACCTCTGGCTCCGGTTCCGGCAAGTTTCGTTGACCTCCGGTTCCGACAAGTTTCGTTGACTTCCGGCTCCGGCATTCACCTCCGGTTGCACCCTGATGGGCTCAGCATATCCCTATTTGAAAAATATGTGGATATGGTGAAAGAAACATAACCGAATATCTGGAATAGTGTTAAATATTTTTTGAAATAATTTGCATTGTTTCACCACGAAAGTAGCTGAAGATGAAACGGAATTCTGTATTTATATACCCGAGTCAAAATATTGAACAAATTCCTGCATTTTGTGATTTCAATAGTATTCATCGCAGTCAATTCCTATTGCGTAGCCTTAGGTTTGGGCTAAGGCTTAGGTTTAGGCAAAGGTCCGGCTTAATAGAGTTAGGTTTGTTGTATAGGCGTAGGCTGTGGCGCATGGCTTAAATATTTACTTCGGCCGTTGCGTTAGCCTTTGTCTTACACAAAACATTGCCTCGGCCGTGCCATATCCCAAAGCCAAAAATACCACGTGCGACCATATTCCGAAATTCCAAATTCCCAAAATCCTAGGTACTTTACCTTCACCATATGCTAAAATCCCACAATCCTTCCTTCGACCATATATATTCCGAAATCCCAACATTCCACCTGCTATTACAAATTCTTATCATGGAACAGTGAGATTTTAAGACGGTAGCAAGGTTAACATGGGCCATTGTCTTGGTTTTTACTTTTAATAAAAAGAAATTAAAAATTAATAGTAAAAGTATGCTAAACCAGTCAGCCAACGCAAAAAATGACGCAATTCAACTCAGCGCGTCGCTTTCACGTACACAAAAATGGTAGATTTCCGAACTGTTGAAAATACACTTTTGGTTTCGCAGTATACTCCATAAAAATAACAAAAAGTGAAAGAATTCAAGGCTTAAAAAATAACAATTTAAATGAAATTGTCAGGGGAGATTATATGAGGAGCCAAATTGGCATGAGGTTTGGAAATCAAAGATTTGATTACGGATATCCTGGACCAAAATATGTTCAGTACAGAATTTGATCCATTACTCAAGCTAGTATGTTTACCTATATTCGTACTTAGCAGCACACTCACGTATTGAAAGTACTCTTTTATGTTAGAAAATGGTCGGAATAAAACGGTGTCACTCCAATTTTTGTGTCTGGATATAACCCGAGCCATTTACATAAAATATGTACAAAAATATAAAAAAATAACAGATCTGAATGTCGCCAACCATGGCCCATGTAAAGATCAGGGACGGAACGTTTTTCTGTGGAACTAGAAAAGAGTTAGCTTAAGATTTAGACTATTTTTTGCTTGGCTTAGGAATAGGAATATGCTCATTCTTACGCTTAGGCTTAGGCATATGCTTATAATACTGTTCCGCCCCTGTTCTTTACATTGGCCCAAACAATTGATACACAATAAAACAGTATAGACCGCTCTCAATCAAAGCGACAACAAGCAAAATTTAAAACAAAAAAGCGAATGCAAACAAATGTTTTCAGATTTTAGATAAATTTCGTCATTTTTATTATATATCGATCAATTGCGACATATCAGGGTGCAACTCGAGGTGAATAATACCGAAGCCGGAGGTCCACGAAACTTGCCGGAGCCGGAGGTGAGGCGAAATTAGGTAGTAAAATGACGGTTAGTTATAGTTAATTTTAGCCAATATCTGCAATATGTTGCTAAGTTGTTTGATTTTACACAAATTTTCTGCGAATTTTCGGCAATTCTTTCCTGGAAGTTGTGACAAGTACAACGAAACGCGCTAAACAGATGGCAAAAATTCTACCGGAACCGGAAGTTAATTGTCTGCCGGAGCCGGAGGCAGACCTCCGGTTGTACCCTGCTACATATCTATATGTAACAAAAAAATTGCGTGATTTAAATACGATATACACTGCAAAAAATGGTGCGTCAAATTGACTCTCTCCGAAATAGGCTTTTCCAGACACAACCAACTGAGTCAAAATTCGACTCCGCCAGAATCAAATTGAGCCGCATTTGAATCTGGTGGAGTCAAATTTTGACTCAGTTTGTGTAAAAGCCTATTTCGGAGAGAGTCAATTTGACTCGCCATTTTTTGCAGTGTAGAATTTAGAGTTTGAGCTCAAAAGCAACAAAATTTTTGTGCGGAGTGATTTATAGGTATATCGTTATATTGATTGGATTTTAAATGATCTTGGATCAACTAAATTCCTTCTAAACCATCAATTAAAGTTATCCCTATAAGATAACAGTATCAATTAAAGTTCACCCGTGATGATTTCAAGTGCTGCAAAACTAATATTCAATGGAGCAATAAGTACAGAAATATGTACTGCGGCAATGGAATCTGGGTGCAACCGGATCGCAAAAACCGGATACCGGAACCGGGTAGTGATTTTTTACCGGAACCGGATGTTAACCGGATAGTGTGTTTTTTAAATAAATCAATTTGTAGCACGTTAATGCGTCAGTAAATATGATATCGTCGCAACAAACATAAAGGACATGGAATAACACAGAATACACCAACGTAATGTAAATTTAAAAAAATTTCTACTTTATTTGTCATCTTTTCTCTTAACAATTAACAAAACTCACGGAAGTATTACAGCAAAATACTGTATATCTTACAAATGTATACCCTAATCGCCATGTTACTAACCAAATCATGTTCGGACAATCAAAGTATGCTCAAACACCTTATCGGTTCTGTTGTACTACTGTATACTTACATATAATGGGACCGAAAACATAACATCTCACAACATAATTTGCAATAATTTGAGATTTACGAAATCACCGCCGAAATCCAGGATCCGGTAGGTTTATACCGGATACCGGGACCGGATGCGGGTTTTTTGCCGGATAGCAAACCGGAGCCGGATATCCGGTCGCACCCTGAACGGAATGGATATGGTCGGGTATTTTTCACCAACTACATTTTGTAGACCTGTTAAGTTTCATACGAAGCACATCGGGCCTTACTGAGACATCCAGAAACAAGATTCGACACTATCTTTAAGGTATCTCAGAAAAGTTAACTTCTCTGTCAGGGAACAAATTGTCTGTAAATAAGAACATTAAAATTCCCCGTTATTACAGATGTTTTCATCTCGTAGCCAAAGTTTATCGATAAAAAACATTGTCTCATAGGTGCATAATCAGTAATTTTTTGCAGCAACCTTCGCCCGAATGCCCAACAGATGTTGATAAGAGCGAGCGGTTAGAAAGACAGATTTTTGAAATATACATCGTTAGTCACTTGACTAGTGTCAACTAAAGTCCGCGCTTAATAATTGTAGTGGGGCTTTGATTAATACTTGCCAAGTGACTATCGGTGTACCTATAATTCCAAATCTGTTTTTCCAGCTTGTGACAGTTTAAGTTGGCACGTTCAATTGGCACCAGCAGTAAATACTCGTCTAGTTAGGCACAGTAATACCATTGTTTATGTCGTGATTAACGTTATCTCACGTACCTGCGACTACAAACCTTAAGTACTCAACCATAATTATTCATTATGGTTGAGTTAAGTTAAGCAAACAGATTAAAAATAAAATGATACATCGCTGTATGTACTTGATTCATTGCACACATAATAACAAACTCGAACGAAACATATTGAGAACAGTGTTAAAGCTAAAGGCAAGCACATGCAAGCACATTGGACATTAATAATATCCCTGAATGCAAAAAATTGAATATTCGATTAAATATCTATAAAAAGATTAAACCGACAGAAATACTGATACGTTTTATTTCAAACACTGGTTTTGCACAGCTTTTTGCAAACTTATTTCTGCAGTTTATATTTAGTGGTTTTGATCCCATTATTACTCTGTAAACCACACACAACCGAATTCTGTGATTTTGCAGAACTCCAGCGCGATAAGTAGCAGTAAAATGCTGCGCTAAAGTATTTTCCAACGAATATACGACGTGAATAAATGCAAATTTAATATAATCCATTTCAGTACACGAAGCAACCGGATGTCGAACAATATTAATACTGTGATAGGATATAGCAATTTTGTCGCTGTGAGAATAGATATAATAACTGTGTAAAGCCGGCGTGCAGATAACGACATATATTAAATTACTGAAAAAAACTTTATGAAAACCAAGTTGAGATTCAATTTTCCGTCTTCAAACAAACCTGTCAAGCGTTCTTTTTTAAAACAAGACATTCTGATTTGCGAACCTTGAAATCAAGCATCGTCGGAGCTGTTTGGATCACTTTCGAAAAACATAAAATCCTAAAATACAAACCCACAAATCAAGCGTCTCATTTGTTAAAGTGTTTCTCTACAAAAATTGATACCTCTGACGCTCTAACTATCGTATTTCACTTTATTCAGAGAAAAAGTAATAACTATGGTTTGTAGGTTATAAAACTTCTAAGACTACTTTTTGATTTCACTAGGCCGCGAACGATATAAAATGGCATAGCCGTACCCACTACTAGACGGTACCACATAGAGTTTCAACGCGCAAGCGTAGCGCAATCTTTAGGGTAACGCTGCGCTCGGTGCATGCTGCCGAACGCCGTCTCATGCAGGCGAGCATCGTTTTTAAGCTTCAAATTTATTTCTGAAGCCCGGCAATGTCCGACACTCTGCAATCAATGAAGAATACTGAAAACAATGAAATCAATCACATACGATTAAAAACGTTGCACCAAGCAGCGTTGCTTTTGTTGCGATTGCCAAATCGACTGGAAACGAAACGCCAAATACGTCTGCGTCTGTTAGCAATTCTTTGCCGTAACCGCTCCATTGCTTGCGAATTGCACCTATTTTTTCACCTGTGTTTGCTGTAGTTACCTGAAAAGACAAAGATCACTTGGTAAACAAAAACTAACAGACAACATAGAACTCAATCAACAAAAACACATTGCTCTTGTTAAACTAATATCAAATTTCATACATGAATACCAATGCGCTAAAGCCTCTAGTTTGGAAATGACCAAACGTAGAGTCATGGACACAACTAAGTTTACACTGCACAGTGATCCCGGCCAATGTAAAGAACGGGGGCGGAACGGTATTATAAGCATATTCCTAATCCTAAGCCTAAGCCTAAGCTTAAGCGTAAGAATGAGCATATTTCTAAGCCTAAGCCTAAGTCGAGCAAAAAATAGTCTAAAGCTTAAGCGTACACTTTCTAGTCCCATAGAAAAACGTTCCGCCACTGATCTTTACATGGGCTGTGATCGCTATGGCGCTTGTTGCGTTTGTATTCCTAGTTTTACAATCTGGGCCAATCTTGACTGAATGATAGATGAGACGTTTGGAAATATAATATTGCTGAATTCGTATGAGTCACGAGAGTTACATACCTGGGTATAAAATTCGACATTTAAATGACAACCCAGACATTATCTACTGAAAACTAACCATGAATTTAATACTACGACATTTTCTGAAACATGGCAGTACACATGTGCAACACTGTCCTTTGATGTAAAGTACAACATTGCCGTCTCCGTCTTGCACTTCAAATTTCGGAGCACAAAAACTCCATCGCTCTTGAATTCTGCCCAGTCGACGATTCGATCCTGGCAGGACGACGTCAACCGCCTGTAACATGCCAGCTGTTACACAACAAGACAGATATGTTTTATAAAAACGCAATACTAAGGGTTGTTGAACCAGTCGTAGTAGAACTACATTGAGCGACGCTCGGACATGCTTACTTTTTGATCAGTCTAGCTAAGCATTCCAAACTTATAAAGCAAGAACGGATACACTTTAGTTGACTATTCGCTGATCGGTTTTGGAGGTTTATAAACAATTTATTCAGATTTCTCGCACCCAAAACCATTTAGTACTGAATTTGTTTCCTTGTAATTCTAATAATCAGTGAAATAATAATTTACAAAGTCCTAATTTAGGCAGAACTAATTAAGCTAATATGCAAATTAGCCATTAGCAAGCTATTTAATTATCGGTCTTGAAGGGTTATACACAATTTATTTTAATTGCTCGCATCTAAATACCCTTCAGTAACCCTAATCCTCAGTGAAATAATTTAAAAACTCCATATTTGGCTAATTAGTTAAGCTAATATGTAAATTAACTACTAGCGAACACTCCTAGTATCGGTTTTGAAGGCTTGTAAACAATACTTTATTGTAACCCTAATAATCAGTGAAATAATTTAAATAGTCTAATTTAGGCAAAACTAATTAAGCTAATGTGCAAATTAGCAATTTGCTAACTATTTAATTATCGGTTTTGGAGGTTTACAAACTATTTATTCAGATCGCTCGCACTCAGAAACCCTTCAGTAATTCTTATAATCAATGAAATAATTTAAAAAGTCCTAATTTAGGCTTATAAGTTAAGTTAATATGCAAATTAGGTATTAGCTAACTATTCAAGTATCGGTTTTGGAGGCTGGTAAACAATATAGGATTCCTCGCACCCGAAAACTCTTTAGTGCTGAATTTGATTGCTTACAACCAGGATGGCGCTGAATCCAATTTAGGCTTATCAGTTAAGCTAATATGCAAATTAGTCATTAGTTAACTATTCATTTATCGATTTTCAAGGTTTGTAAACAATTTATTCAGATTCCTCGCACCCAAAAACCCTTCAGAACCCTAATAATTAGTGAAGCGTTGCGAAAAGTCTTCATTTAGGCTTATCAATTAAGCAAATATGCAAATTAGGCATTATCTAACTATTTTATGCAACGGTTTTGAAGATTTGTAGACAATTTATTCAGATTCTGCGCACCCAAAAATCATTTATTGCTTAAATTAGATTGCATGTAACCCTAATAATTAGTGAAATAACTTAAAAAGTCACAATTTAGGCGCGGTTTGTGAGATTCTTTTTGAACGGACAGACACCACCTTTCGACCATCGAGTGCAAAACATAAAATGCTTAGCTAAACTGCGAGCTTTGTTAAGACATTCGCTTCGCTCTATAAGCTAACATTAATAACACTTGTTTCTGTACGATGAGTGGTTATGTCGCCATATCTCTGACGCGGTCCTGGTGCCTCTAATAGTAGAAATCAGAATGTTAATATTTCAAAGGCACCTTTTTGGTAATTTATATAAGCAATAAAACGCGACCAGAAATAATAAACCTTACGTTCAAACAACATGGTGAGCAACAACAACAGCCTCCAGCACAAGGTCGCCAGGGACGTTTGACATGCATTACCGGGTTATCTTCGGTATCGCGAATAACCATATCAAAAGATCGACCTGGACCACAACAATTTCGATTACAACAAGTGGTGTCTGCAAATCAATAAATTAGAATGCATTAAAAATTTAAACATTACTTTATTTTTATGACATTAAATAATATGTTTGTGTTAATATACATGTGTTTGTTCGTCTAACCATTACTCCTACCAAGAGTGGATAATGACAAGAGTGTGCAGATCTTGGGGTCCCGAGTGGTACAAAATGTACCACCGGGCGTTGCGTTTTTCGCCGACCACCACTTGTTTAGAAGGGTGGTCATTAACACATGAATACCTCTAAATTAAACTCTAAGGGGAGCATGTTTGATGCCGCATACATAAAGTGTCATGGGGTTGAACCCCCTCTAAAAAGGGGGTAGGCCAAAAACGTAGAGTGTGCCGGGTACATTATTTTCTTCACAGAATGTGCCCAGTTACACACTCTTGTTATAGCGATTATCCACTCTTGCACCTAGTAATATATAGTTTCTGAATTATTGCTAACGCAGCGAAATCTTTACCTATACGCCAATGTATCTATACACCTTCACCTTATGTTGATGAATTGTCAAAACTTGAAATGCACTGTGATTCGATTAATGTGTCAAATGTGTACATATTATTTTTGCAAGAATTTTTTTACCAGTGTTTCAAATTTGAAAAGTGGTTGCCTAATGCTATCATTTCTTTTAGCAAATTCCCATCCCCTGGCTGGTTCTGAGAGCAACGCAACACCATTCCACCTAAAATTTTGTTGCATTTGATTGACACTAGTGTGCGAACGTATACCCGGCTTCGGCAAAAAAATTGACATTCAGCTCCGACATTTTAACTTGCCGTATGTTTTTTGAAAACTTCAAAAAATTGAAGCAATCATTTGTATTTAAGCCATTGTATTTAAGCCAACTGCCACGGAACTGATTGTTTTACTTTTACATATTTGTTTTCTGCCATACATGTGTTCAAATGTTTTCATGTGCCCGTGTACATTCGAGATCATTATTGGGTTACAATAACGCTAGAAGACCTAATAAAGATGACCAATGTTATTAAGGGACGTTATAATATATATCTCAGCGTATATATTCCGATTTCTAAGCCTAAACTGTAATAAAGTGTTAAAAATGCATCGGCTAGATGTTAAGCTTTGTCACGTAAACACTTGGGATACCTTAGGCCACGAAAGAACAGCTGTTATTTGAGTGCCGCTAAGTAACATTTACTACATTTTGAATTAGCAATACGGACTTAATCTTATGTATACGCGTAACAAAATGAATTATAAAATACCTTCTTTCGCTGAGAACATTTTCTTGCCTGTAACCGTTTTCACGCTGTATCTATTTGCAGTTTCGCAACACGAAAATACTGAAACATATGAATTATTCCTGTTACATGTCATTTATTATGTACATATTACTTATTTACCCAATCCATAACCAATTGATTAGTAAACTTTTGTAACGGTAATTCTTTTAAGATGTTGTACCGAGTTTTGTTTGTTGTTCATGCAAGGCGTTAGAAGTCTGAATCTTGCTAATGGCTGTAGTATAACATCGTGGCTATTTTAATTGTCTCAGCCCCGGTTTCTGTATAAATTCCGATCCGGTGCAACTCTAGTTCAATTTATATGTTTGACACAAATTTCTATTTTTAACACTGCTGCAATATTTAACAACATATTTTGAAATGATATTGTTGGGAATACTAAATTTTACTCTGTCAACAAAATCACGTATTTCAGTGCCATTTTCACAACCGCGTGTCAGGAATGTTTTTCAACGACCAAAATAAATGTTGTCTTACTTAACAAGTAGCTGCCAAGCCTGGCATACAATGCACATACTTTCCATATATTCCACTTTTTGTTTGATGCACAACTCTTCCATATCTCTTAATTGTTCCAGAGAAGGTGGCAGAGAACCATCAACAGGTACCAGCGGAATATCGCCTGTAAATAGCAAACAATTTCTATTTCTCCCATGTCGTGTAATTAGTTGTGCAATAACTGTATATATGTGACGATTTTAATATTTTCATAAATGCAGCTGAAATACACTGTATTTTCTATTGATGTAAATAGTGAAAAACAACCGTGATCGAAACTAAACTTCAGAAGACAAAGCGTTATAGTTATAATTTGAAAAATATCTCAAACATTAAACTTCTAATGAACGGAACGGTTTCAATGCTTACATCTGCTACTGTTTAACAACAGTGATAATAGCTGAGCTTTGTGGAACGATGGAAGAGCCGGAAGTGCAAGAAAAACGTAACTGTGCCATGAATTCCGGGACACTGTAGGGTGAAGGAAAATGACGGGGCTAATCTGAAGGCGAAGGGAACACAAAAATTGTATAGGAAAGGATTGTAATTGACAGGAGTACAGTGAAAGGATTGATCAAGAGATGGGTGAGGAAGGAAACAGAAGGAGACATTAAATCTCAACGGCCAAAGGCGACATATGTATCGAAGACGAGGTCAAAAATTGAAGCGGGTTTGACCAAGGAGGACAACACTAATTTGGCGAGGTTCCGAACTGGACACCATCCGAATATATATGACAGTGATAAAACCGGGGCACGATCCAGTTTGCGAATTATGAAAGGAAGAACCGAAAACCGTAGAACATTGTCTGACCAATTGCCAGGCAATTCAACACGACCGTGGAATACTTTTTCGAGGCGAGACCTTTATGGTATTTCCGATTAGGGAACTCCCGAGAGATGTGCGCGCGTTGGCTCGAAGGACACTGGCTTGTCGCGACGCGTGAGCAAAATGCAACAACAACAAAACAACAAGAACAACAACAACAACAACAACAACAACAAAACAGCAGCAGCAGCAACAACAACAACAAAACAGCAGCAGCAACAACAACAACACCGCTTGAAAATCAGGAGCAGCTTCCGTCAAATGGGCCAGCGATTGGCCCAAACGTCCCTCGGCAACAGCTGGTCACGGGAACGACAAGCGATAACAGTTCTTCATGAGCCACCGTGGGTGCACAGCACTCAATTGCATAGCTACCCGGACTTGTTGGACGTTAGCTCCAAAAGTTGTTCTGATGATATATTGATGCAAGACACCCTGTCAACGATTCGAACAAGGTGTGCCGCCGTTGACCTGCTCGTATGAAACGGAACTGATAGCTCTGGAACTTGCTGCCAATTGGCTATATGAAAACAACGTCACTGATGAGACCCTCATCTGCTCCGACAGCCGTGCGGCATTAAGATGTATGGCAAACAACAACAGCAACACAACAACAGAAGCGGCACAGACAATGAAAGCTTTACGTCGAGCGAGAGGAAGAATAAATCTGCAATGGGTCCCTGGTCATATCGGCCTTATCGGAAACGAGACAGTCGATGCAGCAGCCAAAGCAGCAACAGCAATTGAGGACAGCGCAGCTCAGAACGATGTTACACTAGCAGCGGCAGTATCGGCTTCCAGAAGGGCATTTCGTGACGCTCCGCCTGACAAGATGTCACTACGAATCATCTATGATGGCCCGGTCGATAATGACAGCTGCCTTAGCCGCAAGGATGCAGTTTTGCTCGCACGTCTCCGAGCAGGTCATTGCCTTCAACTTGCGGCTTATAAGGCGGTCGTCAAGCCCGGTTTCGACCCTATTTGCTGCAAATGTAAAGAAGCACCACAAGACTTGAATCACTGGCTCATACATTGTCCAGCGCTAACATCGGCCCGTATACGACACTTAAGGGACCCATGCCCCGATCTCAGCGTCCTGCGGACAAACCCCGCGGGGGTGGTAGCGTTTGCCCGGAGAACTCTGTATTCTTCGTGACGCTATGCCGCCAACAACAACAACAACAACAACAACAACAACAACAGCAACAACAACAACAACAACAACAACAACAACAACAACAACAACAACAACAACAATGTTTTGCAAACAAGCTAGAATAAACCTTAATTTTACCTGAGGTCGGTTGTTTAATAATCACATCGTCGTCAGCCATTCCAACAATGTGATAGTCTCGAGACCGAAATACACTACGTATTTACTAAATTTTAATTAAATATACATATCTATAAATGCAACGATATGCAAACTGAGTAGCTAAACTCTGCATCGCTCTATCAGTCTAGGTAGGTACAATGAGCCCATGAAACGTTTTTACAGTGCAGCTGAAAAAGCTGTTACGGGTTGGTTTTGAACTTTTAAGCTATAAATATATACTCCGGAGAACGTTCTCGAGGACTATATGTCCGCACGAAGCAAACATACACATGCTGTTTATTGCATGTATTGCACTGGGAGGGACACGCATGTCCTACATGCTTAATAATAAATTTACATCGAACCAAAGCCAATCGTCACGTTGGTCAGACATTTCAAAAAATTACATTCTGAGGGACCTGGGTTAACAAGTTAAATTGCGGGAAACTGTCGGCAGCCAAATTTTAAAGGAATGTTGAAGGCCAGACGCTTAGCGCAGCGCCACGGTAGAGCATTCGCTTTTCCAATAGTTTCGAAATCATGCTTAATTTCTCCTCTGCACAAGAAAGATGTAAAAATTAGTCAAAAATTATAGATCCATAAACCTAACTAGTAACATTGCTAAGTTTATTGAAAAACGAATATATTGTCATTATTTTTCAATGGTAAAGTATTATATCAAATAATCAGTTTTGGGTTATTTTTGCTCGCGCATTCCATTTTCCTATTCAAAACCCTTAAATTTACCAAAAATCTCCCCAAAATTCCCCAACTTATTTTCTGCCAATTTTCCGAGACTTATCCTTGAGTTTTTCAGCCTAAATAATTATTATTAACGTAGCTAGCTTGCTGGAGCGAATTCGGACATTTTCAGAGAAGTCATTTTTACGTGTATTGCGGATATCGCGTGTATTACGAGTTTAGCCGAGGTTTTAGTAATTCTAGTGAAATTGAGCCAAATTGACGGCTATTTACCGATTTTTAGCAAAAGTACCGACCTAGTGCCCGGAAATAGGTGTATTTTGGTGATACTCTGGAAACTGCGGAAATTGCGTGTTTTGTGTTGCAAATTGTGCAACTATGGATCCGGCGGCTTGCATATTGTTATTCCTGCCGCGCAGTATTTGTTTGAGCAGAATTGCAGTGAATTCGCTGCTTTTTGAACAGTTTAACCCCGGATTTGACGTAAAACGTGGCTATAGTCCTAATTTTGACACAATCTCGAGTTATCCCGAAATTTCGTAAAATTGCGTATTTCGTGAGTCAAATTGGCGTTGCCTACGTTTATATGGTGTACGCTGCTGTATTATTTGTTCTGTTACTTGTATTAAACCTGCAAAACACGGTGTTAACACTCCAGAGCGTACTAACCCGAAACAAATCACTTAGAGTTGCATGAGTCAAGAACCTATAGTTTTCGGATGTTTTAGCCTCAAACAGGGCCAAATTGCGAAGTCCAAATCGTACACTAACACTTCTATAATTGTTAGTTTGTTCTTGCGAAAATAAATTTTAGTTTAGAGTTGAGTTTTTGAAATATCTGAATGTCATCCGTTCAAAACTCCCCGTCGCGTTCTGCTTTCCATCTAATTGGCTACAAAATTTGGCGTTTTACACTGATTCTGTCTTAACTAACTTTGACCAAACCTGAAACAAATGTACGAAAAAAATGTCGAAAATACGCACTAGCTATGTAAAATCTTTAATACAAGTTCCATTGGTTCCGGGTACGGAAGAATTTTTGTCGAAGGTTTCGGAAATTTCGGTAGGGAAATTTGGCATATTTTTGCAAAATTTTTCTGTTTGCTGCCATTCGTTTTAATTTTTGGCACAATTTTGAGGAAAACAGTAACGAAATTTTGTAAAAAAATATGCGAAAAGTCGAACGATTTCAGACAACACATTGCAGATATTTGCTAAAACTATTAACAAATTAAAACAATATTTTCGCTACCTTTCGTCTCACCTGAGTCTGCCTATAAAGATCCTGCATCAGCTTTTGAATTTGTTCATTTTGAAGCCTGCTTTCAGACCCAATTTTGTTCTGACATAAATTTTGGCTCCAATATAGTGTGTGGTTTGAGATTTTTTTTGGTATTTATATTGTAAACATTTTTCTTAAAATCCCAGCCGTACATAAAAAGCCACCAAACTATAATTTGATGTAGGAATCTAAAACATTCATTGAAAATAAATTCGCTCTCGCGCAGTTTTTATACAAAAATCAGCTGTTGTTTGTAGTCTTGGATTCTTACAAAGGATTGTGTTGATATAATGTGACTTACACGTTATAATGCGTAAACTTCGCACATGCAACGATGCTATTTTTTGAAAAACAGTATAAATGTCCATACTGTTTAATACAAAAAGCAATTTTCATCGCATCACTTGCGACACAAATTGATGGACATTTGGTCGTTTTCGGCAACGGTGTAGCGGACAAGTTAAATATCCACAAATAGTGTGTGGACTTCTAAAGTTTTCCAGGAAATTCAAACTGTGTGGGTGAATTTATAAAACTGCAGGAAATAACACTTTTGGCGCGAAAATTCAATTTTAGCCGGGAAATTCAAATTATGACAACAAAATCAAATTTTGGCGGGAAAATTCAAATTTTGGAGGGAAATTTGAATTTTGGCCGGAAAATTCAAATTTTGGTGGGAAAATTCAAATTCTCGAGCAGGCTAGTAGCCAGCTCACCTTGCTAGGGGTGTGAAAATGTTTCAGGAGGGTGTTCAAGGCTTTTCAATGAGTTACATGCAAGGTTGAAAACTTTAGGAGGCCCAAGAGCTAAGACTTCTGGGTGGAGCAATTCATTCTGAGTTAAAATCAATTAACTAAAATTACAGTGCACAACAATCTGCATTTAAGTTTTCTTTTCACGGAACGAATCACATTTTTGTTCAATAAAGAAAATATTGCAAACAAAGTAATGCTGGTAGTAAGTTGACCAAAATACATAAGCTTGTTGGGCATTACAGCTTAAGATTACCCACCGTAGTGTCTCGGTGAAACTGTCAGGAACAAAGTTTCAATCTATAAAACAAGTTTCGTAGGTATTGCTCTATTTTGGTGTGTAGCTGCGTTGTCGTATAGTACGTCACTGTATAAAATGGTAAATTTAAATATATCTCCTCAAAACAGCGTAGGTTCTATATATCCGTTTATGAAGGGGCGTTGGTGGCAAATATTATACATCAGACAAAAAATTTGCTGAATTTAGTGATACAAGCGATTTTTTAAACGACAACATTGGCTTACGGAAGTCAAAATTCGAAACAGAACCTTCCATATTACTACTGACTGACAATTTCTACATTGCGTACACAAATTAAAGTAAACAATGCATTAAAACTCCGTGTAGTGATTTTTATTTTAAGGTTCATGTTCAGTCAAAACCATCACTGCTGTGCTCGAAAAACATGAAATCCTGAAAAAGAATTCAGATACATATACAGCTCCTGAGCGTAGTCTTTTAAGCACTAATATGTATAAATCAGGAACAGTAACAACTCGCTTCACAATTATGTGCTAGTAAATGTTGTTGCAAAATCTGCAACCCTAAAACATTTCACCCAAACCCTTTTATTTTTGAAAATTGCGTAGTATATATGTTGTAGCCCAAGTCGTAAATTCGTCCCAATTTCGAATTGGGCTGTTCCAAAGCGGAACTAGGGACCTGGGCTAGCCCAAGGTTGAATCATATCTGATAAAGCTGTGCGTTTTCTGATTGGTTATTTATAGCGGCAAATTAGCTTATTGAAACAGCAAATTAGCTTCGGAAAACACACTGCTTGGTAACCAACAGATACTTAACGGTTACTTAGCCAATCAGAAAAGTGTATTCGCATCAGCCAATCGTATTTGAGTATGGCATTTAAGATTGAAGGTAACAACCAATCGCAAGGCGTGCACTTGTAGCAGAAAAAGAATTACGCCGTGGGCTAGCCCAAGTCGTAATTCCACGCTGGACTTATCCAATTCGGAATTGGGCTGAATTACGACTTCACTACGACATATATACATTTTGTTTACATTTCTTTTTCACTAACTCTTTACTACATGGTGTACACTGTACATTGCCTTCCAAAGAATTTGTTCTTCTTTGAGAATGTGCGATGTCTCTCGTTTATATATGAAACGATACACAGCTGGAACGCTGCCCAAAAGTCGTATATGAGGCGTACCAGCTGTGATTCGTATTGGTAAATAACAGATTTTATCATGGGCTTACAATTAAAAATGTCGCTCCAAGTAGCGTTGCCTTTGTCGCAATTGCTAAATCACTTGGAAACGATATGCCGAAAACGTCAGCGTCAGACATTAATTCTTTGCCATACCCGCTCCACTGTTTCTTTATAAATCCAACTTGTTCATCTGTCTTCGCTGTTGTAATCTGCAAAATAAAATTTCAATTTTGATACATACGTTTTTTATGAATGGCAAAATTTTGAATATCACTCAAACAAATTGCTAAATTTCTCAACTTAAAGCATATTTAATGCTGGTAGTCGTTTTAAAAGTCAGACTCCATTAATCAGTATAACCAAGAGTGGATAATACCTATTTAACAACAGTGTGCAATTGAGCACATTCTCTTTGGAAAAGAATGTACTTGGCACGCGTTGCGTTTTTGGCCAACCCCCCCCCCCCCTTCAAGAGTGTGCAACTGGGTACATTTTGTGTACAATTGAATGTACCCAGCGCACGTTGCGGTTTGGCCTACACCCCATTATTTAGAAGGGGGTTGAAGTTTGCACAGAGCCAAAGAAATATATGACATACCATGCCAAAGAGTGCTCCGTATACGGTCTTAAAACTACAGAATATTATCATGGGACATGGACCCCTCCCTAAATAAGGGGGCGGCAGCAAAAATGCATCGCATTATGGAACTTTTTGTACCACGCGAAATCCGACAGCTGCATTCGCCTGTCCGTAATCATCCACTTTTGGTATATTAACGAAAAAACACTGTACTGCAGAGTACTGTAAATGCCGCTAAGTTAAATAATAAACTCAGACGGAAAGGTAGTTATTTCTGAGTTAACGACAGCGAACTTTGGGTCACTCTGAGTCTCGTTGATTCTTGCACTCTAAGTTGAATTGGTTCCGAGGAAGTTGATTAATTAAATCTGAATAAAGTTGAATCAACTCAGAATTCTGATTTCTGATTGTCCTAACTCTCAGAATGAGTAATTCAACTCATTCTGAGTTAAAATCAACTCCCTGGAATTTACAGTGTAGTCAGATATGCTTTCGAGTCGTACACTGCCTTGGAAGCACCCTTATAGCGCCGACCGCGGGACCAAATATTAAGGAATGCCACACATACGTATTTTGAGAAACGTTTTAGCATTACTTTATTTGTTCCTAATATTTTATTTGTGAGAAAAGAAAATTTGCAGACAGATTATTGTGCATTCGTTCAACTTTAGCGCATTGCGCAAAACCAGCTGACTAGTAGCTATTAAAGTTGGTTAGATGGTTAAAAATGCTTGCAGCAGCGCTAATCTGTATACAAGCGTTCGTGTCGATATAAAGCGGCCAGATAACAAAAAGATTTTTGTAAAAAACTTACAGTAAATGTTACATCTCGGCATTTTTTGCAACACGGAAGCAACGAACACGTACAACATTTGCCTTCTATGTACAAAACTGCGTTGCCATCATCATCTTGTACTTCATATTTTGGTACACATGGATGCCAGTCTTCCTGAACGCGACCCAATACCCGGCCAGATCCAGGCGCTGTAACTTCGACTGCCTGTAATTAAATATAGTTGTTGTTGTTGTTGTTGTTATTATTGTTGTTGTTGTTGCTGAAAATTTTGCAGTCTGCAAACATAGAAACAATAACAATAACAACAACACGGCCAGATCCAGGCGGTGTAACTTCGACTGCCTGTAATTAATTATAGTTGTTGTTGTTGTTGTTGCTGGAAATTTTGTAAAGTCTGCAAACATAGAAACAACAACAATAACAACAACAACAACAACAACAACAAGTTAAACCTTTTTTTGGTCAATAAGTTCATAAAATGGCGATTTCTGATTACAATTAAAAACTTTCAACTCAACACTGAACAAGTTTTTGACCCCGTTCGCTTGAATCAACTGCGTACATTTTGACAACAAGCGCAACAGCAGTACAAACAGTTTTCGGCACAGGGTCGAAATGAACGTTCGATGTGTAGAACTTTGTTATCCTGTGCGTCGCGAAGTAACATATCAAAACTGCGAGTTGAACCGCAACAGTTACGATTACAGCAATTTGTATCTGCAGTAATAAGACGTAACCTACAGATAATACAATGATATTTACCGAAAGCCTACGGATAGTGCGCAGCGTTTGAGTTTCAGCGAACATTTTTCGCCGAACGCAACGATACGATTGTCCATCTCCACACTGCAAAAAAATGGTAAGTCAAATTGACGCGCTCCGAAATAGGCTTGACGGGACTGCACAAACTAAAATTCGACTCCGACAGAGTCAAATTCGACGCACTGAATCGCACGTTTGACTCTGGCGGAGTGGAATTTAACTCAGTGTGTGTAGTCTCGAAAAGCCTATTTCAAAGAGAGTCAATTTGACTCACCATTTTTTGCAGGGCAGGACGTACGCCTTTTGAGAGGCCACCGTCTCATGCGGTGTCAACGGCCGATTCCGATTGCCAAACTCAAACTGCAGATGCAATAATTGTAATCGATTTGCAACTTCGTTCGCAAGTCTAAATTGAATTTATTAGCTTGAATTTCACAGTGAATTATTGGTAGCTCCAAAAACTTTAAAGCTGTTTTATTACTCAACTTGATCATGTGTAGGTTGCGCGTGCAAGTTTTTTCTATAAAATCTTGCACCCGCGAATAGGTTTTTAAACATTAATCAGGAGACCTGTTCTAAAAATATTAATCAATTTTACCTTCTTTTGCATAATACAACGTTTTTCCAGTCACTGTCTTTACTTCATATTTGTTGCTTGTTTCGCAGCAAGTGAACACTGAAATTCAAATTATTATATACATACATACATACATATATATACATACATATATACATATATATATATATATATATATACAGGGTTCGCAACAGGAACTAAACTTTGCCGGAACAGGAACAGGAATCAGAATTTCTTTGCAGATACCGGAACAGGAACAGGAACCAGAATTTGAAATAATTTTCAATTGATAAATGAGTTTTTATGGTGAAAAAAATCATAAACAAATTTCGCTTTGTTTTAAATGTTTTTTATTTTTAATTATTTTTTTGTATTATATGTGACGTCTTGGTACCCATCGCTAAGGGCTAGAAAATGTGATCCGCCCTAATGATTCAGAACCATTTTACCAAACGTTGTGTCATGTCTAATTTTGTCCGTCGTTAGAAAAGTTTCTGACCGGGCGGATGTTTTTGTGCCGGCAGACGGTTGTATTGTATCTTTAACCCCTGTAGAATTTTAGTCCTTTCTAAAAACCTATATGGCCGATGCTTTGGCAGTCCCAAGATTAGTCCTTCGGCGGCTGCGAAGACTTATAGATGTTATTATTAAGCCGCTCAAAAAAGGTTGATATTTTGTCAAAATTAGAATCGTTTTATTTTTTGGTTTTAAAAATTTAAGTGTTTTTTCGAAAAATTTCGGTGTTGCGGGTGTCCGCTCCCACCTGCCTCCCTCCTTGGCGTAACCTGCCCCTGGGTAGGTTCTTACCGGCAGACTAAAGATGTGGCATTTTCTGCTGGATAGTAAATTTTCGGAGGAGTATAAGATACCGTGAGACCCTGGTTTAAACTTGTGGACTAAACAGCTCAATTGGCGTGTTACTTTCAGCGTATTCCATTTTTTGTCGCAAACACAATTCTTCCATATCTCGTAATGCTTCGAGTCCCGGCGGTACTGACGTATCCCACGCTCCGCGAGGTGAACTCGCTAAAATTGACAAAAAAAAGTCATAAATTTTAGCAAATGTTGCAATCGCAAACATTTTTTGAATTTCAAACCCGCAAATTTTAAGCAACTGCTCGCAGCGTTGTTATTTGGATATTAACTTTAGTCAGCTTATGTACTCCATCTGTTAAGTAAAGTTTAAAATTGATGTTATTTTTCTTATTATTAAAGCCAATTTACAATGTATGTTAGAGAATATATTTTGTTACGAAAATATTAAAGAATAAGCTATTTCTTAAGCGTTGTTCAAATCAAAGTGAAAGCGACCGCAATCAAAAGCTCAATGTTGCGCTATACTTGTCGTACGGCGCCGTCCGTCATCTGTGCTGTATCGTACGTGAATATTTCATATACGATACCGTATACTGACGGACGGTGCCGTACAGCGACGAACGGCATCGTGCGGGTGACGGGGTGATAGACGGTACCGTACGGCGACGAACGGCGTCGTACGGGTGACGGGGTGACAAACGGTACCGTACAGCGACGAACGGCATCGTGCGGGTGACGGGGTGATAGACGGTACCGTACGGCGTCGAAAGGCGTCGTGTGGACGACGGAGTGACAGACGGTACCGTACGGCGACGAACGGCGTCGTACGGGTGACGGGGTGAGAGACGGTACCGTACGGCGTCGAAAGGCGTCGTGTGGACGACGGAGTGACAGACGGTACCGTACGGCGACGAACGGCGTCGTACGGGTGACGGGGTGACAGACGATATCGTACGGTGACGAACGGCGTGGTGCGGGTGACGGGGTGACAAACGGTACCGTGCGGTGACACCAACGGTGTCGTACGTGTGACGTACGCGCCAGACGTCGTCAAAACTATAGCCTTACCTTTAGACATACACTCAAAATAATATTTCTGATATTTAAGAAAAAATTACTTACATTTAAGTAAAATATAATTAGCAACGCGCACATGAAAAGTATTTCTGTTATAACAGAAAAGATTTCAGCAAAGTTTTGAAATAAAGTTTGAAAATAAACGTTTTCCAGTTATTTTTTGAGAAATTGTCTTAAATATCAGAAAAACTTGTCAGATATGCCACAGAAAATACTTTCCTGAATAAATTCACAAATAAGTACTCTTTTGTGTGTAGAGTATGAAAGTGTATAAGCTTTTACTTAGGCTTACACGTCTGTTTTTATTTAGGATTAGGTTTAGGTGAAGGCTAAGAATTTAAGTGGCAAAGACCTTTTGACATAAGCCGCCATATTGACACATCAAAGGCCACGCCGAAATATTTAAAATGGCGCCGCGCGGAGCCGCAAATCTTACCGCATGACGAAATGACTGACAACGGCTGTTTCGTTACAACGTGAGGCATTGCTAACGTCGGTTATTTCTTGACTTCAATGAGAGTTTGAACTTGAGTTTAAATCATACTAAACAAACGTAGATATTTTAAAGTGCTACAAAAGTCAATGACAAGGTATATTTTAATGATACACTCATTTTATGAAAGGCATCGGCTCTTAATTAAACCTCTGGTTCCGGTTGCGGTAGAATTTGTGCCCAAAGACCCGGCAATTGTGGTCGTGAATTTTTCCCAAACACAATTCTATCTTAAAGCGAATCGTTTAATACAAACCAACCACGTTTCGATTAAGTATTCAGATTTTTTATTACTGCATCGACATAAAATGGTATGTTTCAATCAAAATAAGCGTTAAGTGATTCTTAATGCACGTAATTCTACAGTCAGCAGTTTCCAGCACCACCGGATGTAGCCAAGACCAATTGGCGTAAACCTTCAATCTCTCACCGACACTACCGAAAGACAAAAACAAAATATTTTATAGCCCCAGTTGTAGTCAAAAACTACTAAGCTAAGCTTAATAACGCTCATTCCACTTCGCAATGGCTGACATCAACGATAGTCCAATTTATGGACAAGAGAATATACAAAGGTACAGTAGCACCCATGGCAACGACTAAACCATCACCAATTTGACAAATAAACATTGTTCTGGTAAATAAATCTGACTGGAGCATACAGCCCTTAACAATAGGATACGGTAGTTGGGCAATGCTTCGTATATTTCACATTATATATATGTACACTGCAAAAAATGGCGAGTCAAATTGACTCGCTCCGAAATAGGCTTTTCCGGACTGTACAAATTGAGTCAAATTTCCACTCACCCGAGTCGCTTAGTGGGTCGAGTTTGACTCAGTTTGTGTAGTACTGGAAAGCCTATTTCGGAGACAGACAATTTGACTCGCCATTTTTTGCAGTGTATGTAGTTATTAACTGGTGACTAAACTGAGATCAACAGTTCAAGGTTAAACTTTTAAACTATAGACGTTAGGTTTAGGCTTAAATTTGGATTTTGAAAAACTTTTAAACTATAGACGTTAGGTTTAGGCTTAAATTTGGATTTTGAAAAACTTTTAAACTATAGACGTTAGGTTTAGGCTTAAATTTGGATTTTGAAAAACTTTTAAACTATAGACGTTAGGTTTAGGCTTAAATTTGGATTTTGAAAAACTTTTAAACTATAGACGTTAGGTTTAGGCTTAAATTTGGATTTTGAAAAACTTTTAAACTATAGACGTTAGGTTTAGGCTTAAATTTGGATTTTGAAAAACTTTTAAACTATAGACGATAGGTTTAGGCTTAAAGTAGGATTTTTAAAAAATTTTAAACTATAGACGTTAGGTTTAGGCTTAAAATTTGGATTTTGAAAAACTTTTAAAACTATAGACGTTAGGTTTAGGCTTAAATTTGGGATTCTGAAAAACTTTTAAACTATAGACGTTAGGTTTAGTCTTAAATTTGGATTTTGAAAAACTTTTAAACTATAGACGTTAGGTTTAGGCTTAAATTTTGATTTTGAAAAACTTTTAAACTTATATACGTTAGGTTTAGGCTTACATTTGGATTTTGAAAAACTTTTAAACTATAGACGTTAGGTTTAGGCTTAAATTTGGATTTTGAAAAACTTTTAAACTATAGACGTTAGGTTTAGGCTTAAATTTGGATTTTGAAAAACTTTTAAACTATAGACGTTAGGTTTAGGCTTAAATTTGGATTTTGAAAAACTTTTAAACTATAGACGTTAGGTTTAGGCTTAAGTTTGGATTTTAAAAAAACTTTTAAACTATAGACGTTAGGTTTAGGCTTAAATTTGGATTTTGAAAACTTTTAAAGTTAATAGACGTTAGGTTTAGGCTTAAAATTTGGATTTTGAAAAACTTTTAAACTATAGACGTTAATTTTAGGCTTAAATTTGGATTTTGAAAAACTTTTAAACTATAGACGTTAGGTTTAGGCTTAAATTTGGATTTTTGAAAAACTTTTAAACTATAGACGTTAGGTTTAGGCTTAAATTTGGATTTTGAAAAACTTTTAAACTATAGACGTTAGGTTTAGGCTTAAATTTGGATTTTGAAAAACTTTTAAACTATAGACGTTAGGTTTAGGCTTAAATTTGGATTTTGAAAAACTTTTAAACCATAGACGTTAGGTTTAGGCTTAAAGTTGGATTTTGAAAAACTTTTAAACTATAGACGTTAGGTTTAGGCTTAAATTTGGATTTTGAAAAACTTTTAAACTATAGACGTTAGGTTTAGGCTTAAATTTGGATTTTGAAAAACTTTTAAACTATAGACGTTAGGTTTAGGCTTAAATTTGGATTTTGAAAAACTTTTAAACTATAGACGTTAGGTTTAGGCTTAAATTTGGATTTTGAAAAACTTTTAAACTATAGACGTTAGGTTTAGGCTTAAATTTGGATTTTGAAAAACTTTTAAACTATAGACGTTAGGTTTAGGCTTAAATTTAGATTTTGAAAAACTTTTAAACTATAGACGTTAGGTTTAGGCTTAAATTTGGATTTTGAAAAACTTTTAAACTATAGACGTTAGGTTTAGGCTTAAATTTAGATTTTGAAAAACTTTTAAACTATAGACTTTAGTTTTAGGCTTAAATTTAGATTTTGAAAAACTTTTAAACTATAGACTTTAGTTTTAGGATTAAATTTAGATTTTGAAAAACTTTTAAACTATAGACTTTAGTTTTAGGCTTAAATTTAGATTTTGAAAAACTTAAACTATAGACGTTAGGTTTAGGCTTAAATTTAGATTTTGAAAAACTGTTAAACTATAGACGTTAGGTTTAGGCTTAAATTTAGATGTTGAAAAACTTTTAAACTATAGACTTTAGTTTTAGGCTTAAATTTAGATTTTGAAAAACTTAAACTATAGACGTTAGGTTTAGGCTTAAATTTAGATTTTGAAAAACTGTTAAACTATAGACGTTAGGTTTAGGCTTAAAATAAGATGTTGAATAAATATTATACTATAGACTTTAGTTTTAGTCTTAATTTTATATTTTGATAAAGTTTTTAACTAGAGTCTTTTGTTTTAGGGTTTTATTTAGATTTTGATAAACTGTTAAACTATAGACGTTAGGTTTAGGCTTAAATTTGGATTTTGAAAAACTTTTAAACTATAGACGTTAGGTTTAGGCTTAAATTTAGATTTTGAAAAACTTTTAAACTATAGACGTTAGGTTTAGGCTTAAATTTGGATTTTGAAAAACTTTTAAACTATAGACGTTAGGTTTAGGCTTCAATTTGGATTTTGAAAAACTTTTAAACTATAGACGTTAGGTTTAGGCTTAAATTTAGATGTTGAAAAACTTTTAAACTATAGACGTTAGGTTTAGGCTTAAATTTAGATTTTGAAAAACTTTTAATATAGACGTTAGGTTTAGGCTTAAATTTGGATTTTGAAAAACTTTTAAACTATAGACGTTAGGTTTAGGCTTAAATTTGGATTTTGAAAAACTTTTAAACTATAGACGTTAGGTTTAGGCTTAAATTTAGATTTTGAAAAACTTTTAAACTATAGACGTTAGGTTTAGGCTTAAATTTGGATTTTGAAAAACTTTTAAACTATAGACGTTAGGTTTAGGCTTAAATTTAGATGTTGAAAAACTTTTAAACTATAGACGTTAGGTTTAGGCTTAAATTTAGATTTTGAAAAACTGTTAAACTATAGACGTTAGGTTTAGGCTTAAATTTAGATTTTGAAAAACTGTTAAACTATAGACGTTAGGTTTAGGCTTAAATTTAGATTTTGAAAAACTGTTAAACTATAGACGTTAGGTTTAGGCTTAAATTTAGATTTTGAAAAACTGTTAAACTATAGACGTTAGGTTTAGGCTTAAATTTAGATGTTGAAAAACTTTTAAGTCTTAAATTTAGATTTTGAAAAACTTTTAAACTATAGACTTTAGTTTTAGGCTTAAATTTAGATTATGAAAAACTGTTAAACTATAGACGTTAGGTTTAGGCTTAAATTTGGATTTCGAAAAACTTTTAAACTATAGACGTTAGGTTTAGGCTTAAATTTAGATTTTGAAAAACTTTTAAACTATAGACGTTAGGTTTAGGCTTAAATTTGGATTTTGAAAAACTTTTAAAATATATACGTTAGGTTTAGGCTTAAATTTGGATTTTGAAAAACTTTTAAACTATAGACGTTAGGTTTAGGCTTAAATTTAGATTTTGAAAAACTTTTAAACTATAGACGTTAGGTTTAGGCTTAAATTTGGATTTTGAAAAACTTTTAAACTATAGACTTATTGTTTAGGCTTAAATTTGGATTTTGAAAAACTTTTAAACTATAGACGTTAGGTTTAGGCTTAAATTTGGATTTTGAAAAACTTTTAAACTATAGACGTTAGTTTTAGGCTTAAATTTAGATTTTGAAAAACTGTTAAACTATAGACGTTAGGTTTAGGCTTAAATTTGGATTTTGAAAAACTTTTAAACTATATACGTTAGGTTTAGGCTTAAATTTAGATTTTGAAAAACTTTTAAACTATAGACGTTAGGTTTAGGCTTAAATTTGGATTTTGAAAAACTTTTAAACTATAGACGTTAGGTTTAGGCTTAAATTTAGATTTTGAAAAACTTTTAAACTATAGACGTTAGGTTTAGGCTTAAATTTGGATTTTGAAAAACTTTTAAACTATAGACGTTAGGTTTAGGCTTAAATTTGGATTTTGAAAAACTTTTAAACTATAGACGTTAGGTTTAGGCTTAAATTTGGATTTTGAAAAACTTTTAAACTATAGACGTTAGGTTTAGGCTTAAATTTAGATTTTGAAAAACTTTTAAACTATAGACGTTAGGTTTAGGCTTAAATTTAGATTTTGAAAAACTGTTAAACTATAGACGTTAAGTTTAGGCTTAAATTTAGATGTTGAAAAACTTTTAAACTATAGACGTTAGTTTTAGGCTTAAATTTAGATTTTGAAAAACTTTTAAACTATAGACTTTAGTTTTAGGCTTAAATTTAGATTTTGAATTCTAGCTAAGGTTAAGAATTGTACCTACTTGCTTAAGCTCTAGCAAAGTTGCAAATGACACAAAATTTTAGCAGGTAGTAAAATTTACGCTGAAGTGAAGCCAGGACTTTTGTAGTTCCGCGCTTCATAGTGGAAAAGTTTCCTCGCACCACTCCTTGTTACAGTCTTTAAATTAAGCTTAAAGGGTTGCGCTGTACTCGCCGAGTGCCGCCGAACGTCGCCACGCGACGCTGCAAGCAGCCGTACAATGAAATTTGTTTATCAAAAATTGTCACACGCCATTGAATGGATTTTGTCCGTGTATTTGTTTAGCTACGTGTAGCGGCGTGGGGCGGCAAACGGCTGCGTCCGGCCCAGTAAAGTTACGCGCAACCCTAAAGCTTCATTGAGACCAATTTAAAACGTAGTCTTAATCATTGCTCTAAAAATTACAAGCTAAATTAGTAAGCTAAACAAACTATTAAATAGGTCAATGTTAGTTTAAGGAGCGTAACAGTAGAATAGGCGTATTCCTAAGCCTTAGCCGAAGTTTAAGCCTAAGCGTTGCAAAAATGAGTTCCTGAGCATAAGCCTAAGCGTTGCAAAAATGAGTTCCTAAGCCTAAGCCTAAGCGTTGCAGAAATGAGTTCCTAAGCCTAAGCCTAAGCAAAAAATGTAATCTAGAATCTAAACCTACTCACTCTTGTATGGACCCACCAGAATCCTGGACGCCGCTTAAAGCAACATTGGCCATTATATTAATGAAAACACGCTCGTTAGCTTAAACGCGGAAAGGGCCAAATTGTTTTAAGCCTAAGCCTTACAGCATAGTTTTTTTTTTTTTTTTTTTTTTGTTTTGCGGGAAAAAATTGGGGGGGTGTGAGTTTTTGTGGTTAGGGTTTTTTTGGATTTTTTTTTTTTTTGGTTTTTTTATTTCGGTGGGTTGCAATTAAATTAGGTTTTAAAAAATCGATACAGATATTAGAATCTTTTCCAGGTGCGTTATACAACGAAAGGCCAACGTTTACTTTAAGGGTCGTAACAGTAGATTAAACGTATTGCTAAGCCTAAGCCTAAGCCTAAGCGTTGAAAAAATGTATTCCTGACCCTAAGCCTAAAAGCCTAAACCTAAGCAAAAAATGTAAAATAGAATCTAAATCTACTCTTTTATGGACCCACCAGAAACCTGAACGCCCCTTAAAGTAACTTTGGATCAACGGAGGGATAGAGCGGATATACGCCTTCCAGAAATCTGTGGACAGACAAGACATAAAGAGCTTTTAGGGGGTGCAGAGTATATCTTTTATAAATCACACAGGTCCAAAAACTTTTGATATAAGGCCATTTCCTTCCGAAACCAAATGCGTGTTGTGCCCTTGATGCTTTCTACTTACTAATTCTGGCCAAAAATTTGTAGTTTATATTTTAGCTCCAGAGAAAATGCCTTCCGTTTTTTAATACCGGAGTTCCGAACAGTCTTTGTAATTTCGGACCATTTATATATAGAACAGTGCCGGAACAGTAGTATAAGCATATTTCTAAGCCTAAGCCTAAGCCTAAGCAAAAAATAGTCTAAAGCTTGGGCTTTACCGACCCGCAGGAAAATGTTCCTGTCCTGTTCTATACATGAACCGCTGTTTCTATTCTTGACTTCAGTGTGTAACATATCAAACCTCAATTAGCATATGCATTATACATGATATATGTCGTAGCCCAAGTCGTAATTCACCCCGATTCCAAATTGGCTAAAGTTACGGATTCCGCTGCGACATGTACACTACACAGGATCAACGCCAGGTTGCGGCTTTTTTGTTGAAAACGATTTTCAGTCATAAACTGATAACCATTAACCCTTTATCGCAAGAATATTTTCTATTTCCCCTGAGACCTACTTTTATGCTAGGATTCAAACTCCAGTGTCTGGAGTGAGAGGCGTATACCATCACCACTAAGGTATAGGAGCTTGACGCTCGAGCCTGAGGGGGCTCTCACGTCTTGTGGTGATTTAGTACTATGTATACGTGTTGCAATTGTTAAACACGGTGCGATATATATTATTTAACGTATATACACTGCGCTGAGTTGCCTGTGGGCAACTCAATGTGAGAAGGGGTTAATGACACGGTTTCAATATTCAAAGATAAAGGTTCATCTCAGGTAAAACTTTTTTCAGACGAAAAATATAAAGTTTTTCAGTAGTTTTTTTACGAAAATAATTACGGTCACTTTTTGCACAAAATTTTGAAAACTCGACTACACAGTGTAAAATACTTTGTTTAATGGCATATTGAAAAGGATATTTAATACCTATTGGCCAGTGGCGGATCCAGGATCTCAAAATGGGGGGGCGGCAAAATTTCACAGGTAATAAACTTATTTTTGACCCACACACGAACCACGAACTATTGCCATAAAATTGCTATATAATTTTTGTCGAGATGCTGTTGGGGGCCATGGCCGGGGTGGCCCCCCATGGATCCGCCATTGCTATTGGCCTAAGAAGCATTTTTTGCTTAATTTACAGTTAGGGCTGCGCTATACTTTTGTTGACGTCCGGCGCCTTCCGTCACCGTGCGGTATCGTACGCAAAAAACTCACATACGATAACGTATGCTACGAACGTTGACGGACAGCGCCATACGGATGATGGACAATGACGCACGGCGACGAACGTCAAATATAGCGCAACCCTTAACCCCCATTATAAATTTTTATTTCAAACGTTCAATTTATTTATAATTCGCTCTCTCATTTTACACTCCCTCCGGCTAGCAGTTTTTCGACCTTTCGCACTGTATGGAGTATTTAGGTTGGTGCGTAAGATGTGTTCGTTCGTTAACTCGCTTCGTTAGTCTTATATTATTAAAATTCTTTAATTATTTTTCGTAGTTTATCTTTTTTTATTCGCAGTTTTCAATGGTTCAAGACAGCCTTTTCTTTTTATTACAAAACCTGGAACAATGTTTGCAATTATAAGCTCGCTATCAACGCGACATATATATATATATACATTTAATATACATATATATTTATGTGATATATATATATATAAATTTATTGGGTTTCAAGGAATAGTCAAACTTAGCAGAAAAGCGGATTGTTTTAATTAAATATTTTAACATTATATGAATTACTTTGTATGTTTAATTTTTAAAACAATATGCTTTCTATTCTTTGAAATCCAATATAAATATATAGAATTAGAATTCAATGTCACTTTCAAAAATTTCACTTACTAAAAACAAAGGCTTGAACCGTCAAAGACCGACTATCGCTTGAATTTTGGTTTAATTCGGCAGTTTCAAACGCTCATCAAATTTAATTTCACAAAGTATAAACAGAAACAAACCAAGTCACGGTGTTTCTGCGTAGTCAAATTACTTCTAATTATTATTTGTCCCAGATATCCGGACTTGAACTGTCTGATCGACAGGCTTTGTGTTTTGTTTGTCTATTTGGCTATCGAAATGTCTGACCAGATTTGTCTAGGCTTAACCTGAACCAAGCTATCGTTGGTTTTAGCTTGTGTTAGATTCAATTTTGCCTGATTGACGCGTGGTAAATACAAATAAACATGGTATTGTTTACCAAAAACACACGTCAAATAGTAATTTTGACAACATTAGGTATAATTAAAATTGAAAATTAATTTTGTGACATATTTTTGTGAATTTGAAATTTGATAATATTTTTCTAGATCCTGTATAAATAAGGACCTGAAATTCCTTGAGATTCGTTTAGTTTTGCCAGGAAAGCATTTTTGGTTGAATTTTATTCGACTGTATTTTGACTGTCAGTATTATTAACGTTTGGTTCGGTCAGGTGTTTTATTTCAATTTGGAACCAGTGTAAAGATCAGGAGCGGAACGTTTTTCTGCAGCACTGCAATAGAGTAAGTAAAGGTTGAGCTTCAGACTAACGTTTTGCCTTGGTTTAAGCTTAGGCTTAGGCGTTTAGGTATAAGTTCATTGTTACGCTAACAGTTATAGGCTTAGGCTTAGATTTAGGAATATGCTTATACTGTTACGGCCCTGTTCTATACATTGGCAATTGCATACACTTACGCTTAAGCTTACACTTAGGCTTAGGCTTATGCTTAGGCTTCGGAATATGCTTATACAACTGTTACAACCCTGTTCTATACATTGTCTCAATTTGGTCTTAGCCTTTTTCGCATTGAATAAGTCAAAATTTCTATCCCAAACGTACATTAGTATCGAATTTCAATCTGTTACTTGAACGACCAACCTTTCGGTTTCCTATTGATGGTAAAATGTTGATTAGCAATGCCAGTCAGTATTTGAAATCTCGTTTTTATATAATTGATAAAAAAGTTTGTGAAACGCTAAAACGTGGGCTGTTTTCGGTTATTCCCCTCGTGCATATGGTCGCAATATTTAAAAGACACTTTGTGTCCATAAATATTGAATTTTTCAAAAATTCAAATTTGTGTGTGCAATGCTCAGTGGAGGTCATTAGAAACTCAAATATGCAAAAATTTCCAAAATCGGACCAATTTTCGGTGCGAATGGCGACCAACGGTTAAAATAACCCAAAAAGACTTGAAATTGTAAAAACTTTCCCAGAACAACTTACTTTTAGTAGAGACAACGTATCTAATAATTGTTTCAACTTTAGATAACGACTATGAACCACTAACGGATTCAGAGGGAAGCGTACGCCCCCATCGAAAAAAGTGTTTTGGGCGAAAATGGTAATGTCCGTTACGTTACAATTTTTCCCTCACAAATTTTTTGTGATAAAATGATGACGTTCCTACGTTGCAGTTTTTGCGTTCGATAACATTTGTCTTCCCACCCGAGCAGCCCTCGTCAGAAATTGCTGGATCTGCCGCTGCTATGAACTGATAGTAAACGGTTGCAAAAATGATATTTTACGCTAAAAATAAATTAGAATATTTATTTAAAAAGTGTATAAAATTTGCATATACAAATCATATACAGCTGTGCCTGAGGCAAACTTAAACTGTGTCAAATAATGTTTGTAGATAATTTCATTTTGTACATTTTTTATACGAGTCGATACTGAAAGTTTTGCCGGAACAAATACTGTCCGGTAACCAAGCGGTTATGTAACTGAATCTGCGGAATTAGGCCTATGTAAAGATCAGGGGCAGAACGTTTTTCTGTGGGATTCCAACAAAGTAAGCTTAAGCTTTAGACTAATTTTTTTGCTTGGCTTAGGATTAGGCTTAGGCGTGGGAATATGCTTATAATACTGTTCCGCCCGTGTTCTTCACATTGGCCGAATTACAGCATTTAGGGTTTTGAATTCTACTTCCGGGTTGATGTTTTTGAAACTTTTAATATCTGGTCAGCTGGCATTTGGTTTGGTTTTTATGATTGCTATTTATAACATTTAAAATAGTTTCAACTAATTTAAATTAACGAAAATTCACGCTTATACTTTAGCTTTAGATAAAATGTTCTTCTTTCTAGGGGTGCCCCTCCACGAGGTTTTGAAGCGTGTATGTTTGATTTTGCTAAACTTGAAAACTGCATTGCCTAAATTTGAATAGAATATCAATGTCTGCCTGAGTGATGCTAACGGCTTCTAAACCCTAGAAATAGTTTCAGCTTCCATAGCATTGAACTCGATCAACCAGGCTCATGTTACAAGAAAACACAACAGTCAGTATGCATCGTTCACAATAAACTTTTCTCTGCTTTACACCAAAACCGTGGCCAATGTAAAGAACAGGGCCGGAACAGTAGTATAAGCATATTCCTAAGTTTAAGCCTAAACCTAAGCGTATGTATGAGCCTATTCCTAAGCCTAAGCCTAAGCCTAAGCGTAAGCCTAAGCGTAAGCCTAAGCCTAAGCCTAAGCCTAAGCCTAAGCCTAAGCCTATTCCTAAGCCTAAGCGTAAGCCTAAGCCTAAGCCTAAGCGTAAGCCTAAGCCTAAGCCTAAGCGTAAGCCTAAGCGTAAGCCTAAGCCTAAGCCTAAGCCTAAGCCTAAGCCTAAGCCTAAGCCTAATCCTAAGCCTAAGCCTAAGCAAAAAAATTAGTCTAAAGGTTAAACTGACTCTATTAAAGCTCCTCCGGAAAACGATCCGACCCTGTTCTATACATGAGCCGGTGATGGTAGGAATTAACGAGTGGCAATTTTAAGAATTGACACTCATGAATCCTACTCGAACAATGAAAACAAAGAGTATGCAACTGGGTACATTTTGTGCAAAACAAGTACGCCTGACGACTTTTGGGTTTTATCAAACACGTGGCCAATTTGAAAACAGGCCAATTACGTCGCAATTAAAATGTGCCAAAAGAACATAACAAGAAAACCTGTGAAGTTAGTAGAGAAGTGCTAAAACGCAACACGCGGTGGTGCAAACTATGACAGACCGAGGTATTAAAAGAATATTGATTAATCTTGACCAAGAATCATTATTGGTTGTGAATTTAAATTAAGAACAAGTAGGCCAATCACAAAAAAGCTATTAATATCACATTAGCTGAAAGTGTTGTAAAAGTTTGGCCAGGACCGAACCAGCCACCGTGCATACCCCCAATTCGTGCCGGGCACCCTAAAGAGAGCACCCACCCTTACAAGATTTGAAACAAAAAATTTAAAGCTAGAGCGATAGTGCAAGGTTATACTTTATAGTGTACCTACTTATAGAAACGCGAAGAATGTGTTTAATATATAAACTGATACCATATTAAAAGCTGTACTCTAAAAATTTATGTTGAAATGTATGTGAAAAGTGTTCTCGTATGCGTGGGTCTAAATCAGCCAGAACCATAATCTTAGCAACCTTCGTTTATTTGTGTGGGATACTAGCTATGCACCTGAATTGATGTTTGCCGTTTTTTATGAAAATTTTAGGCGGGTAAACAATCAACAATTTTGACACGCGCTTTGAAATTCTTTCACAGCGCGTACTCCCGTGGATAGCGTGCAGTTCAGATCCGCTTACGGACTCTTATTAGGAATACGGACTCTTATTGATTGGAACTCAAATTCGGAAAGTTCCTCTTACTACCCCGTCTCGTCTCTTATTCGGGACGGTATAGTACAAATAAGAGTCGAAGCATTTTTCGATTTGTATTTGAAATATCTTCTCGAAATTTACAGAGCGTTTCCGCAAATTATATTTATGTTTCCCAATTTACCACCATACGATATTTAGCCCGTTTATACAGACACAATAGTTTACAATAACCTATCTGTATAATTAAAGCTGGAATGCCCTACATGTGTATTTTAAACAACTTTGCAGCATTACTTTGTTTACATCAATTTCATATAGCATAAAATGCAAATGTTACTTTTAGGGGCGTAACAGTAAATTAAGCGTATGCCTAAGCCTAAGAATAAGCCTAAACCAAAGCGTTGCAAAAATGTGTTCCTAGGCCTAAGCCTAAGCCTAAGCACAAAAATGTAATCTAGAATCTAAACCCACTCTTTTATAGACATTCCAGAAACCTGGACGTTCTTTAAAGCAACACGGGCCACATAAAACGTAACTGTTCTATGGAAAGGAAATTTGCATACAGATTTTTGTACATTCGCTAACACTTTTGCGCATGTCGCAAAGCACAACGACTAGTATGTTTTATGTAAAAAAAGTTCCGGTGTTACGGTGTAACTTTTCCCCGTGTAATTTTCCCCCCGGAAAATTACACCGCTTTTACTGAGGAAAAAATTACAGGTGGGAAAAATTACGCTGTGGCTTTACTCCGGAACTGGTGTAGATTTTCCGGGGGGGAAATTACAAAGGGGGGCATTACGCCGTAACATTGGTTCCTAAAAATTGTATTAATAAAACTGTCACAGATATCACATCAAACCGATTGTCTCAGCGGACACAATTTTTAATTTATCTGCCTCTTTAAATGCTGACTCGGCAGACATGTAGAATAAACATTCCTGTTGCTGATTAATATTGCTGTGTATAGGCAACATAAGCTATTAGACGTTATCTAGAGTCGATTTTAGGTTTAGGCTTTAGTTGCATTCTTAATCATTATGCTACTTTAAACAAACAAAAACTAGGCCGCAATGTTAGTGTTTTGTTTTAATTACTATAGAAACCCCTTACAATTATATTCAAATAAGGAATTATGTCAAAAATAAAATGCTTGTTTAAGTTCGGAAACTCTGGATGAAACACTGTTAATCACACGCTTTTTGGCGTTTTTCAAACTTCAATTTTAGCACTAAAATAAATGGTTTATAGTAAAACGCAAAAGCGATTAAAATTTTAAACGCAATTTATATATACAAAATATGAGGGTTTAAACCGGACAGAACAAAATTTTGTAAAATATGGAGGTAAATTTTTGATTTTTGTTGTTAACCTTTTCTGACATGAATATTTTCAATTTCCTCTGAGATGCAATTTCAAGGTAACATTCGATCCCCAGTTCCTCTGGTGGGAGTCGTTTACGATGACCGCTCAGCTGTACGAGTTTGACGCTCGAGCGCGAGGGGGCTCTCATGTCTTGTGGAGAGTTTGCATTGCACATATATGTAAGAACTGTTAAACACTGCTCACAGTGTCTGTATTGCTCGTATATTATTGGTATTTAGTTGCTCATAGTATACTCTAAGAGTTAAAGGATAAATTACAGGTAAATAATTTAGGAATTAATCTATACATATTGAAATTTTTTTGACTCAATATTGCAAAAATATGCAAACTTGAAACTCCCTGTCCACATTCTCACAGATTATTGGTCAATGCTGCTTTTCATAAATTTCTTCCGCTAATGGCCGTACAGTAATATGGTTTTATGGCCGATCCGAGGTGAATCCTAAAAGTAATGGATGGAACCCAGTCTGCTTCCCGTCAGAAAACCTTTTAGTATAAAATCTGGTACGAATCCTAAGTTAGAAATTTAACTTTTAAATAACTTTTAGCTTTTCGCTCACGAGGTCTCGTCAGCGGCTAAATATTGTCCCAGCTCAAAAAATGTGTCAACTCGCCTCTGAATATCCTCAATGTCATCTGTGTTCAGTTTCAACCGGTTGATAATAATGTTTAATATGAGACTTGTTCAGCATGATTAACATTCAGTAAGGGTTGCGCTACACTTTTGTTGACGTCCAACGCTGTCCGTCACCCGTACGACGCCCTCCGTCACCGTGCGGTATCGTACGCAAATAACTCACGTACGATAAGGGGTGCGTATTACTTAACGTCCGGTGCCGTCCATCATTGTCCGTCACGCGTACGGCGCCGTCCGTCACCATACGTTATCGTACGTTAGCAATTCTAAGGCAAATTTGTATATTACATCCGTTTCTATTAATACTCAGCGGTATGATTTCAAAGCGAGATAATACGATTTGTGACGGTGCGAAACTTGATAAGCAACGCAAAAAAATCTTTCAAATAATTTCGACCAGAATTAATTTCGTAGTAAAATAATTAACTTTGTAATACTTCGTTGAAGTCGAGATGTGTTAACAAGGAATAAGCTTGCAAACACGAGTGATATTATTTAATATGAGCTTGAAAATACACAGCGGTTTGTACTGTAGTGACCCGAATAAAAGATGGGTAATAAGAGGGGTTCTCATTTTGAGACGCAATCAATCGGAATCCGTATCTATAATAAGAATCCGTAAGCGTATAGAGTCACTTAACCCTAATTAGAGTCCATAAATGTCCATTATCCCTAATTGTAGTGCACAGATGACTCAGGAACAAATAAGAGTTTAAAACTGGTAAGGATACTTACTGTAGTTACCCGCCTAAGAGGGAGTCATAACAAGGAGGGTCCTCATTGGACGCCCATTCAATACGAGTCTGTGCCTCTGATAAGAATCCGCAGGCAGATAGAGTCCCTAAATCCTATTTAGAGCCATAAATAGAGTGCTTAAGTTTTCAAAATGCATTCCTATTAAGCAAACCCTTGCATTATCGCTCAAGGTTTTGATACAACACAAAGACAAGTAAATGTTTCAAAAAGTAGTTACAATACGGCAAATAACGAATAGCCGCGGAGGGTGGGTTAAAAATAAACAACAGTCCGTAGGCGAATAACGGCGGGTACCCTGTGGACAGGCCATACAAATACGAGTCCCCCACTTTCGGGTTACTACAGTGCCCAGCTCTATATGCCACAGCCAGGTGGGAGCTATATAATTTCCAAATAGTATGTTGCAATTAAACTTGTCTCATAAGCGTGATTAAAACTTTTCTCAGCGACCTAAAATTTTTCTCTGGCTGGCTACCCTCTCGATACGGGTCCGGATAAAATCCGTTGCACAATAGGAATATTTTAGCAAAACAGATTGTTTTTGATTGGCTTTATCTTGATGAGATAACTCGATTTGCGCAATATTCGCATTACCGTCGAACAAATTAACAATTAATTTCACGAATTTTAGAAATGTCCGATAATTGTAAAATGCAAACGTAAAAGTGATAATTTCAACGATGTTTGTAAATCGATGTTAAAAGCTGGAATGCTCCACATACGTATTTTGGACAGTGTTCCTGACTAGTATACATAATAATCAAAAATGTTGCAATCTATAGATTAACGTGAACGAATGTATTTTTCGAGTTACCTTTTATAGTACAGACGGCTTTCAGGTCCGCAGACACAGCTCAACATGTAAGCGGACCGGTTCATAAAACTTTTTGGATTTACTTTTGGGGGAGTCTATTGTTACAATTTAACTGTTAAAATTTTCCCAGGGGCGAATTTGTTCGGCGGGGGGGTGAGTCCATCTTCTGGATGGTGGTCCGTGTTATATCTCTCCAAGGATATGATAATTTAACGAAGGGGTCTAGAGATGTTCTTATTTCATTTTGTACTTTTTACCACGTGAATTATGCAATTTTGTCTGAAATCTGTGTTGCAAACACGGAATGGCACTCGAGTCGATGGGACAGGAGGCGTAGGCGTTTACCATCACCACTCAGTTATAGACGCTTGGCACTCTTACGTCTCGTGTAGAATTTTTACGGCGCGGACACCTATAATATTTATACGTACAGTTCGACCTCGTAGCCGATGGCGGCCAGGGGGGACTCAGCTCCAGCTGAAAAAATTTGGTCCTCCTAGATAATTTTCAACCTTGCTTGTAAATCATTGGAAACCATGTATGCCGCTCCTGAATAATTTTTCGCCTTCACTACCAATTGAATTGACTGTTTTACTGATACTTTGTTGTATTTGTTTAACTGTTTATAAACTGTATTGAGCCGAATAAGAGGGAGTCCCCATTTTGAGTCCCAGTCAATAAATGTTCGTATCTCTAATAAGAGTTCGTAAGCGAATAAAGTCCCTAAACCCTAATTCGAGTCCATAAATGTGAATTATCCCTAATTGTAGTGCATAAATAACTCCAGGCCCAAATAACGTTCAGTTCGCAACATTACAGCATACTTAACCCTTTCTCACATGAATATTTTCTATTTCCCCTGAGACCTACTTTTATGCTAGGATTCGAACTCCGGTGACTGGAGTGGGAGGCGTATACCATCACCACTCAGCTATAGGAGCTTGACGCTCGAGCCCGATGGGGGCTCTCACGTCTTCTGGTGATTTAGTACTATCTATACGTGTTGCAATTGTTAAACACGGCGCGATATATATCATTTAACGTATATACACTGCGCTAAGTTGCCTATAGGCAACTCAATGTGAGAATGGGTTAAGTTTTAAAAGTACATTCATAAGCATAACCTCGCATTATCGGTCAAACTTTTGATACAACGCAAAAAAATGTTTAATTGAACGGATGGTTGCAGTACTGCAAATAAATCAGTAAAGAAAGGTGGCGAAGCGTGGGTTAAAAATAAATATCAGTATGTACCCGAATAACACGAGTTGCCCTCTGGAAACGCCAAATAAAATATCAATCCCCCCTCTTATTTACGTCACTACAGTATTGTTACATATGTATAATATACTGTTTGCTGGAAAGGATTAAAATCTATAGCCTCTTCAGATTCTTTGGTCTTTTCTAATTTTATCTATTAAGTCTACTTTGTAGTGTTGTGATTTGACATAAAATCGAAATAATTCGTCGAGATAAAACACATTCTATAAATTGTTTTTGTTTCGAGTCACGAATTTTCGTTGAAATTAATTAAATTACAAACATAATTTTGCGTCTCAGAGCATCTAAAAATGATACAAACAACCAACGTTTTCAATTGCTATCCATTATCGGAAACCTTTGTTTTGTTCAAACCACAACCGTTTTGCGTAGAAAATACTATAATTGTAAATTTAATAACATTTTATAATTGAAAAATATTTTTTTTTTTGTAAATTGAAATGCTGTGACTGTTAGAAGTTTAATATTTTGATTTGAGAAGCATTTGTCGTAAAAGCAATGCCGTTGCCAAATGCTACTTGTAAATTATTTAAAACTAAATTTGAGCGTCCTTAAATTAATGGAAAAATTCTCAGTTAGTATCTTTAATACAAATATTCTCAGTATCTTTAATGAAAAAATTCTCGTATCTTTAATGAAAAAATTCTCAGTTAGTATCTTTAATGAAAAAATTCTCAGTTAGTATCTTTAATGAAAAAATTTTCAGTTAGTATCTTTAATGAAAAAATTCTCAGTTAGTATCTTTAATGAAAAAACAAGTTTATAGGCCACTTGGCCAATGTTAAGAACAGGGGCGAAACAGTATTATAAGCATATTCCTAAGCCTAAGCCTAAGCCTAAGTCAGACAAAAAATAGTCTAAAGCTTAAGCTTACACTTTTCTAGTCCCATAGAAAAACATTCCGCCCCTGATCTTTACATGGGCATATGGTACATGAAAAAAGTTTTAGTTTTGCAATATGGGGCCTTAAGGGTCGGTGCTCCCCAACTAAGGGATTTGGGGGCGCTTCCACGGGCACTGAATGTGACCAAAGTGGATCATGCAATAGTGTGCAACTCTTGCGGTTCCGCATGGTACAAAATGTACCACAGGGCGTTCCGTTTTTGGCCGACCCCCCTTGTTTAGTCGAGGGGTCACTGTCACATGCAATAACCCTAAATTAAACTACAAGCAGAGCTTTTGTGATGCCGCATACATAAAGCGCCATGATTCGCACCGGTTGTACTCCCATCAAATATATCGGCTCATGGTATAACCAAAAGTAGATGATGTAAACTTCAACAAGAGTATGCATCTTAGTACATTCTGTGTAGAAAAGAATATACCCGGCGCGTTTGGTGTTTTTGCCCCCCCCCCGTTTTAGAGGGTAGCCGGTGCCAACCATAACACTTTCTTTATGCGACATTAAACATGCTCCCCATATATTTCAATTCAGGGTATTTATGTGACAGCGACCCCCCCCTGAACAGCGGGGGAGGGTCGGCAAACACGCAACGCCCGGTGGAACATTTTGTACCATGTGGAAACCCAAGAGTTGCGCACTCTTGTATCATGCACTCTTGGTATAGCTAACCTTACAATAATTACTTTTTGTCACAGATTAGTACATTAAATCGTCTATTTTTACGAATATAGGTTTGTTTTATACGCTGACAAGTGATTGATACATGTCTTATGCAGCCATAATTATCATAAGTTTATATTATTTGCCAACTCACGTAATATTTGTACAAAAAAGCAAAAAAAATCCCATTAATATAATATACTTTGAATGGTTCTTTTACTTAATTATTGCCAGGTTATCGGATATAAACAATTGACATTTTCAAAAAAAGTGTGACATCTCATACCACGCAAGCAGCGTCATAAAAGTTGATTTTTAGACATGTATCTTGGTTCTTCCATGTTTTTACTGCTGCTTCATATTAAGGCACTACATATGCATCAACATTTAACCGATTTTACAACATCAGTATAAATGCAAATTTTGAGTATAAGTCGAAACATAAATTAGCTTTCAGTTTGCTTAAATTAAGCCTTATATGAGACGGGTATTTGACTTTAACTTTCGATCAATCTTCAGACTACTGTCATGGTTGTCTAATCTTAAATACCTGCGTTTCATTATTCGGCCAATGTAAAGAACATGGGCGGAACAGTATTATAAGCATCTTCCTAAGCCTAAGCCTAAGCGTAAGCGTAAGCGTAACAATGACGATATTCCTAAGCCTAAGCCTAAGCCTAAGCCAAGCCAAAAAATTAGTGTAAAGCTTAAGCTTACTCTTTTCTAGTCTCACAGAAAAACGTTCCGCCACTGATCTTTACATGGGCCCATTATTCCTACCGGGACCCATGTTATTTTTAGGGGTGTCAAGGTTTCGTGCGGGTCTATAAAAGAGTAGGTTTAGATTCTAGATTACATTTTTTGTTCAGGCTTTAGGCTTAGGCTTACGAATACGCTTAATCTACTGTTACGCCCCTAAAAATAACATTGGCCCCAACCGACGACGATGTATTTATATTAAAACTTTTTATTGCGATTGGCTTTGACGTCTTACAGCTTTCCAGCTATGCTGTTTGGATTTTATCAGTATGCAACTGAGTACATTCTGTGTACAAAAAGTCGAAATAGTTTTGAATGAATATGAAAACTATAGAACTGCACAACGCAGTGAAAAAATCTGTTGCAATTAACGAGACAAATTTCCTAATCAGGGCCAGGTTTGCGTATGACTTCGCTAAAACCTGTAAAACTTAAGCTTACAGTCATTTTTTCATCAAATACTCTTTGATTAGTAAAGACTGTAAGCTTTTCCGCAACTCAAGCCAAATTTGGACCTGCAAAACCGCAAACGACAACCAGCTAAAAATTCTATTCAGAAGCAATCTGCATGCAACATATTCGCAGTAAACAAGAATCTTTTTGACTCGTTGTTTCAGTTGTAACATTTATCATTCAAATGGCAATCTATTAACCAGGTGCTACACACAATTGAGAATATTTGACAAAAACCTTCAACGAATAATTAATAATCAGCTCAATCCCATGAGACGTTTGTAATTTTATCAAAAATGGTAAAATCGTTCCGTTGGTTTACGCTCCAGACCAAATGTTGTGCCGGCGGTTTGGCTGTTACGTTGAGCAATGTCTATTAGGATAATGATACCAATGATTATGCATACATATATCTCAGAGTGCGACCGGATACCAAAACCTGATGGAGCCGCAGCCGGATAATTTAGTATCCGACCGTAGCCGGAGAAGGACAATGTAGTATCCGACCAGAGCCCGAGCTCATAATCCAGTACACGACCGGAGCTGGAGCGGATAATCTAGTATCCGACCGGAGACGAAGCCGGATAATCTAGTATCCGACCGGAGACGAAGCCGGATAATCTAGTATCCGACCGGAGACGAAGCCGGATAATCTAGTATCCGACCGGAGACGAAGCCGGATAATCTAGTATACCACCGGAGACGAAGCCGGATAATCTAGTATCCGACCGGAGACGAAGCCGGATAATCTAGTATCCGACCGGAGACGAAGCCGGATAATCTAGTATCCGACCGGAGCCGAAACCGGATAATGAATTCCAAGTTAATACTAGATTGCATTCAAAAATCAGAACGTAGTTGACAATTTTTCTTTCCATGGCTTAAGGTACCCAAAGTGTTTACGTGGCATAGTTTGACATCACACGCCGATGTATTCTTAACACTTTAGCAACGATACTATTTAGTATTCTATGTTTTTGTTCCGTTGCGTTCAGTTGCAATATCCTTTGGCTCATGTTCCTCTTGAGGGCATCCAGATTTCCGTAGGTCCTATAAAACAGAGGTGTGTAAAGATCAGGGATGGGAGTCTCAATATTCTGGGACCGGAGACAAATATTTTTCATCCACCTATTGAAATTGTTGATTTCCAACTGTTGCATAAATGTACGACAAAAAGATTACGAAGCTTACTTATAAAGTTAAATTTGTGTCCCCCACATTATGCTTAAATCAATCTATATATTAAAGCCGGAACGCCCCGCATACGTATTTTGGACACTGTTCCAGCACGACTAAACATTGCTTTTAATAATATACTAGTTTGCCAGCTTTGCGCAATACGCAAAGCTTAACGTAAGCACGAAAATTTCCTTGCAAATTTTCTAGTCAACAAGCACGTGTGTTTGTTAACAAATTATTGTAAACAAAGTAAGGCTGGAAAGTTGCCTAAAATGCGTATGTGGGGCGTTCCAGCTTTAATATATAGATAACAAATCGTTCTACCAAAGAAGTACTACGTACAAATACACGGATAGAATTGTGTAAACGTACAGGGTGAATTGGTAAATGAATGCATTCTTGGAAATAGTATATACGTTGTAAAAGCCCTTGAATCTTAGGCACAATAAAAAAAGTTGCATTGTGGTGCAACTACGGCTGCAAGTATTCGTAATTTCTATAAATATCATTTTGGAAAACTCTTAGCTTCACAGCACTTTCGGACTCGCTAAGATGTAATTTCAGTTCGCTGGTACGACATTTTGAGTAACGGTCAATATCCATTTAAGCTATCCTGGGATCACTTAGTTGACGAACCCTGCTGTAGAAGAACAATAGTGCCCAGCCCCTACCGTAAACCCATCGCTCTGTTTCAAGGATTTTATTGGTGCGTTAAATTTATTTCCGCTTCCTGTGTTGCATTTTACTGTACCGTATACCACATTATGCTAAAATAATACAGTTATCTAAAATTTGAAATCTAGGCCCATATTCTTAAATATGTATAGTACCTGACACCACTTGGCGATATTTCTTGTAACTTTCGTACAAGCGAATGGTTAGGTTCAAGATTGAGCACATTTTTCACATTTGATTTGCCCTACTTCGATACCAATGTTTATACTCGCAATTGCAGACATTCGTCAGTTTGAAAACCTATCGCTAACTGATGATAGATGCTATTCACATTTGAGAATACGGCCTCTAGTGTCAGATATTATGTCTATTGGTATTCACTAAAATTAGGTTTTATGTCCTAAAAAACTGTAATTTTGCTTTTCGACGTTTGTAATTTTAAAGCGAAAATAAAAAAATGAAATTGTAATTCATTCAAAAAGTTGTAGCCCTTAGCAAATTTGAAAAAATGAACGAACCAAAACTCGTACCATAATATGGGTCTGCCTGCGGGGTGTTTATCGCTGGCTGATGATGCGTATAATCTTGCATACAAACTGTCATCAACCATTGGCCCATGTAAAGATCATAGGCGGAACGTTTTTCTGTGGGACTGCAATATAGTAAGCTAAAGCTTTATACTATTTTTTTGCTTAGGCTTAGGATTAGGCTGACGCATAGGTGTAAGCTCATTCTCATGCTTAGGTTTTAGGCTTAGGTCTAGGAATATTCTTTTACTGTTATTGCGCATGTCGTATGAATTTATGCTTATACTAGTGTTACGACCCTGTTGTATAACTAAATTAGCTCATCTAAGGCGTGAATTCATCAAGGACTATGTTGACAGATAAAATGGCGTTTGTTTGCAGCCTGCTCTGCCAACGTTTTTACACTAATTTAGACCGAAACTATATGGCCCTATCCACGTCAGAAATATCGGCCAATGTATAGAACAGGGCCGGAACAGTAGTATAAGCATATTCCTATTAGCCTCAGCCTAAGCGTAAGGATGAGCCTAAGCCTAAGCCTAAGCCTAAGCCTAAGCGTAAGGATGAGCCTATGCATAAGCCTAAGCCTAAGCCTAAGCCTACGCAAAAAAGTTAGTCTAAAGCTTAAACATACTATATTACAGCGTTATCGGAAAACGACCCGGCCCTGTTCTAAACATGGGCCGAAATATGGACCATCCCCTAAGTTTTTTCATTAATTTTAGAAATTTGTTCCGTTAAACAAATTTTAAAAATCCTATTTTTGTTTAATTAAGATACGCTTTTTAAAATATCAGCCACATAATGACGCAAAACCACAATAACATTATTAACCCCTTCTCACATTGAGTTGCCTATAGGCAACTCAGCGCAGTTTGTATACGTTAAATAATATATATCGCACCATGTTTAACAATTGCAACACGTATACATAGTACTAAATCACCACAAGACGTGAGAGTCTCCTCGGGCTCGAGCGTCAAGCTCCTATAGCTGAGTGGTGATGGCATACGCCTCCCACTCCAGTAACCGGAGTTCGAATCCTAGCATAAATGTAGGTCTCAGGGGAAACAGAAAATATTCATGTGAGAAAATTTAAACAGACCTATCAGTAATTGCAGGGTGTCAACGAAATTCGAATTCCGGCTAAAATTCCAGGATAAGTTTTATATTCCGATACCTGTTTGATACCGGATACTATGGATGTTTCTGCTTTTGCTTCAGTGTAAATTTAATGGCTTGGTCATGTTGTCGCACTTCAAAGCATAATAACACTGCGATATTTTAGTCAAACCACCACCTTTAGGTGCCATATGAATATTTAGGCTACATTTTGATTAAAATTCATTATAGAATGATCTGGATATCTGGAACGTTAAATAATAATATGAGCGCTTGTTATTTTACGGTGATTAGAATACAACCGCGTGGGAATATCTTCCCACACACAGAGAAAGAGATAATTCAGGCTAATCTAGTTATATTTATGAGGTTTGTGGTCAATTTTAAACCGTTGTGGCTTGTTGCGAATACCTGATGTTGCTTGTAAATGCGTAATCAACCTTAAAAATATTTTTTGGATTGCGATAAAATATATTTTCATATAATTTGGTTTGAAACTATATTTTGCGAATTTAAATTTATAAATGTTCACAATGATTAATTTTAATAACATGTTTCGGTCCATGTTACGTTTAGGAGTGCCTATTTTACTTTTATGGGCGTCCAGGTTTGTGGTGGTTCTATGAAACTGTAGGTTTAGATTCTTGATTACGTTTTTGCTTAGGATTGAGCTTAGGCTTAGGAACGCATTTTTACAACGCTTAGACTTAGGCTTAAGCTTAGGAATACGCTTAATCTATACTGTTACGCCCCTAAAACTGGCCAGTGTTTCTATGAAATGAAATAGTGTTTTTTGGTTATATTTTTTCTATCAAATGAACCATAATTTTTGGTTTATTTCATTTTTCAAAATTTTGTAAAAGAAATAAAATTTTTTTAATTTTCTTCAAAACAAATAATATTAAGTTCGAATTTAGAAATATTAACAAATGTTTACAGTGTTAAAACGGCATTTTCAGATTAATAGAAACTTAAAAAAGGCCAAAGTTTTGGTTTCGTTTTCTTGTAAACGTGTATATTTCAGCGAAATTGTCAAATGTTTATCTACGAAATGACAAATTTAGTATCTCAACATTCGAACATTTCCTTAGGCTGAACAGGTGTTTATTGGACTAACTCGCTTAGAATTGAATATTAGTGACGACAAGTTGTGGTTATATTCCAAACAACTTGAAAATATTTAAAGGTTCCACTTAGAAAGGCCTATGATACCTTTAAGGCCGTCACGGTTTCTGATGGGTCTGTAAAAGAGTGGGCTTTACATACTAGACTACATTTTTTGCTTAGGCTTAGGCTTAGGCTTAGGAATACGCTTTTGCAACGCTTAAGCTTAGGCTTAGGCTTATGAATACCCTTTTGCAACGCTTAGGCTTAGGCTTAGACTTATGAATACGCTTTTGCAACGCTTATGCTTAGGCTTATGAATACGCTTTTGCAACGCATAGGCTTAAGCTTAGGCTTAGACTTAGGCTTATGAATACGCTTTTGCAACGCTTAGGCTTAGGATTAGGCTTAGGTTTATGAATACGCTTTTGCAACGCTTAGGCTTAGGCTTAGGCTTAAGAATACGCTTTTACAACGCTTAGACTTAGGCTAAGGCTTAGGAATACGCTTAATCTACTGTCACGGTCCTAACAGTAACATTAGCACTTAGATACCGGTAAAATTCAAGCTTATGCTTGAGTATCATGCTTTATAACTTGAATTAAGACATCATCAGCCTCATTTCAGCTGTGGAACAAAGAAGAAAATAAAATTAATTCCGAGTCTGAGATTTAGAATTATAGCAATACTATTAATATTTGGGCTAAAAATTGCTAACATCATGTTGCTTTGCGTGCACTTTCGCGGGTTATCATGATAAGCAAAGCGTTGCTTTTTTTGTAAAAATGTTGCGTCTATTGTGAATTTTTTATTAGCGAAATTTTAACCGATTTCCAAGACATTCCGACGGTTTCAGGGTACAAACGGAGTAAAAAAATGCATAGGTTAGCGGTTTTATTACAGGTAATTTCTGACAAAACTTTAATAGTTGATACCGTAAGCATTGGTTGCTGTTACAATCAATTTTTAAATTGAAAACTTTTTAACTCATATTTTACTATGATTATCTGTTTTTTTGACTCAATATTATTTCCACGAAGAATTTTCTGGTCGGCTGCATCTTGTTTACTGTAGTATCGTCAGACCACCACGCAAGGTTAAATCCTAGTAACAAAACAGCCAAAAAAACTGTTATTTGCGGTAGAAAATCTCATACAAGTTTCATTACTGTCCCCCCCATGTGGATTCATTATTCCCAGCGGTCTCTAAACAAACAAATAATAATTTTTTATGATATTTCATAAAATCCAGAGTTTTTGGATAATTATTTCTATTATCATTTGTGTAATTAGCGTGATTTTTACTGGTAAACGCATGAGTTATTTGCCTAAAATTTGTATTCCCTTAAGATTTTTAGCAATGTATATTTCAAATCATTTTTAGCCACCGAATCGATTCAGCGTAGAATTACGTCTTTGATTATATTAAACAAATAAGGCCGGTGTTCTTTTGGTTATAGGTTGAGTGAATTAAATTGGTAATGCTGAATTAACTCCCTCAAGGATTAATCATAACCGCCAATGTTACTTTAGGGGGCGTAACAGTAGATTAAGCGTATTCCTAAGCCTAAGCCTAAGCGTTGCAAAAATGGGTTCCTAAGCCGAAGCAAAAAATATAACCTAGAATCAAAGCCTACTCTTTTATAGACCCACCAGAAACCTGGACGCCTCTTACAGTAACTTGGGCCATCATAACGATAACGGATTATAGGACGACTAGAATGCTTATGAATGTTACAGTGACATATATATGCGAATGCTAAATTTGCAAACAAATACCATAGTCCCGTAGGTACCAGGGTGTAACCGGAGGTGAAAAATAAAGGAGTCGTAAGTTTAGGTCAACAACTTTTGCTCAAGTCGGAGCCGAAAATGAAGCAAGCCGGAGGTGAAGCGAGATTAGATAGTTCAAATGATGTTTAATTTGATAATTTTACCAAATATCTGTTAGATGTTGTTTTAGGTTCTTTGTTACGCGTTACATTTTATAAAATCTAACTAATGTTTGCCTCAAAATTGAACCAAAAGTTAGAACGAAACGCACCAAACAAATGAATTTTGCAAAATTAGGCAACATTTCTCTACCGAAATTGCCTGAACCTCCGGCAGCTATTCAACCGGAGCCGGAGGTCAATTTTATACCGGAGCCGGAGTCGGAGGCCAATTTCATGCCGGAGTCGGAGCGCGAGGCACACCTCCGGCTGTACCCTGGTACGCACAATTTAAAGATATGCAAGGATTATTGCGCAAAATATCTGCAACGAAACATTTGTCTTTCAAAATGGTCCCTAAACGTTTTGTCTGTTGTTACCCCCTGTACCTGTTATAAGACATGATTTATTATTCGCCAATGGCGGTTACCCCCTGTAACTGTTTTAAAATATGATTTATTATTCGCCAATGGCGGTTACCCCCTGTAACTGTTTTAAGACACGATTTATTATTCGCCAATGGCGGTTACCCCCTGTAACTGTTTTAAGACACGATTTATTATTCGCCAATGGCGGTTACCCCCTGTAACTGTTTTAAGACATGATTTATTATTCGCCAATGGCGGTTACCCCCTGTAACTGTTTTAAGACACGATTTATTATTCGCCAATGGCGGTTATCCCCTGTAACTGTTTTAAGCCATGATTTATTATTCGCCAATGGCGAGTTCAGTTATCCCACTCTGTGCTTTTATCGGTGTGTCTGTCGAGAAGCTATAGCGCGGGAATTTTACCTGTGATAGTTTTACTATAATGACATGAAACAAAAATATTATCCAAATGTACAAAATGTTGAATCTCAAACCCTGAATGTACGCCATCATGCCGCAGTCAGTGTATCTGATGCCACCCTCCCAGCTGGTAAAAGATGGAACCCTTTTATGGTATCCTTGAGGATTAGCGGTTGATAAAAAACAGAATGCGCTTACGCGTGAGCGAAATATGCAATAGTGACTAAAAATTTCATGAGCGAAACGAACAAGAAGCCAAATAACAGCGTTACAAACGCAATGCTTATAACCTGAACTGCACCAAAGGTGCAATATTTTTCAAATTAGGATGGCGTCGGGTAAAGGTACATTTCATGTCAGACCATTTTTGTTATCACCGTTTAATATTTCATTTTTATTGACCATTGCCTTGAAGCAAACGAGGTGGCGAGCGAAACTTTTTTCATATTCAATAACCTCATGCATTGATTTTAAGACTTATGATTTAAAAATCATGCTAAATATGCTTATAAAGCTTATACTTTGGCATATGCGCTCCGAGGCGTTAATACAATATGATACTGTGGGTATACAATATGATACTGTGGGTGAGCAAAATTGTGTCAATGAATGTTCACATAATCATCATAATGTAGATTGGAACTTAAAGTTGAATTCAGCGATATTTTCGGTCATCACTTGACTTGATGTGTAGTATATATGCTACATTCAACTCAAATAATATTTAAATTTAATATCAAGTTCAATTTTGAGTGTTATATACCCACCAAATGTAGCGGTATACTTTTTTGACGGGCAGCGCCGTCTGTCACCCGTACGGTACCGCACGGCGGCGTCCGTCACCGTGCGTCATCTGTACGGCGGCGTCCGTCACCGTGCGTCATCTGTACGGCGGCGTCCGTCACCGTGCGTCATCTGTACGGCGGCGTCCGTCACCGTGCGTCATCTGTACGGCGGCGTCCGTCACCGTGCGTCATCTGTACGGCGCCGTCCGTCACCGTGCGTCATCTGTACGGCGCCGTCCGTCACCGTGCGTCATCTGTACGGCGGCGTCCGTCACCGTGCGTCATCTGTACGGCGGCGTCCGTCACCGTGCGTCATCTGTACGGCGGCGTCCGTCACCGTGCGATATCGTACGCAAATAACTCACGTACGATAACGTATGGTGACGGACGGTGGCGGACGGTGACGGTGACGGTGACGGGCGGCGCTGGATGTCAAGTATAGCGCAACCCTAAATATTTAATTAATATATCATGTGTTAAGTATAGAAATGAAATACAAGATTGTGTCAACAATGGTTAACGTAGCTTTTCTGACAGTTTAGATTTGAGTTTATGGTTTTTTTAATAAACCTGACTAAAACTGGTTTAAGAACCTTTTACGTTTAGCAGAGTAGCCAGAACGTTTTGCTACGCCGAGAAACATTTAATATATGGGGGGCTAGAAAATTTATTTTCAGCATAAAATTCGTATATTCTTGCCACAAAAAATGTTTTCGGTCAGGGTAGGCGATGTTTTCGGACATTCCTTTGAAGGGGACATTTTTATGTTCACTGGTATCTTTGAATGTCTGTTATTCGGTTACGGACTGTTATTTATTTTTAACCCACGCTTCGCCACCATTCGTTTTTGATATATATCCGGTAGTGCAACTATCCGTTGAATTAAATATTATTTGTCTTGTATCAATAGCCTGAGCCATAATGCAAGGTGTTATAAGTACTTAAAAATGAAAACTTAAGTGTGCTTTAAAGTTTCGAACTCAACGCTATTTGGTCCTGGAGTCATTTATGCTCTACAATTAGGAATCTTTGACGTTTATGCACACTAATTAGGGTTCACGGACTCTGTCCGCTTACGGTCTCTTATTAGGGATACTGACTCCTATTGATTGGGACTCAAAATGCGGACCCCCTCTTATTACCCTATCTTGTTTGGGTCACTACAGTATACGTCAGATCGGAAAACTATTCCTAAGTGTGCATAGTTTGTGAAACATTTTTGTTCGTCTTTATTGCGGTTTGCTTAATATTAAACTGTTGTTTATGTACAAAATCATGACTAAGTACCCCAGTTAAAGTCAAGACATATAGAATAACATGGATTAGATTTTAGTAGAGAGAAAATGTAGGTTCTGGCTCGCTTCCAGCACCCAAACGGTTATTTTTAGTTGTTTTTAGAAGTATGAGTGCTCCTATGAATTTGTGGCAGTATATTTTCTAAATCACCCCTCTCGTTGCACTTTTTATATTTTAAATTTAAGATACAAACGGCACGTTTAGGGCTGGTAGCCAAAGAAGTTTCAGGGGGTCATCCCTTTGTTAAAAATTTGCCTCCTCCCGGTAGAAAATTTGCAACGCTGCCGGTAAGAAATCAGAGAAAAACTTGTACTGTAAGTGACCCGAATAAGAGGGCGTGGAATAATAAAAGAGGGTCCCCATTTTGAGTCTTAATCAGCGCGAATCTGTTTCCCTAATAAGAGTCCGTAAGCGGATAGAGGCCCTAAACCCTAATTAGAGTCCATAAATGTCAATTATCCCTAATTGTAGCGCATAAATACCTCCAGGGCCAAATAAAGGTGAGTTCGAAACTTTAAAGCGTACTTTAACTTTTAAAGTACATTCCTACGTATAACCTTGCATGATCGCTCACGCAATTGACAAAAGACAAATAAACGTTTAATTCTACGGATAGTTGCAGTGCCGGATATATATCAGTAGCGAAGGGTGGCAGAGCGTGAGTTAAAAATAAATAACAGTCCGTAACCGAATAACAACGGGGTACCCTCTGGAGATGCCAACTAAATATCAGTCCTACCTCTTATGCGGGTCACTACAGTACATCCATCCTGAAAAATGTTGATACCAACTATCAAGGTGACCTCGCTAAAATTGCTTAAAAACACAGCTATCGCTTAATAACAGTTATTTCCGTTTTTATTTCTATAAAAGCATCAATATATTTGTCTAAATATTTCAGTCTTAGCTGGTATTAATTAAAATTTACTAAAACCGCAACTAATTCGGGTATCACAATGCACAGTGAACAACAAGTAGCACCAATCAGTACGTGTTATGCAACTAACTTAGCGACTACAAAAGTATCGCTATTTATGCTAAATAAATCTTTTCGCGCGCAAGCCGCAACCGCCAAATCAAGCAATTGGGCAACGTCATCGGATCGACGAGCATTATTGCGTCGTCACGGGTCGCTTAAACAACACCAACAGCCACCGCGAACAATTGGGCTAATACCTGTTGTACTTGCCGTGGTTATGTGTCAAATTTTGACAGCAACTGATTGCACTGCTGCAAGCGTATACTCAACACCGTCGGATATCCCAGCAGACGCCACTCGTAAAGTAATTTTGTCTGTTCCAGTTAGAAAAATGCTCGTTTTCAGCCGTCCGCTCAGTTTCGAGTCGACGAAACCTACCGATGACGACGATGCGAAACGGATCGGCGACAAACGCGCAATAGAACCGCTGTTCGATAAGCGTAAGGATTGCAAAATCCATCAAGATCCAGTGTTGCATTCGGTACTCGACAAGCTATGCTATGATTGTCAACAAATGTTCGGTGCTGGTGATCCAGATTTTCATTATAAATGCAGGTACAAACACATGTTTATAATGTGGATTCCGTTTAAATCTCCAGATTCGCAACAAAAAAATTCTAAATACAAAACGCAGTCAATGTATCAATCAGGGCCGTAACAGTCGTATAAGCATATTCCTGACCAGAAAACTAAGTGTAACAATAACCTTATATATAAGTTTAAGCCTAGGCGAAAGAATAACGTTACACCGAAGCATAAGTCAAAATGTATTTAAAGCTTAAGCGTATGACAGTCCTGTAGAAAAACGTTCCACCATTGATGTTTAGGACCATGTGGGGCGTCCAGGTTACTGGCGGGTCTATAAAAGAGTAGGTTTAGATTCTAGATTACATTTTTGCTTAGGCTTAGGCTTAGGAACACATTTTTGCACCACTCAGACAATAAGCTTAGGAATACACTTAACCACTCTTCGCCGCTAGTAATTGCCGGTCTTTGGTGGGGCATGGAAGGGGGGGCGGTATTGGTCGGGGGGGGCCGCTATTTTTTTATGTTCAAATTCAATATGGTACAAAAATTTCGCATTGCTTATAACTCGGAGCGAACATATTTCTAAGAGCAATTTTTGTAAGCGAAGAGAATTTCTCTGGTCGCATTTATGAATTCATTTTTTATATATATTAAGGTAGAATTGAGCAACCGATTATTTAAATGCAATTTAAACAATTTAAACTTGTCAAAAAATTAAAAACGAAATTTAGAACTGCAGTATAACTGATTTTACATAAAGAAATTGAACTATTTTATTTTGTTTCTCAAGTTTAAAATAGAGCAACAACTGTCGTTTAGCTGCAAGAACGTTTTAAAACATTTGGATATTTAAAATTTAAAATTTTGCCTATTTCACTAGAAGAAGTTAGCTAAATTTTTAGGCTTCACTTATTATCAGAGCCCGTATTCTGAAATATGTGTTGCACCTATCAATCATCAGTTGGTGTTAGGTCCTGTAACTCTGGTACCAGCACATGATGAGGTTCGAAATTCAGCACATTGTTCGCGTTTGATTTGCCCTACTTCTGTACCAATTTTGAGATGTACAATTGCAGATGTTCGTCAGTTTGAAAACTTTTCGCTAACTGATGCCAGGTGCTATACGCATTTGAGAATATGTGCCCAAACCAACACAGCTAAAAATAACTAAACATTGAACATATTGTCGTATAATGTTTAGTTTTAATGCTGTGATTTCATACTTTCTAATTTACATCGCTACGAAAATTTTTTTTACTTAAAAATATAGTTTTTTTTCACAAGCAACGTCTAAAATTATTGTTCGCTCTCGGAAACTTTTTCAACTTTGCTAAATTTTCCAGTATACTTGTTTCAGAAACAACTGTTTTGGTACACCAGAATTTGATAGCTGTTGGATTATGGCTGGCGGATCAAGATAGTCGACGGTTTCCGAACGAAATAAACACTAACGCATATTCGAACGCGGAATTCCATTTGTTATTTAGAAAAAAATTTATTCAGTGCCGTAATAACAATGATTGAGTAGGAATTTTTGGTTTTAGTGACAAATATATTTTTGTTATCCGATCTTTAATATATCAAGTAAACCACTGTGATGTGAGCGGTTTGATTTTATATTCAGCATATAAAGACACCATTTATTGAGCAACGACTGATGTAAAGGTGATCCGACCAATCCTTCATTCGGCAGGCGCCTCATCTGCCCAAGTTTCATTTGTTTATCTGCGGGTATACACGCGCAAAATTGCTTTACTTGTTACCCATCACATTTATTTAGCCATCATTACTTTTCGGTGGTCAACAAAAAAAGTTGTTCAATTTTTCAGTATAAAAGGTTTCTGGTGATGCGGGATGTGTAGGTCACCTTTTGTCCTTCAATATCATATGATATTCGACGCATTGTCAGCGAATATCATATAATATAGTTTCAAATGTCTCCATACTTGAGGTAACATACCAAAATTGTCCTGTTGAATATCATATACTAGAATTTGAAATTTGAATTTTTGAATTATGATAGGGTTTTTCTGAGCGATTTTGTGTCGGAAATGGATTTGCACACGTGTATTTGCTATTTCCGCACATGTGTGTCTCTGTCGTCCGAGTTTCCATCAATTTATTAGCACTCGAAGATTGCAGTGTCCAGCTGAATATCATATGATATTCGTTGTAGTTTTGGAATATCATATGATATTTGCATAAATGTCCCTAATGCGGAGTTCACGTTATAACCGGGGCAGCTTGGGACACGTTTTGTCCCTATTAGACTTTGGGTAACATTTTGTGCGCATATAGACCATATATTTCATTCAAAAATGCGTATTTGTCTGCTATTAAGATGCTTGGGTCACCTTTTGTACTTCAATATCATATGATATTCGAGGTATTGTCTGCAAATATCATATGACATATTTTCAGATGTCTGCATACTTGAGGTAACATTCCAAATTGTCCTGGTGAATATCATATGATACTAAAATTTGAAATTTGAATTTTTGAATTATGAAGCTGTGGTTTTAAGCGATTTGGTGTCGGAAACGATTTGCAGACGTGTGTTTGGTATTTAAAGCACATTTGTGCCGCTACCGTTCAACTTTTCATTCATTTATTGGTACCCAAAGGTTACACTTTCACGCTAAATATCATATCATATTCGTTGAAATTTTGGAATATTATATGATATTCTCATTAATGTCCCACAGTATCACGTGACACACCGTCCCTTGTACACCGTGATCATTTGTGAGCTGTGGTTTGTAAGCTAATGTCATATGACGTTCGAGTTTTGTCTGTTGTCCCGATATAATAGCCCGAATTTTAACGTTGACGTCGAATCAACATGGGACAAAACTTGTCCCGCCTGCCGGGTTATAACGTGAACCCCGCATAAGTATCACGTGACATACCGACTCTGGTACACATTGACCTTCTGAGAGCGGTGGTTTGTAAGTAAATGTCATATGATATTGTAATTTTGTCTGTTAACCCGATATAAGTGCTCGAATTTTAACGTTTACGTCGAATCAACATGGGACAAACCGTGTTCCGCCTGCCCCGGTTATAACGTGAATTCCGCATTAGGCTTAGGAATACGCTCAATCTACTGTTACGCCCCTAAAATTAACATTGGCCCTAATATTAATAATACATAATCGCTTGACCTTGGTGTACATCCCAATAAACTTTAACAGTAAAAGTTACTGGAATGATTCTACCGGTAGAGAAAAATACCGTTGTCGATTATCACCAACTTTTGCCAAACCGGAATGAAAGGTCGGTTTGAAACAAAATTGCGCAGTTAAATTTAATGTATAAATTGTGAAATTTAAGAAAATTTAAATGCAGTGTTGTGTCAAAAGTTAAGGCGCTTTAGCGTCTTTTTGAGTAAACTCTACACTTCAAATTTTAAAAATTGCTCGAAAATTACTAAAAAAACCTACTGCACGTAACAACATTTATAAAATATGAAAAATGCCAAAATTGCCGAAACTTCTAGCAAAAATTCTACAGGATACCGAAGTCGAGTTGCTGCCTGAGTTAAATGCAGTCCTTCGGATGAGCCCGTATACATGGAAATAGGGTCAAACGCAATACCGGATCCATGGGGAGGGCCACCCCGGCCGTGGGCCCCCTACAGCATCTCGACAAAAATTATATAGCAATTTTGTGACAATAGTTCGTTGATTGTGTGTTAGTCAAAAGTAAGTTTATTGCCTGTGAAATTTTGCCCCCCATTTTGAGATCCTGGATCCGCCACTGGTCAAACGTTTTATTAGAAACTATTGTTTAGACACGTTCACCTGGCGCCATGGGTCAATCTATTGTTATGGGCTAAACTTTTTATATATTTACTTAAGTCAGTAGCTAACGGCAAGCGGATTTGACTAAAACTTTCGGCAAACGATACGTTGATTTTGATCAATTTTCCACAATTTCAAATAAAAACGGAAAACAATAATTTACTACAATCGAATTAAATAAGGTTACTGCGTTCAAGAAAGTTCAATATTTTTCAAGAAGAAAGTATTACACCACTTAATTTTATCAAAATGGTTCCACATGGTACAAAATGTACCACCGGGCGTTGCGTTTATGGCCAGCCTTCCTTATTTAGAGAGGGTTGATGTCGCATAAAAAATATAACCCTAAGTTAAGCGGAGCATATTTAATGCCGGATCATAAAGTGCCAAGGTTCGCCTTGGTTGTACCACCTTCTAAATAAAGGGGGTGTAGGCCAAAAACCCAACTTGCGCCGGGAACATTATATTCTACACAGAATGTACTCAGTTGCACACTCTTGTAAAAAGAGCCATTATTGACTCTTGATTTTGTTCACTGAACGAAGAATTTTAATTAAAAATTGTAATTCTCGCTCGGATGTAAGTCGAAAAATTGCATCTGATGTTGAATTTTAAACCAGAGCTTGCAGTAGTATTGAAAATGGTTCAAACACCGCAACAATTACACACAATTTTCGAACCCAAACTGTTTAACAGACATTTCAACTGCAGTCCCTGAACTCAATAAACGTTTAATGGCGCAAATCTGATTGGCCAATGTAAACATCAGCGGCGGAACGTTTTTCTGCGGCACTGCAATCGAATAATCTTTAGACAAGGTTACGCTTGATTATAAACTCATTTTTACGCTTAGGCTTAGGCTTAGAAATATGCTTATACTACTGTAACGGCTTTAGATAATTTTCGTACATGTATACAACATAAAAATGTGGATTAAACTTCAGTATAGCGAATGTCAACGGTTGATCCTGGTGAACTGAGCTCATCTTCTTCAATGTGCGCATACAACGCTCGGGATGCGATCGCCATCGTTGGATCACGACAGATCAGCAAATCAATCGAATCACCTGCTGCAGCTAACAACGGCACTGCAAGCATGCAATCCAGATCTTTGACGTTTGTTGAGTTGACCTGAAATGTAACTGTAATTGGTTAAAATGGCCAATGTTACTTTAAGAGGCGTAACAGTAGATTAAGCGTATTCCTACGCCTAAGCCTAAGCGTTGCAAAAATGTGTTCCTAAGTCTACGTTTAAGTTTAAGCGTTGTAAAAATGTGTTCCCAAGCCTAAGCCTAAGCAAAAAAATGTAATCTAGAATCTAAACCTACTCTTTTATAGACCTACGAGAAAACTGCACGCCCCTTAAAGTAACATGGGCCGTTAAAATTAATACAACTGAGTACATTCTGTGTAGAAATGAAACGACTCATCGAGTGTTGCGTTTAGACTCTACCCCCAAACATTTATGTGGGTATTGGTTTTAAGTGAGGGGTGATTTATATATGAAGTTTCGGACAAATCAGTTTTTTTCGCCTTATATTCTCGGGAAACTGCAGTGTAATTATTTAAATAGAATGTGTAGTGTAAATATCATCGACTCCCTCAAAAGTAAGAAATTGAGGCGCATGTAAAGATCAGCGGCGGAACGTTTTCTGTGGGACTGCAATAGTGTAAGCTTAAGCTTTAGACTAATTTTTGTTTGGTTTAGGCTTTAAGGCCTAGGAATATGCTTATAATACTGTTCCGCCCCTGTTCTTTACATTGGCCGATATTGATAAAAAAAGAGACGATGACATATAAAGTGCGGACATTTTCTCGAAGATCCCGTTAACACTGCCATCACGCAGACCTTAAGTTCTTGTATTAGACTCTACTAAGAAACAAATGAATTTCCACGTGCGCTAGTACATTTTGAGCCCCGGAAAAATACGCCAGCCAGGGTGCCCGCTGTTCTGTGAAGGGTTAAAATTAATTAGCGAACAAAATTCGTATTTGCATAAAACTATTGTGTTGTACCAGGCTTTGTATCACTGGACGCTTTGAAATGTTTTCTTGTCACTGCATAGAAAAGCTATTGCTAAATATTGTAATTGGCGTCGCAATATTTATTCTAATAATTGCAGATGAACGCATCTCACGAGACAATCGTTGGTTTGCCTCCGGGGTAGGCAAAACATTGACTTTCAGCACCGGTACAATGTCGGCCAAAGTTACTTTTACAGGCGTAACAGTAGATTACGCGCATTCCTAAGCCTATGGCTAAGCAAAAAATGTAATCTATAATCTAAACCTATACTTTTATTGACTCACCAGAAACTTGGACGCCCCTTAAAGTAAATAAGGGCCACAATGTCTAACAGAGGTTGCTGCAATTTCGGGGGTGAAACTTGGAATAGTTTCACAAAAACTGTGTCTTTCGGTGCACTTGGTTATAACTTTTGGTGCTATGGAGTTAATTGTCAGGATTTTTTTAAAAAAATATCCTTAAAGTTATGATTTTGATAACGCTTTACAGATATTTGCTAAATATAGCAAATTAAACACTATTTTAACCGCCTAATGCCGCTTCATCCCAGGCTTTATCTACGGCTCTGGCTTGGTTTACACTGTAAATTCCAATGAGTTGATTAATCAATTCAACTAGCGAGTGGGTTATTTCTGAGTTAATAACAGTAAACTTTAACTCACTCTGAGCTGAGTTGGTTATCAGTCCGAGCTGAGTTGGCTCTAAGTGAGTTGATTATTTTACTCAGAGTGAATAATTGAATCAACTCAGAATTCTGAGTTCTGATAGTCCTAACTCAGACTGAGTGATTCAACTCATTCTGAGTTAAAATCAACTCACTGAACTTTACAGTGTAATTTTGTTGATCTCCGGTTTGATTTTCGGTATTTCTCAACGTCCGGTTGAATCTCTTTCAACTGTTACCACCGAACCGTTTTGTACACGATTTTGCTTTTAAAATTGTTTTAACTCAAAACATACCTGTCTCATGAATTCAGCGATCAACGTTAATTACATGGGACACAGAGAGAGCAAAGATTTACAGATTCGAAGGCTTAAAGCTTACGCTAAGGCTTAGATTTAGGCCTAGTGAACAGGCCGTTATCGCTAACATGGATCAATTCAGTCGTACCTGTAAAATTCTGTCGTAGGGTCTGACACTTCCAATCGTATCAGCAGGACCCCCTGCGCGAATTTTATTGATATAAACGCCACGGTCGTGAACCCCGTCTGACACTGAAAATCCAAAATCATTATGGACTCGATCCTTTGATATTCGGATTTGATGGATTTCCATTGGCATCGGAGGCGGTCCCGATCCAGCAGCAATGATTGATGGTGCCGCAATGCCTTGTCCGCCGGTAACAACCGGTCCATCCGGGACTCGTTTTGCTTCGATGTGTGATTGACGCAACAATGGCGACGTTATATATGGAATATTTATTGACGTTGTAGTAGTAGTAGTTGTTGTTGTTGTTGTTGCACAAGTTGTATTTATTGTTGTCGTTTCAATAGTTAATTGTTGGCTTGAAAATGCGTCGCTTGTAAAACGATCGGAGTGGGATTTTCGTAGTTGGAGCAATTGTTGTTGTTGCTGTTGTTGTTGTTGTTGTGATGTTGGAGTTGGTGAAGTCGATCCAAGCTCTTCTGTATGCTGTTGAAATGCGACGCGTCGTTGCTGTAGTACTGGCGAATTTAAACTGCGAGGAAGTTGCGAGCGACCAGGTTGTGGTTGTTGTTGTGTCGGCGAAATCGCCGCCCCACCACTCACAATTAGTCGCGGATCGCTTAAGATGTGATGTGTTGAACTCGACGAAGGAATTCCAACCAATGTCGGACCGCCGCTTCCGCCATGTTGGCCCTGACCACGATTCACCGCCGTTTGAGGACCGGTCCCTGACGATCCGGCCGAATTTGTTGAAGCCACCGATAAATTTGAATTGCTCCCAGTTCGAGCCAACGGTTGCGTTGAACCTGTGCCCGATTGTTGCCCGCCTGGTTCACGTCTGCCAGTGTCGCTGCTTGCTGAAGAACTGTGTCCTGAACTATGCCCTCCAGCGCCAAGCTTAGGCGCTCCGCTAATGATATTAGACGTACAAGGCGAACCTGGAGCATGCAACGGTGGACGTATAGAGCCTCCAATACCAAACGGATGTTTAAGGATTGTATTCGTACCGGATACAGTTGGGAACGGATTAAAAAAAGAAGTCAACGAATTCGACGACGTCGACGCTGATGGTGGCTTGGGCAACAACGGTGGAGCGTGTTTCGAGTCCGGCGACAAATTTGTAGACGGCTGTTGAATCGATTGTGTAGTTGTATCCAATGTTGCGCTGCCACTTGTACCAGGAGCACACGGAACTGATCCGATCATTATGCTTTCTTCTAGTTTGCGTAGCATTTCCGCTTCACCGACAGTTTCCAACGCTTCTAGTACACGCATCCTAAAACAAATAAAAACAACAGTTTTGAAAAGGATCCGACTACCAAGCGCTGAAATTGTCAATAAATTCAAATTTGAGCGTGAAATTCATAGGAAAAGTTATAAAAAACTAAAATATGTATTAGGTCTGAAATCAATAGTATTTCTGGCAAACACCAACTGAAACTCAGCGAAGGAAAGACTATTGCAGAGAACGAACAACAGAACGTGTTTCATTGTGATGTTTAGGTATTTTAAGCAGTTATGGTTGAGTTAAACCCGAGTTCAAGAGTGTAATTACCCGTCAGAATATAATAATTTGTGTCAAACAATTCTTGCTCTTATCGTTTAAATTGTTTTAATACTTTTGGTTCGACAATTACTTTTGCTCCAATGCCCCCCGCCAATCGAGCACAAAAAACTGTTGAAAACCAGAGTGGGATGTGGGTAAAGATTTTTTACCAGACCCGCGCGTTACCCAAACAAATAAAATTTTTTTAGCCGCGGGTTTACCCACGTTTAACCCCTTCTCACATTGAGTTGCCTATAGGCAACTAAGCGCAGTGTATATACGTTAAATAATGTAAATCGCACCGTGTTTAACAATTGCAACACGTATACATAGTACTAAGCACCACAAGACGTGAGAGCCCCCTCGGGCTCGCGCGTCAAGCTCCTATAGCCGAGTGGTGATGGTATACGCCTCCCACTCTAGTCACTAGAGTTCGAATCCTAGCATAAAAGGAGGTCTCAGGGGAAATAGAAAATATTCATGTGAGAAAGGGTTAAAAGATCTGCGCAAGACCCACCTTTTACCCTCGCATGAAGTTAAACCATAAGTTTAAAGATCGCTGGTAATTTGCACTTCAATGAAGTTTTGCGTTATAGCTCCAATGAATTTTACACATAAAAGCTTACTAGAAACGACAAAATTTCGAACCCAACTATGTAAAGCACACAATTTTGCTTTTACAACGCTACACTGACCAGCTTAAGTTAATAGGGCATGTACTGCACCTTTAACTCTGAAAGGTTTGGCGCGGGTAAAAAGATGTCAATTTTTTTACCTGCATCATGCAAATTTTTCACCCGCGTGTATACTCGCGGCTGAAATTTTTTACCCGACCCGCAGTTACCCACAGGTACCCGCGGGTAAAGTCACCACTGTGGTTGTGAAGCAAACTTAAAAAAAGCCCGGAACCAGGCAAGCACAGCGGTGTTGTTCAAAAGAAAAATGTTAAAATGAGTTTTGGGAAAATTAAGGATACAGTTAAATGTGGCAGCATGTTATCGGAATAAAGATCCCATGTTACTTTTAGAGCCGTCCCGGTTTCTGGTGGGTCTGTAAAAGTGTAGGCTTACATTCTAGACTTTTTTGTTTAGGCTTAGAAATACGCTTAATCTGCTGTTACGGCCGTAAAATTGACATTGACCGAAATGAGTTAAAAAATCCATTTTTAGATTTTAAGTTTTTATGTTGTTAAATTAAGCCCTAAACAACAAATTGAAATTCCGAATTGAAAATTTTTATTTCTGATATGTTTATATATAATACGTTTAACCGGACATGAAAGAATAGTCCGTTGTCCATCGCTAATGGTCTTTGAAGTATTTACAAACACCGCATTTTAAACAGACTACCGCTATTGGTTCCGCCTTAAAAATTGAGTCAAAAAACTATTTTGAATTCAGCGTTTCTGTAATATAATTGAAATGCGAAATAAGCTTGATTATGTGTTTAAAGTTTAAGACTTTTAATGCCATCCAGCGCTGTCCGTCACGCGGCACTTTTGAAGTTTTCCTTCGGCACCTACGCAAATATGTCGGAAAACATTTTCACTTTTAACATAAAAATGTTTTGTTTTCTTGTATTAAAAACTGTGTTTCTAGTGCGAAATTTTTTCATCAATTTTGCGTTATGGTTTTCAGAAGGGCTGCCGTCCGCCAAGCCGCATGCACTAAGAGTATTTTATTATTGAAACCGCTAAGCGTAGTTGAAATAGTTTTGAACTGTTTTCGAAAACGAAATTTTCGTTGCAGGGGTGGGGGGGTGGGGCTTTTCCACTGCGTGGGTGGGAACTACAACAGGGCCCGTCACGCGTCACCGGACGGTGTCGCACGCGAGTAATTTGTGTACGACACCGCTCGATGGCGGCCAGCACTGTTCGAGTATTGCACAGCCCGAACAGGTTTCAACCGACAATAACTCGCGTTCTTGTGCTAATTAAACAATTAAAAATATTTATTTATTACAAAATAATTACTAACCAGTCTTGTTGCGCTTGAGCTGAATTTGATTGGCACGGGCAAACGTCCGATACGCCGTTGGTTGCGCTATTCACCCGAGATGCGTCAGTATTGCCATGAGCAACCGACACTGACGATGCTGCTGGTACGACTTGCTGATCAGACGACACTCGCAACGAGCTGAGGCTTTTTTGAAGTTGTTGACTTAAATCTTCAACTGAAACAAAAAACACTAAAATACAATAGTTTTGACATTTTTTTTATTTTAGATAATTAAAAAGGTTAGGTGATATTTTGAGAAAAGTAAATTTGGCAAATTTGTTTAAAAATGAAATAAAAACAGGAATGTTAAAATTGAAACTCAAACTGAATGAAACAAAGTTGTAATTGGTTGTCGGTTTTTTTGTAAAATTGTCTTAATTTAATAACATAAAACCGTCCAAATTTTAAGCCTTTTATTTTAAGGTTGTGATTGTGCAAAATTAATTTAAAAGTAGAAACATTATTTCAAATATGTTTTTCTTAATTTCCTAAAAACTCGTGACGCAAAAAAAATTTGAAATAGTGTTCTAATCCACAAACCGTCCAATGTTATTACATCATTGATATGTCATCCAATTTTCGACAGACAAAGATCAGGGGCGAAAAGTTTTTCTGTGGAACGGTACTTAATAGAGTAAGTTTAAACTTTTAGCTATATTTTGCTCAGGATTAGGCTTAGAAATAAGCTCATTCTTACGCTTAAGCTTACGCTTCAAATATGTTTATTCAACTGTTACTGCCATATGCTGTATATTGGCCCAATTTTCTTACAAAACATAAAAATAACCTTTTGAAATTAGGAATTCTTTTCCAAATTTGGTGCAAAATTTGTGATTAATTACCATATTTTTGATTTTCTTGACTTGTACCACTTCCGTTACTGCCTCGGTCACCGGCAGGCGGGCCACCAACAGTTCCGTACGTTGACGATTTTGAATTCGCCGAATTACGGTTCGATCCAACTGAGACGGCTTGTGACTCAGGCGAATCTTCTAATGACTCAACGGCAGAGTCAATTGATTGAACTGGTGTTCCGAGTTTGTCAGATGTATCCTGAAAACAAAATGCTGCGTTGTTGATCTTTAAGCAAATCGTGCAAATTGCCCGTATTCTCAAATGTATGTAGCATTTATTACCAGTTGGCGTAAAGTCTTGCAACTTTCGACTCACTGAACGATATGCTTCGAAATTCAGCACATTTTTCGCGTTTGATTTGTTCTACATCTGTACCATTTCTGAAACCCATCTGGTGATATAGGCGCTATTGACCACTTGATTGTTTTACCTGCTCGGAGCCATGATCACCTCCACTCGTTCCGGTTTGTGTTCCATCTCTAAGCTGGCCACAATGGAATGGTATTGCTGATCCAGGCAGTGCTGGCCTTGACGGCCCTGGCAGGCCGTGTATCCCGCCGCCGCCATAATGATGAGATGGCGGCGGTCCCAACTCGACAGTCCGGCCGATTTTAATGGTAACGGCGTCAGACGCTTGTTGAAGTAGTTGGATTGCTTCAGAAACCCGTTTATCGCATAACGATTGGCCGTTAATTGCAAGGATGCGGTCACCGACGTGAAGTGCGCCTGTCCTGCAATTGACAAACAATAATGCATTTCTGCGATTAGCAATAACTGCCACGGCTACCCCCCCTTAACCGCCACAGAGAGGGGGCAATTGGAACCTGGGAGTCGTAGCGAAAACGATGCAAAATACTAAACGAAAGTTTCGCGTGTCCCCGTTTTTGGATTGGCTGCCGCACTCAAAACGACTTGTTCAACGTGAATTACGATGGGTTGCATGAGCTCATTGAAGTCAAAGCACATTACTCGAAACTGCTCCGGATGTACTCCTATCGGGATAGCGAATAGCAAAGTCTATCTAAACCAAAACTTTACAATTTAATAGTATTTCAACAAGATAACTTTTGTAGCGTCATGTAAATTCCAATGAATTCACTACTTCAATACTGAACTCACACATTTATGTTTTCAACATTTAACCCTTTAACTCACAGAGTATACTATGAACAACTAAATACAGGTAATACATCAGCAACACAAACACTGTGAGCAGCGTTTAACAATTCTAACATATGTGTGCAGTGCAAATTCTCTACAAGGCGTGAGAGCCCCCTCGGGCTCGAGCGTCAACCTCCTATAGCTGATGGTCATCATAAACGCCTCCCACCCGAGAGTCTGGTGATCGAATCTTACCTTGAAAGTGCATGTCATATAAAATTGAAAATATTCATGTGAGAAAGGGTTAAACAAGCACCGATGAATTACCTTTAAAAATACAATTTACAATATGGCGTTAGAAGGCATAGAAATGAATCTTTATAAAATTTTATTCTTAACTGTTAATTTCAAAATTAATCTTTATTCCTAATAGCGTATTTTTATTGCGTTACAAGATCACACAAGAACGAGACAAAATATTTAGAGAAAAATTACTTTTTTTTGCATATAAAAAATTAAAACATTACGAAAAGACATTAACTTACTTTTCTGCTAAGCCTCCCAACGCCAACTGTGAAATGAATATTGGATCGTAGCGATCTTCTGTGCCAGCGATAGTGATGCCAAGTGGGCCACCCTTTCGGTTTAGTTCAACACTATATACAACCGTCTGAAATACAGAACAACAACATTAATACCTCGATTCAGGGACGTAGCCGGGGGCAGTGGCGGATCCAGGATCTCAAAATTGGGGGGGGGCGAAATTTCACAAGTAATAAACTTATTTTTGACCAACACACAAACCACGAACTATTGTCATAAAATTGGCTTCTTTACGTTCGTTCAATTGAGATGAATCTCAAATGAAACTAATGCATCAACACAATTTAGATCTAAACAACAGGGTGGCAACATATGTTCGGATTTGGTTTCAAACAAGAACAAATTTAAAGTCGCGGATTCGGAAGCCAATAGAAATAAACAGCTAAAGACAGCAATTGACACTCTAAATAACTTTTGTCGAGATGCTGTTGGGGGGCCAGGGGGGGGGGGGGGGAGGAAACCATGGCCCCCAAATTGAAATAAACAATAAAGACATTGATCTGTGCGTTTTTATCGCTAGCTGGCGTTTCTTTGGGGGTAATCGACATTGCTTTACTGGTGGTATATGTACCTAAATTTATTTTCTCACCAAATATATAAACTGAGTGTTTACGGATTTTAGCCAATCATAAGCTCGCATAGTAAACACGCGTTTTTGATTTGTTGACCAATTAAAGTCGATCTGTGTTAGTTTACTAATGAAAAAGTGGACAAACACAGCGCAACCGTATTTTTGTATTGCGAAATATCTGTGGCCACCGCCGGATTCAAAAATTCCTGAGAAGGGTCCAGCGTGATACCCAATTAAGAAAAAAACTCGCGATCGAAGTGAGTGAGAAGTCAAACACAATTTTTGCACTGGATCTTAATACCCAAATTTTGGTTTTGAGTCCTGTTGAAAGTACTGCCTGTAGTGCTACAGGCCTATGTCTAGCAGTTTCAGAAAAAAAAATAAAAATCCAGAAATGAGTAAATTTAAAAATTTAACAAATAAATAAATTAACAAATCAACAAACAAATAAATTAAAAATGTCAACAAAAAAATTAAAAAGTCAACAAATGAAACATAATTAAAAAATCTGCGAATAAATTAAAAATCAACAAATAAATAAATTTATAGAGCCAACAAATAAATTAAAAAATGAACAAATAAAAAACTAATTAAAAAATGAACAAATAAAAAGAATTAAAATGTCAACAATTAAATTACAAATCAACAAATGAAAAAGTAATTTAAAAAAAATCAAGAAATAAATAAATCTAAAATATCAACAAATAATTTAAAAAGAAATCAACAAATGCAAAATAATTAAAAAGTCAACAAATAAATTTCAAAAAATCAACAAATAAACAAATTTTAATAAAAGTAATAATACCTGCGGACCATTGTCAATATCGTCATATGGGTTGCATAACGTCGGACTGTGTACAGCTTTGCGAACTCGCAACTTTACAATATCAGTCGAGCGTTGAAGCAGCCGGGCAGCTTCATCGACTGTACACGTGTCTAACGGGATATTATCAATTGAAACCAATTGATCACCGGGTGCGATTGAACCACACCTGAAATGAAATAAACAAACCGGGATTAGTAAAAATTATTTTTTAGTATTTTGTCTTTTATTCGAACTAATTTCTAAATTAAGACACGCACAGTGAGACATAGCCATGATTTCATTTTGACAATATCACTTTACTGCAACGGTTTTTACGAACGAGCGTAGCAAGCGAGAACTTTTTTTGACAAAAGTCTGTAAAAGCACTTTTTCTTGTCTCTTCCAGAAATTTCAGAGGGGATAAACCTTAGCATGCAATGCAAGGAGGGGCTAATCTCGACACTGGCCTAAACAAAATTAAACAACGCAGCTTATACTACACCCCACAGTAAAATCGTAATAAAAGACAGTATTAATGCCACCGGTTGATCCCGGGGAGGGGGCTGGGTTTCTAAGAACCCCCTTAAGCCCGAAAAACATTGTCAAATATAAAATTGAAAAAATGCTTCGAGTCTAACAGCATCAAACGATCGCTTTCCATGCATGGATCGTCAATTGTAAACTCGCTTTGAATTTTTTTTGCATCCGCCAAGTCAACGAAAACCCTTGTATGCCTCTTCTGAAAAAATTTTAACATCCCATAGTAAGGTGAGCTGGCTATGGGCGCCTGTTCCGGCCGGAATGAAGTAATTTAGAAATAAATTACCTGTGAGCGACACTTCCGGTTCGAACGTCAGCAACAATGACCGGTTCACCTTTCTGAGCAAACGATGAACCCGATCGAAGCGAACAACTAATGACAATACCAAGATTGGCACAACGTTTCGCAAGTTTCACCGTGAATAGGCCACTGTTTGGCAGAATGGTTTCTGAAATATTGAAAAATATATTGAGAAATGTTTACGATTTTAGATTTTAATTGCTATACGATCATCGCTAGGATTTTAGAAAGTACACTGTAAATTCTGATCAGTTGATTAATCAACTCAGAGAGAGAATTAGTTATTTCTAGTTTTTTTTCTAAGGTAATAAACAGTAAACCATTAACTCACACTGACTCGAGTTAATTCTGGGTTAGTTGAAGAATTAACTCAGAATGAGTCCAATCAATTCAGAATTCTCAGTCGTGAAAGACTGTATTCAGAGCTCAAGCCAATGAGTGAATTCAAATCATTCTGAGTTAAAATCAACTCATTGAAATTTACAGTGTAGACGGTTTACGTTCTATAAAAATTTCGAAGTTCTTGTGTTGAAACTGATACCGTGTCTAAAAACCACTGACCAAAAATACTTATGTCAGCTTGACATTTGGACCCACTGCACTGTAAAACGTTAGCTCACTTTGAACTACGTTAATTATCAGTCTGAGTTGAATTGACTCTGGGTTGGTTAATTAATTAATTCAGAATAAATAGAATCAACGAATTTCAGGTTTTTACGAAAAAAGCTTATTTGAACAAAAAACCCAAGTTTTGTATCCATACGTAGTGACTGCAAAAAACACTACACCGAAAATTGGTTTGCGAAACAAAAACAGTTTGCAACATATTTTTGCAATTAAAAATCAGAATCATTAATATTAATAAAACGTTCAAACTTTTAAGCACAAATTTACTTTAAATCATATTAATTTTGACGTTTTTGGCAAGTTGCAATGATTAATTATAATTACCATCTGTGTAATTTTGTATTTTCCCTTATCTTAAAGACAGTCAATCAAAGTCAAGTTTCAAAAATAAAAAAATAAAAATAAACATCGTACAGCATTATAGTAAATCAATAATAACTAAAATTTGGGCCCATATTCTCAAACGCATATAGCACCTATCATCAGTTAGCGACCTGTGTTCATACGTACGAACATTTGCAATTGCAGATCTCAAAATTGGTACAGAAGAATCGCAAATCGAACGCCAAACAATGTGGTTGAGTTTCGAACCTCACCATGCGCTGGTTACAAAGTTACAGGACCTATCACCAACTTGTGGTAGGCGCTACACGCATTTGAGAGTACAAGCTAAGATAATATAAATAAAGATATATTGCGAATAAGATTGTTCGCAGAGTTTGAAGATTGCAAAAATTCATTTTACACCAGTTTACTTCTGTGCTGCTGAAACGCTGTCTAAAATACGTATATGGGCTTTCCAGCTATAATAATATAGATAGTTTAAAATTGGAATTAAGATGTTCAGCTGATTTAATTGTTTCCATACATGACCTTATTGGTACACTGCAGTTCAATATTTTAGCGTTGTTGAATGCGCGAATATTTGACGCTGTCAATCAAGAATATGCAACAATAAACAAAATTTCATAAAAAACCTACCAATCGCATCAAAATGAACGGTTCAAATCATATTTCCTTTAGCGTTTCGCAAACGGTGATTGGCGTAATATGCAACAATAAACAAAATTTCAAAAAAAACCTACCAATCACATCAAATTCAACGGTTAAAATTATGTTTCCATGAGCGTGTCTCAAATGGTGATTGGCTTAAAATGCAACGATAAACAAAATGTCAAAAAACCTACCAATCACATCAAATTCAACGGTTAAAATCATATTTCCTTGAGCGTGTCGCAAACGGTGATTGGCTTCTTCAGCTGATCCGCTCGATGTGCCCCAATCGTTGATTGCTAAAATGCGATCGCCAACTTGCAACACGCCAGATCTAAAATAGAACTATTGAAGTTTAGAACAACATTCCAGTTAGACAACTGGTTCAACTGAACCAGTTATATTAACAGACTAATTTAAAATTTTTTTTTTGCCTAAATACTTATTTAGCATCGTTTTAGAATATTTAGAATAAAAAAATTAGAAAGTGACAATAAATATTATTCAAGTTTATGGTTTAGGCTTAGCCAAAAGCTTAAATAAAGGTTTATTCTTAAGTAATTCTAAAAATACGCGGTACCATATAGAAGCTTCCACGAAAATTTTGCTACGGATGCGGTGCGGCTCGAACCAACGACGTACGAATTACCGGTCCGATGCTGTAACCACTGAGCTACGCAGCCAATGCAAACTTTTCGCTACAATGGCTCTATATACCGTGAGTTTGGTACTACAAGATACGTATAATCATCTGAGCTGGAAACCGTCTCTCATATCTTCCAATCGATACCGCTAAGTAATTCTAACTTAAGCGCCTAAGCGATAAATGTTAGGGAATGTGTACAAGACACTTATGGGTGGCGCTATACTTGTCGTCCGGCTGCATTCGTCACCGCACGTCACCGTACGTCACCGTACGTCACCGCACGTCATTGTACAGTATTGTGTACGAGAAATTCGCTCACAATACAGCAAAGTGACACGCAGTGACGACCGGCGTCGATGTGACCCCCAAACGACATTAAAATTTAAGTATAGTGCTACCGTATCCCTCCTCGCGTCAAAACTGACTTGTCAGCAGGCGACCCACGTTCAATATACGATACGAACACTGGACTGACATGGTCGTACGGTGCGGCACCGTGGCTTCCAGAACCACCGCTGCTGCTTGCAACACAGCCGGCAAGCGGACTCGGAGCTCGGTGTAGAATCAAACCGTATCCGCCTTTGGTATAAGAAGACAGTGTGACTTCCATAACTTCGCTGTGACATACTTGACTGCATGGAAGACCACTCACGGAAGCGGAAACGGAACCTGAAATCAAGTTAATACAAGTATGGTCCGTGAAAATGAACGAGTATGGGTTACGGTATAATTTTGTCGACGTCCGGCGCCGTCCGTCGTCCGTACGGCGCCGTTGTTCACCGTGCGTTGCCCGTACGGCGCCGTCCGCCACTGGTACAGTATCGTACGCCGAGTAATTCGCGTCCGATACCGCACCTTGATGCACAGCGTCGCACGGGTAACGCGCAGTGACGGACGTCGTCGGACGCAAGTATAGCGTCACCCTAAGGGGTGGCGTTAGACTTTTGATAACGTCCGGCGCCGTTTGATCACCATCCGATGCCGTCCGACACCGTACTGCAACGCACATGTACCGGCCGCAATGACATAGCTTATCAATTTGTAAGCAAAAATTGTTTTTCGACTTGCAACGCCCCACGACAACAATAGTGCCACGCTAACTTAGCGAGTTATCCAATCAAATTGTTTAATATTTTTCATTAAAAAACTTTCACAAAACTTAATATATTACTTTTATTTCAAATATTTTTTGTGATACACAAACGTTGGTGTTTCTGAAATTTAGAGACAAATGTTTTCCTAAGTTTTTTCGTCTAAAATAACTTTCGAAACCTAAAATTAATTTAATCCAAAAATGCTAATTTTGATGGCAAAAACAGTGTCGTTTGTATCGTCGTAGTCAATTTTTTGTTTGTTTTCTATTAAAAATGTTCAATGACAGTTTTAGAAATATATAATTTTGGCTGAATGCTGCTGTTACAGGTAATATTAATTAGACGGCCATATTACATTTAATTGAAGGGTGTTTACGGACACTCGCTGGTCGATTTCTGTGCGTGAAGTATTAAAATAGACTGCTTATAAGAACAGACGCGAATCCAAAAATTTTTGACGGGGAGCGGGCTGGAAAATGTTATGAAATGTAAAAATTGTACGGTAGGGATCTTACCATTTTAACACAAAAAAATTTCTGACGTGGGGGCGTACTCCCCGCGCCTCTGGAATCGCTAGTGCTTAAGAATTTCAAACTTATATACAGTACGTTTTTAATTGGTAATTTTTTATCTAAACTTCTTCTTTCTTTCATTTACTTCCTTGTTTGTTTGTTTGTTTGTCTGATTGTTTGTTTGTTTGTTTGTTTGTTTGTTGGTTTTTTGCTTAAAACATTTGATATATTTACAATTGAAAGCATCATTCACATATTTTAAAATGCAACTGGTTGATATTACGGTCATTAGGTCAACGCATGTCCGTAGCCAGCTCACCTTGATAGGGAAACTAAAAAATTTCCAGACAGGGCATACAAGGGTTTTCGTAGACTTACAAACAAGGTTGAAAATTTTCTAGAGGGAAACCAAAATATTTCCAAGGAGACTGACCCCCTAGTCACGCCTTGGCTACGGGCAAGGGTCAACATAATGTCGGCTTGACAAGCACACTCATACATAGGTATATTTGGTTCTGATGTATTTTTCAAAAAGGCAATTGTTTGAGGGTGCAGGCTACCACAGAAAAACTACTGTCAGCAAATTGACAACGGCAAAGGTTGCTTCATTAATCAAATTCTCAATGCAAGCCTCATTCCTACAAAATTGATGCACGGTACTCAATATTTGGGGCCAAATAAACCCAACAATAGAACCGTATCAGGAAGTTTAAACTGTTGTTTTGCATATCAGCTTCGAAGTTGTAAATATTTTCGTTCGTGTGCCGAAATTATTAAGTTTAGGCAAAAAATTTGAAAATCACCTCAAATTTTTTTAAATCATTAGTTAAAAACCTTAGCATTTTAAATTTCATTCTAAAAATATATATATACGGTTTCAAACCCCCGGACAATCGTTTCTAGATGCGATATGATACTTTATAGTATATACTGATAGATACAGGCTAATGAAGGGTTGTATCTTCCCTATAGGCCCGCCTGTTGATGCCAACAATTGATCGAAATGTGTTTTCTAGTCTTTGAAAAATTAATTTTCTTTAGCGAGATTTTGAAAAATTAATTTTCTTTAGTGAGATTTTGAAAAATTAATTTTTCTTTAGCGAGATTTGGAAAAATTAATTTTCTTTAGCGAGATTTTGAAAAATTAATTTTCTTTAGCGAGATTTTGAAAAATTATGTTTCTTTAGCGAGATTTTGAAAAATTATGTTTCTTTAGCGAGATTTTGAAAAATTATTTGTTTTTAGCGAGATTTTGAAAAATTATTTTTCTTTAGCGAGATTTTGAAAAATTATTTTTGTTTAGCGAGATTTTGAAAAAATTAATTTTTGTTTAGCAAGATTTTTAAAAAATAATTCTTCTTTAGCGAGATTGGTTAGTTTCAAAATTTCAAAAAATTTTGATCCAACATATTTCAAAATTTGATAATTTCGAAATGCAAAAAGTATCCTCTGCCACGGTGAATTTTGGATCCGCCACAGATAGCATGTTTTGAATAACGAAGTCTTAATAATTACAAGCCGGGAGACCATTTGCCGTCATGAAATTTCACCATTTTATGCAAATCGCTAACATTCTTGGCGACAATAGCCAGCTCACTTTGCTAGAGGGGGTTAAACATTTAGAGCTATGAATGCATGGGTTTTCGATGATTTACAAGCAAGGTTGAAAATTTTTTGTAGCGAGTGAGCCCCCGGGATTCCCTGTGCATACCGGCCCGCATCCTTTTGTGGCGGATGTTCTCGTTCGCTTTGTCGTGGAGGATCGAAAAATTTAGCTATCAACAACGCACCCTAGCATGGCCATCGGGGCCAGAGTTATTTATTGGGCCGTGTCGTTTTCTTGTACGACTGCAATACAGTAGGATTTGAATTTAGACCATTTGATTACTTAGGCTTATGCTTCGAATTAACACTCATTTTTACGCTTAGGTTTAGGCTTAGAAATATGCTTAATGTTAAGTTACGCTCGTAAAAGTAACATTGGGCCTTGCAATGCATATTCAAAGGGGGGTGGGTTGGGGTGGAGTTTCACTTTCTGCATACCCTATGCAATTAAAATAGCCAAAAAGTTCAGATCTTGACGACGTATTATATAACATAAAAAACTCGCGAGCGAAACGACCGAGAAACCAACTGCAATTTTAGTACTAAATCCCATGGATACCCAATGTTTCGTTTTGATCCCTGCTGTGGTCGTCGACGCCACGCGGTTCCGATCCACCAGGGTTAAACATGGCTTTATGCCACCGTTACGGTCAATCAAAAACTCGCTACCAGACATAGACGGGGTACATTTGATGATAAATACGACAGCCCAAAAATATCGTTACGGTATCATTTGTCATATAAACTGTGTGACAGTCGAGACAAAAAATAAACTTCAGTGTTCAAAATTGGTGATAAAAAATTAACCCAAAATTTTTTTAACCGATATTTTTTCTCCTAAAAACACCCAATTACACTTTGACACGACAAACTTACAAGCAAGGTTGAAAATTTTCTATGATGGTAAAACGTTTCTGATACAATTTTAGCACCTTTGTAGTCCCCCCGCAAAATTAGACGATCTATGACATTAAATACTGTCGAAAATGCGATTACCGGATGCGAGCCGTTTTTGTAGGACCATAGCCAGGCCATAAATTTGGTTCAGGAGGCTCATATACATGTGGTCTTCGTTGACTTACAAGCAAGGTTGAAAATTTTCTATAAATGCAAAACGTTTCTAATACAATTTTGGCACCTTTGTAGTTTCCCAGCAGTGGCAAAATCCTTCCATCCCGCGCTGCACAAATGGCCCATGTATAGCTGATGGCCTAACAGTAGGCATAAGCATATTCCTAATCCTACAGCCTCCAAGCCTACGACCAGATTGAAGCCTAAACCTAAACAAAGCTTTTCCGCGGCAGACAGAAACTACAAAGGTGCCACAACATTTACACTTTGCATAATGATTTTTAAATAAATTATTCACTTGTGATGTGTATCGAAAGTTTAATATTTCATCTTTGCGTTGCTTCTAAGTTCAAAGTTCAACGCGCCTCCTGCAGCCAAAGGCAACGCAGCCACCGCCCTGTCTCAGGTCCGGCCACACAGCCTAAAAACGGGGCGTCCAATGTGAAAACAAAAAAACAATGAATCTACGACAATTCGTCGCCCGACAACTTTACCGCTCAACTGTGTCCTAAAGCCTTTAAATAAATCTAAGAAAAATCCGAATCGTAATCTTAAGCCTAAGCGTAATAATGATGATCGACGAATTGTCAAGTCGATGAAATTTCGTATTACAAGTTGCCGGTCGGCGAGTTGCCGGGTGACGAATGGTCGAGCGCCAAATTGTCGGGCACCGAATTATCGGGCAACAAACTGTCTAGGGACGAGTTGTCGAGGGACGAGTTGTCGGGGGACGAGTTGTCGGGGGACGAGTTGTCGGGCGACGAGTTATCGGGCGACGAATTGTCGGTTTCCGAATTGTCGTGATACCAATACCATTATATTAATATTGCACATCATCTAAATAGTAAAATACACCATACTCGATTCCAATTTTAATTTCTGTCGGGGTCTTGAGCCAATACCACCGACCAGCTTGGAACAAAAAAAACAAAAATGACTTACTAACAGTAGCTAAACCAGCGATTCCAGCGTACTCAAAGTTTAGTTTGAACATAATATTTGGTTGAGTTGAACTGAACGGACAATTACACTTTTACAACATATTGAACGCGTTATAATGAACAAAACCAAGGCGATACGAACCAGGTTTCAGTTGAGTTTGAATTGAAAATAAGCTCATGAAGTACATTTTGTGATCGTTCAAAAATCATCGGATACGTTGGCAACTTGGCTCATGATTGGACGAATAAACCATGTTTAAGCTTCAAAGACCAATTAATAATTTCAATTAGGTATTTAATTGTTAAGCTCTATGAATCGAGTTATACTGTAATTAGATTAGCATTTACAGTTGGTTAAGCGGTTGCAGCCAATCCTAGCAACAGTGCCGGAGCAGGCTACGGTTCCAAACCAAAAAAATTCCAGGGTAGCAGGGTCGTTGCGATGATCAAAATATTTTTCAAATTTTTTGTATAAAACCTGGTTACGGTGGGGGCCGGTTTTTCGGGCGGGGGTCCACAAATGGGGGTATGGGGATGGCTGCTCCGGCCTTGCCTGACAACTCTTTACGTTACTCTGATTTAAGGTTCATATAATTTAGTTCGTCAAATAAATAAACGACAAACTGAACGAATTAAAGAATTTCCGTAATTTCAATACCGTTACCAGAATAATTGAACTGGAGTGAGCCGGCATGGAAAAGAACTGCAACAGATATTGGTTTATACCAGGCCCGTAGCCAGTTCAGCATACTAAAAGGGCGAAACAGTTTGTAGGACGAGAGTATACTCAGATTTTCGTTGACTTACAAGCAAGGTTGAAAATTTTTTTGCGATGGTATATAATTTTACCAGGGAAGACAAGAGCGTCCCGTGTTCCCATTGGATACGGATCCGGTTCTTACAATAGAATTGGCAAAACGTTAACCATCGGGCAAAGGAACAACGCTTAGCCAATCGCGGCCAGTTGTCTAAAAACGCTGCCGATTTGGGATCGTGCCAAATCAGTTATTGGACCATAACCCGTTAACCAGGAGTTTGACTGTAAACAATTGAACACAATTGGAACCAGTTCGGCAGACTGCGTCGAATGGTATATAATTTTGTAACTTTTTAGCACAAAATTTTGAATCGGGGGGACCTTGGTCGTTGGAGGGCACTTGTAAAAAATCAAACTTTCAAAAATTCAAAAATTGTGGTCAGGTGACCAGCGGCGGTTGTGAGAAGCTCAAATATGTAACAATTTTCAAAATCCAACCATTTCTGGCAAACACCGGCTGGGGTGAATAATCAAAAAGACCCCCCACACAATAAACCTATTTTATCACAGGGTTAAGTTTGAAAGCCAATTGATTACACGCTGAAAATGTCATCATAAAAAGGGTGCTTAGTACATATGCTCGAAGCGCAAATTTTCTACACATTTTTCTAGAAAACAGACCGAAACTTACAAATAAGGCAAAAAACACTTTCGTCGGCTCGGACCAATAGGGAGGGGTGCGCGTCCCATCGACCCCCCCCCGCCCATGCCTGGAGGAAACAAAACCGGAGCCGGAGGTTGACAAAAGTCGCCGGAACCGGAACCACAAACAAACTTATTGAATGATAGAACTTTTAGAAAAAATTCAGAAAATTTCGATACAGAAATTATTGCAATTTCTAACATAAACTGTACCTGTGCCGAAACCGGAGGTCGGTTTTCAGCCGGAACCGGAGGTCGGTTTTCAGCCGGAACCGGAGGTCGGTTTTCAGCCGGAACCGGAGGTCGGTTTTCAGCCGGAAGCGGAGGTCGGTTTTCAGCCGGAACCGGAGGCTGATGTCCCGGTTTGTGCGCTGATAACCAACTACTGACAATTCTTACATAAGCATTTTAAACCAGAATGTATGAAAAAACGAAACCTGACAATGAATTTAAAATACGCATATGTGACCTGCAGTTAAAAATGTTTTTTTCTGCAGTTAAAGTTTGTCTTACAAATTGCATCTGCAATTTTAATTTGTCTGAATGATAGCAAGAAAAATTGTTCAAAAATCAAGTATAAAAATTTCATTAAGCAATAGCGGTTAATGTAAAGAACAGGGGCGGGGAACAGTATTATAAGCATATTCCTAAGCCTACGCCTAAGCGTAAGACTGAGCATATTCCTAAGCCTAAGCGTAAGAATGAGCATATTCCTAACCTAAGCCTAAGTTTAAGAATGAGCATATTGCTAAGCCTAAGCCTAAGCGTAAAAATGAGCATATTTCTAAGTCCAAGCCTAAGCGTAAAAATGAGCATTTTCCTAAGCCTAAGCCTAAGCGTAAGAATGAGCATATTTCTAAGCCTAAGCCTAAGCGTAAGAATGAGCATATTCCTAAGCCTAAGCCTAAGCGTAAGAATGAGCATATTCCTAAGCCTAAGCCTAAGCGTAAAAATGAGCATATTCCTAAGCCTAAGCCTAAGCGTAAGAATGAGCATATTCCTAAGCCTAAGCCTAAGCGTAAAAATGAGCATATTCCTAAGCCTAAGCCTAAGCGTAAGAATGAGCATATTCCTAAGCCTAAGCCTAAGCGTAAAAATGAGCATATTCCTAAGCCTAAGCCTAAGCGTAAGAATGAGCATATTCCTAAGCCTAAGCCTAAGCGTAAAAATGAGCATATTCCTAAGCCTAAGCCTAAGCGTAAGAATGAGCATATTCCTAAGCCTAAGCCTAAGCGTAAAAATGAGCATATTCCTAAGCCTAAGCCTAAGCGTAAGAATGAGCATATTCCTAAGCCTAAGCCTAAGCGTAAAAATGAGCATTTTCCTAAGCCTAAGCCTAAGCGTAAGAATGAGCATATTTCTAAGCCTAAGCCTAAGCGTAAGAATGAGCATATTCCTAAGCCTAAGCCTAAGCGTAAGAATGAGCATATTCCTAAGCCTAAGCCTAAGCGTAAGAATGAGCATATTCCTAAGCCTAAGCCTAAGCGTAAAAATGAGCATATTCCTAAGCCTAAGCCTAAGCGTAAGAATGAGCATATTCCTAAGCCTAAGCCTAAGCGTAAAAATGAGCATATTCCTAAGCCTAAGCGTAAAAATGAGCATATTCCTAAGCCTAAACCTAAGCCAAGCAAAAAATTTGTCTAAACCTTAAGCTTTACTCTATTGCAGTCCCAGAGAAAAACGTTCCGCCCCTGATCTTTGCATGGGCCGTAATCGCTATAAATCAAAGGCTTTTTAAGTGACGGGGGCTACACTTAAATTGTTTGATGTGATTTTAAACGTTTTTAAACGGTGTTCTCTCGTTTTGACTTATGCGACAATTTTAATTCCAATCAAACAACATTAAATTTAAATTAATGTGGATATCAAGGCTTGGAACAAAGTTAAAATTGGTTTTGCAAAAAATTTCATTTATTGCACTGGTCTGACTTGGCCAGACGAATTAATGTCTGGAGGCGCGGGTCAACTGGGTTTATCCAGTGGTGAAGCAGGCTAGAGTGGGAGCTCAAAATTCTAGGGTGGGAGCCCAAAATTGTAGGGTGGGAGCCCAAAATTCTAGGGTGAGAGCCCAAAATTCTAGGGTGGGAGCCCAAAATTCTTGGGTGGGAGCCCAAAATTGTAGGGTGGGGGGCCTTTTGCGATAATCAAAATATTTTTTCGAATTCTGTTGAATATTAGCAGCTATTTTTTGTTTAAAATTTTGTTAGGGTAGGGGCTCTTCGCTAGGGTGGGGCTTCCATATGGGGTGCATGGGAGGTGGGAGGATGGTCCGGCCCTCGGTTTATCTGTGTGCTTTTTGAAAGTAATAAAAATAATTAAAACATCCCCTCCAGTGAACAAATAAAATATATTTTTCAGCGATAAACTTGACTCTTGTACACTTACCTCACATTCAAAGCTAAGGCTAAGGCTTAGGCTTAGGCATAGGTAAGTCTTTCCTAAGCCTAAGCCGAAGCGTAAATGTGGTAAACAAAACGGGTAAACGAACCATAACCTATATATAACACCGTCATTGCAATGTCAGATTAGCATATGACACAACAAACTGGTCTTCATAACTTGACGCAAGCTCAAATAAATAATAACAAATCACAGAAAAGATGATGTGGTCAAACACCAACCAACGCCTGGAGAGGTAAACAGAAAGAACCAGTGAACCAACTGAGTCATTGATTTAACCTAAACTTTACGGGAAATTAACCAATATAGGAAAGGTTTTTGTGTCTTATACATAGGCCATATTATAAATTCAGGGTGCAACCGGAATTCCGGTTCGCTGTAGGGAAATCCGGTATTTTTCATTATCCGGTTCTGGTAAAAAATCCGGTATTTTTTTCCCGGGATTTTCCTGTGTTTTCGGTATTAAAATTGATTTTCGTTCGAAAATTTAAGAAAACTTGGCATCTTATTCTAACTTATTTTTCTAAAATTGTCTGAGCATGTATTGGCAAAATTTTCAATTTGTGTCATACTTTATAATTGATCGAACGTTTCCAGCTACTGCATTTGTTTTAGGATATTGGTATCCTAAACGGTGTTTTTACTCCGTTAAAACAGATAAAACAGCGTTAAAACGAATTTTTGGGTAACAACAATTTTTCGATTCCTGGTTCTGGTATTTTTTAATTTTCCGGTTCCGGTATTTTATAAATCCGGTTGCACCATATATATAATATAAATTTTAATTTTCGCTATAATTTCGTAAGGACAAGCAGTACTATTTATAATAACAGCTAATTAACTTAACGCCTAAGCTTAAGCATTTGCTATGCGATAACGAAAAAACATTACATTGAATATTAAGTTTGAGTTGCTTTTTACGAATTAATATTTCGCAACGAGTTTACGCTCTCATAAAATGAAACTGTTGAACTCAATATTCGACGACTAAAAGTTCGCTAAAATCACTGTCATCCCATGGATATTTATTCCATGCTCGGCTTTGAAACTTTAACGGCATGTTTGCAATATTTGACAAAATCACAAGCTTAAACCAGGCTGTAAAAATAGATTGCGGTCGCTAGAAACTTCACAGTCCACTTCAGACCATGCACCATTAATAAACTTGAACCAAACTTCGCATCGAACCACCAAAAAAATAATAGATTTGTCTTAATATTGAACAGCGCCGGGCGAGTCACTCGAAACCAAATTTGGCCCACGCCCGTAGCCAGCTCACCTTGCTAGCGGGGTCTGATAACGTTTCAGGACTGGCATACAAGGGTTTTCGTTGACTTATAAGCAAGGTTGAAAATTTTCTATTGGGGCCAAATTTTTTCCAATGTGGGTCTGAACCTCCCTAGGCTACGTTACCATTTTTGCCTAAGAAAGCTTTAATGCTAACGATGTTTTCTTTCGAATTAGTTCAGATGGCATTGTGGTTTGGCCACAATAAATGACAACTGGACACTGTTATGTAATAATTCGGACCATTTCAAGCCAAACAGGAAACATATCCAGGGATGAATCTTGGGGGGGTCGTTGGGTATATAACCCCCCGTCATACTAAACAATTGTGAAATACGGCGAAATTTCTTCAAATGGGACAGCATCAATCGAATATATGCGTCAAAGTACCAGTTCAGTTTACAAAAATATCAATCATTGACCCCCCTAAAAAGTTGTTCAACATCTGTCCGTGACATGAATAATGTGTTTAGTAATGAAATGTAACAATGAAATTGACTTCACTCGAGCGGAAATTTGAAAACTACAGCAGTAAATTTGGTTTCTAAAATATAGAATTGCCAGACAATGCAGATAAATGATGGATACATCCGATTCAAAGTGGCCTCAATAGAGTATTTGTTCAATTTATTACAGTTTACATACCTTAGATTTTGAAACTTTAATACTATAGCGTTTGCGTTTAAGCATAATATATCCTCAAATTATAGCGTGAGATGAATAAACAACCGTATTAAAAATGGCTAACAAAAATTTAGCAAAAATACGTCGTACATGTGCTTTTTTCAACGTTGGGTTGACGTTCAATTAGGCATTGCGATTTTCGTCGAAGTAGTAGAGTTTATAATCTGGTCAAAAATGTTTTTGCCACTATATATAAATAAAATAAATAAAAGAAATATAAATAAATAAAATAAATATAAATAAATAAAATAAATATAAATAAATAAATATATATTTATATATATAGTGTTCAGTTTAAAATAGTCATTGCCAGGATGGCATTACACTGGCAGATCGTATATATAAATAAAATAAATAAATAAAATAAATAAATATAAATAAATAAAATAAATAAATACATATTTATATATGTAGTATTCAGTTCAAAATAGTCATTGCCAGGATGGAATTACAATGGCAGATCCAAAAACGGACCTCCAAGGCATTAGCTTCCTTAGCTTCGTCGTCAACAGAGATTAAAACTAAAATTTTGTATTAAGATTTCGTACTAAATTTACGACCAGCTTCATCATAGTTTCAGGTGAGAACTGTAATATAGAACGCGTCGTTCCCATGACAAATTTCTGGATTCGCCATTTGTGTCATTACAGCTTACCGCACCAGGGATTATTTTTGTCTTGGAATACCTAATTTTCTATCGTTCTGAAAATTTTCACCAATTGTAGTGACGTGTGCACGTAGCAGGACGGGGCTATGGGGTCATTTGTAAATTAATTAAGCAACGGGGACTACAAAGGTTTTGTGAGTCATTGAAAACCCTTGTATACCCCACATGAAATTTTTTTTAGCCCATTCTCCACTAACAACGGGAGCAGGCCACACTGAAAAAAATGGTGAGTTAAATTGACGCTCTCCGAAATAGACTTTTCCTGACTACACATACTGAGTCAAATTCGACTCCGCCAGAGTCAAATTCAACTCAATGAGCGATTCAGTGAATCGAATTTGACTCTGGCGAAGTCGAATTTTGACTCATTTTGTGTAGTCAGGGAAAGCCTATTTCGGAAAGAGTCAATTTGACTGACCTTATTTTGCCGCGCACAGGCGGCCTGTGAGTACTGAATAATTATAAATTTGCTAAAATATCGCTTGTCAGACAAAGCGTTTCCAAAACAACCTTTTCAAGCGGGTAAGTGGTTACTAATCAGTTCAAATTTTTGAACGGCAAAAACATCGGTTGAAATTTTACAATATTTACCAGGTTGATTGACTTTAAATAACCCTGTCGGCATATCTGCACGTAAGTGTATGTTAAGAAAATGTTGCCATGCCTGTGCACATATACCGGTATAAAGAAGTTGTTGCAACGACCACGTAGTATAGTGGTAGCATGCTTGGCTGAAGCGCAAGACGGCAGAGGTTGAATTCCCGGCGTGGTCATTAACTTTGGACAAAACTTCAATCAGGGGTTGTGCAGACCGTATAGTACCAACAAAACCCAAACGTTGCGAGCGATAAGTTACTCTTTTACAAACGCAGCAGAAATTCTCAAGATGTAATGTAATTGAATATATGCATTACAAACCTGTGTAAACATTTTGTTTATTGCACGCATTCATTCTAAACAAAAATATACTGTTTATATGTCTTAATTTGATTTTTAAGATAAAAAGAAGAAAAAAACTTAAAATAGTTTGATTGGCGATAATTTAAGAGATAAATTGAAACATTTCAAAAATCGAATAACAAATAATCAAATTTGACACATCTCTGATTGTACGAAGAGAATTAAAATCAATAAATTTGCAAAAATATCCAGTTTACTACACACTAATGATTATGTTGAAATTTCAAGACTCGTACTTTCTTAATTTTTCAAGACTTAAATGCATTGCATTTTAGACTCGTTAACACATTCTGAGCTGATCTAATTTTGGGTTAGTTGATTAATTACGTAACTCAAAATGAGTTCAATCAATTCAGAATTCTGCGTTCTGAAAGCCCAAATTCAGTGCTCCCTCCTCTTAGTGGATTCAACTCAGTCTGAGTTAAAATCATCTCATTGAAGTTGTCAGTGTGACTATTCTGAACGACACCTTATAATAAATATTTGAAACTGTGCCCCCTTCGAAACGTGTCTACAATCACAACAATAATAACTCAAAACACATCAGCCCCCCTTTCCGTATCCGCAGCCATGAAGGTTCCGGAGGACGTCCGGGAAGATTTTTTGGGCTCCTAAAAAATTTTCAACTTTGCGTGTAAAGTCAACGAAAACGTTTGTATGTCCCTGCTGAAAATTTTCTAGCCCCTCCTAGCAAGGTAAACCTGACTACCGTCCGGTCGTTATAAACTGTAAATTTCAAGTCACTCGCAATATATTATATATATATTTGCCTTTTTAAGTCAACAATGCATATATAAATCGCTCACTTAAAAGTGGTTATTGTTACACGGCTACGTTGTATCTCGACCCCCCCCCCCTAAAACCTCAAAAAATTAACAGGGAACGCATCGTATTTTTCTCACACAAGGGCCATGCCACAAAAATGCACCCCACAAAGACTTTCGCTAAACCGGTACTCATCGTCGCCAAAGGCGTAAACCAGAGTCTCAAAATAAATCGATATTTAAACCATTTGATGATGTTTCTTTTCGCTAAAAGAGGGTGCTACCGCAGCCAAAAAACGATGCTTTTTGACAAGCCGTATTCACACAGCTATTACCCTCCCCCCGAATATTGCTGGCAAAGAATGAATATTTTTTTCAACAACTACCCCCCGCTCTGAAAATATTCAATTTTTCAAATCGCTCAAAATCAAAGTGTAGGTACAATTTTTTTTGGGTGCTGTCAAACTTAAAAGTACAGTTAAACGGTATTTTTGTGTATTTCAGTTTGAAACGTGGACCCATATGCCCGTATGCTGTTGTGGTTCAAAAATTTTACACACATTTCTAAAGTCTAAAATATAGGTATATTGACAAATTTGGAACAATTGTATACCGTTTCGTCGATGACGTCATCGGACGGTAATAGTGACAGGTTTCAGATTTACCCGGCGATTTTATTGGTTGTTGATGACGTGAAAAAAACAACGAAATTGCAGTTTTGCTAAATTAGCAAATTAAACTTTTTGCTGCACTAAATTGTACAAACGCCTACGAAATACGTTTTTTAATTTGAAAACTTGCCATCCAACAGTGTCGTAAAGCCTACTAATAAATCTAAGCATTATGCTAAGCCTAAGTTTCAGCTTAAAGCATACACTGTAAATTCCAGTGAGTTGATTGTAACTCAGAATGAGTTGAATCACTCAGTCTGAGTTAGGACTATCCGAACTCATAACTCTGAGTTGATTCAACTCATTCTGACTTAAGCAACCAACTCTCCCGGAATCAACTCGACTTAGAGTGAGAATCAGCTCAACTCAGAGTGAGTTAAAGTTGACTGTTATTAACTCAGAAATAACTAACTTTCCTTCTGACTTGATTAATTAACTCATTGGAATTTACAGTGGAGTGACGGTCCACGAATTGTCGATTGGATGAAATTTTGGATTACAAGTTGTCGGGCGACGAATTGTCGTGAAACCGTAGTTTACTCCCGTAAATATCTTATTTAACTCGTTTAGAAGTTCTTACTCGATCTTTCAATTGAATGCAATTTCATAAGTGTAATGTTGTTAAGTGTTGTTGATTGTTGTAACAATAATTGGTTAAGCAGAGATAAATACTGGCAGCGAGATTTATGGCAGGGTGGCAACAAAGGTTCGGATTTGGATTCGGCAAAAATTTGTGGTTCCGATTCGGATTCGGTTGCGAAAAAGCTGAATCCAAACGCCGAATTCAACAATGTTCAGCTATATTTGTTTCAGTTTTAAATTATAAAAATTTTAAATAACTTGTTATATTAATAAAACATTTTTGTTTTTCAGGGCACAAATCTTAAAACTGAGGTCGGCCACGAAAGATATTAACGTTTAAAAGTTATGCGGCTGGCATTGCGTTGATATTCTGAAACAAATTACAGATATATCTGAAATTGGCAACATGTAAGATTCGTATTCGGATTCGGCAAATTAGCAATGGATTCGATTGACAAATCGTGGATTCAGTGCCACCTTTAGGGTAAACATGCTCAAAATGGGTGTACTCCGCGCAAAAGGGTGTAACCCCGATTCTTATTTGTTAGCAATTGCAAGGGTCATGTCCTCCATGACCTTTCCCGTCAGCTTAACCCCTGCACGGTGGAAATGTAGGTATCAGGCGTCAAAAAATTTATCGTCTACTATAGTCATCCGAATAAGAAAAGAGACTGATATTTATTTTACCTCTCCAAAAAGGTATTCTCTTGTTTATTCGGTTACGGATTGTTATTTAATTTTAATTCAATAAAGTTGGATCCAACACACTTCTTTGTTATATCCTTTTCTATTCGAAAAAAACACACTTGTTCCAATGCATTTCTGTTAATGATTGCCATATCCGTAGAACATTCGTCTGCAGATCGGGGGTTCCTTGGTTCAACTCCGAGTTCCCCCCCCTAGTGTTTTTCATTTTTTTTTCCGAATTTAAAGTTTATTGTCTAAGTATGATATATTTGAGCTGTCTAGGTCATTCTTCTGCTTTGATTTATTTTATGGACTCTTAATAAAGACTTATGGACTCTGTCCACTAACAGACTACAATACGGATACAGATTCCTATTGATTGGGACTCACGATAGTAACCCCGTATTAGTTTGGTCAGTACAGAGTAAGAACATAGAAACTTTGAAAGTTTTAGTGCAAGATACGATAGTTGTGTAGTTAAAAAGCCACAGTATACGTTTCAAGCAAGAGGACATAATACGCGTTGCGTTTTTGTCCGACCCCCTTATTTAGAGAGTGGGATGAGTCGTTGTCACATGCAATAACCCTAAATTATACAATAAACGAATCATTTTTGTTGCCGCATACATAAAGTGTCATGGCTCGCACAGGTTGTACCCGTCCTCTAAATAAAGAAGGCGTAGGGCAAACCGTAACGCGTGCCTGGCAGATTCTTTTCTACACAGAATGTACCCAGTTGCATACACTTGTTAAAGTACTGTATTGACCCGAATAAGAGGGGGTCCTCATTTTGAGTCCTGATCAATAGGAGTCTGTATCCCTAATAAGAGTCCGTAAACGGATAGAGTCCCTAATCCATAATTAGAGTCCATAAATGACAGTTATTCCAAATTATAGCGCATAAATGACTCCAGGAACAAATAAAGTTGAGTTCGAAACTTAAAGCGTACTTAAGTTTTGAAAGTAACAATCCAAAGTATAACCTTGCATTATCGCTGAAGCGTTTGATGCAAGGCAAAAAACGTTTAATTCAACGGATAGTTGCAATACCGAATATATCAGTAACGAAGGACGGCGGAGGGCGGGTTAAACATAAATAACAGTCCGTAATAACAAGTGGGTGGTACCCTTTGGAGACGCCAAATAAATATCAGTCCCCCGCTCTTATTCGGATCACTACAGTATGCATAATCCACTTTTGGTTTCAGCTACTGCTAAGAAACTTTATAACATGCCTATGCTTATAATATACTAGTGCCTGGACATAACGGGCGAACAAAATAACTGCAATATTTGCTGGTACTCAAATTTTATAGCCAAACTTACGGATCAGGGTTCAGGTAAACCCAAGAACCTTTTTCCTTAATTAATTGTTTTGTCGAAAAACCTCATAAACAGCTGTTATTGACCACGAAACATTGAAAAATAATTACAGAACCAGGGGGTGTAAAGGGTGATGGTGGTCTTGTTGACTGCGTGCGGCAGCCGAACAATATTTTTGCAACGTTAAAACGGTTAATTAATATTAAAATCAAGATTAGTTTATATTTTAGCCAATAAATCAACACGCAACACCGGTAATAGCTTATCATACAGTCCAAGTCCTCAAACGGTGAATAATAACTTAAAAGTTTGGCCAGGTTTTTGTGGTTCAAAATCGGGTTGGGTTTTGACTTTATAAGGCAAATTGATTCACAAATATTTCTGGCAAACAAAAACCTGGCAACGATTGAACTGTGAACGAAATAATATGTTTAATGATAAAGCAAAAGTAAACCAGAAAATGGTGGTGTGGGGGGTGTGTGACGCCACCGTTGGATTTTTAGTGGACTTGGCTGCGTCGACGTACAGAATGGAATGTTTTAGTGTTTCGGAACGAAAATTGCCAAAGATTTTGGTTTTGAAAGTTGAAAATTGTACCGAACAACAGAAACAATATATTTGGTCAAATTACTAAATGTTCGTTGTTTAACTGGTATTTTTCGTGGGTCAACACCCGTTTACTAAAACTGGTTATTAATACAGATTACAATTTATGGTTTTAAATGCAATTAATATCATTTCGGCCCATGTTACTTTAAGGAGCGTCTAGGTTTCTGGTGTGTCTATAAAAGAATACGTTTAGGTACTAGATTACATTTTTTTGCTTACGCTTAGGCTTAGGATTACGCTTACTCTACTGTTACGCGCCTTAAAGTAACATTGGCCATCATTTCTATACTGCAAAAAACAGCTGAAATATAAATTTTAACGCTTCGAAAAACTTAACTTTTGGATCTAGTGAAGTTTTCAAAGTTGCTCTCTAAAAACTTAAACTGAAATTATAGCTTAACTAGACTTGAATATCAGTTTAAGTAAAACTTAAATGGCTGGACGGACTAACTAAATTAGAATTTTAAGTTTTGCTTACACTAACGTGTTTTTAAGTTTAATACGAGTTTAAGTAAACTTATTTTTAGATTAAGTAACAAGTGCAGCCGTGTATCTAAGAGTTCAATAAGTTTAGCTTAAACTGAAAATATTTAAGATGTGAAATGAGTTGTTTAAGCGCAAACCTACCTGTTAGTTTAAATAATCTAAAAAGTTAGTTTAATACTGGTGGATTAGCTTTAGCTTAAATCAAGTTAGTTTAAGCTTTTAGAGAGTGGTTTTACTGATCGAAACGCCAGGCAATTTTTAGGCCACTCCCTTGCAAGTCAGGCCTGTATCCAGCTCATCTTGCTAGGTTAGGCTAAAAAATTTTCAGTGGGAGCATACAAGGGTTTGCGATGACTTATCCAACCATGGTTTAAAATTTTCTCCAGGGGCCAAAACTTTTTCAGGAGAGGGGCTGAAGTTTACCCAGTCCCCTCTGACTGCGGGCCCGGTAGAACCGAGAGGTTAGGGCCACTACGCACGGGTTCGTAGATGAATGCTTATATACTTGACAAACGAGTGAAACAATATTTGGTTCCTAGAACGTTGTGAGTTGAAATCAATACCAGTGAGCGACTCAATTTTGAAATATCTCTACAAATTGAACAGCTTACAATGACTGGCTAACGTTTCAATTAAAAATTCTAAAATTGTTTCGATGAACTACAACCACCAGCTTAATAGTTTTGAATAAAACATGTTCCAGAGCTGTCCCAGTTATTACGTGAAACTTCGCATTAATCGACTTAAAAAATTTTCACAAATTTTTTTGTTTTCGTTACGAAAACAAACAAATTTGTGAAAATGCAAAACTTCGGTTTTACAAAAAAATTAATAAAATTTCATAACACAAAATATGAATTTTGATGGCTGGTGCAAAATTTTTGAGTCTGCCGCTGCACCGTCCGTCACCGTAGCGTTATCGTACTTACACACGTATGATACGATACCGTACAGTGCCGGACAGCGACGGACGGAGACGGACGGCGACGGACGGAGACCGACGGCGCCGGACGGAGACGGACGACGCCGGACGGAGACGGACGACGCCGGACGGAGACGGACGACGCCGGACGGAGACGGACGACGCCGGACGGAGACGGACGACGCCGGACGGAGACGGACGACGCCGGACGGAGACGGACGACGCCGGACGGCGCCGGACGTCAACAAAAGTATAGCGCAAATCCTAAAATGTCACATTTTAAGAATGTTTCGCAGTGTTAAACAAAGAATGTGAAAAGCTGGAAACGTAATACGGCTGTTGAGATCTGAGAGTACAAATGTAACTTGATACCGGCTTATGGCCAGGAAACAAGGTTCTATATGAATGAATTATGGAGTATCTTGTGTCTGGGTACTGCGTACCAGGGGCATCCGCAGAAAATTCTACATGGGGGGAGCATAGAAAATTTTTTTGGGGGGGTCCATTGCAATTTAAAATTGTTCACTTTTAGACCGAGTCTATTTGTGATGGACTAGCCAAATTTGGGGGGGGGGGCACGGCCCACCAATGCCCTCCGTACGGACGCCCTTGCTGGGTTCAGTGAAATGTCAACCCAAAAAACGTGAGTTACACAAATGGTGAACACAGATTGCAGTGCCGGAGCAGGCTATGATGGGTTCCACTCCAGAAAATTCCAGGGCAGCGGCCCCTTGTGATGACCGAAATATTTTTAAAATGGTGAATTTTTCCATTTTAAATGCCTACCCTAGTTGAATATTAAGGGCTATTTTGTGTTTAATACCTTGTTATGGTGGTGGCCCTACTTTGGGGTGGACCTCAAAATAGGGGGCAGGGGGGTTGACAGCTCCGGCTCTGACTGAATCGACAAAGAAGCTTTGATATATGGCTATGTTTTCATTTGGACAAAACTCAATGGTGTGCAAGTATTTAAATAATATACAAGAAACGGACAGTGCAGCGCATAAATGACTCCAGGACCAAATAATTTGAGTTCGAAACTTTAAAACGTAAGTGCTTAAATTTCGAAAGTACATTCCTAAGTATAACCTTGTATTATCGCTCAAGCTGTTGACACAAGACAAATAAACGTTTAATTCAACGGATAATTGCAGTACCCGATATATATCAGTAACGAAGGGCAGCGGAGCGTGGGTTGAAAATGAATAACAGTCCGTAACCGAATTACAAGTGGGGTACCCTCTGGAGAGGCCAAATAAATATCAATCAGTCCCCCCTCTTATTAAGTTGTCGGAGTCGACGAAATCTGAGGTGAGCACCCCCTTCTGGCTACGAGCCCGATCTTACCGAACATCATAGCGTAGGACGAAGGGAGATTATAGAAATTTTCAGTCGTAAAATGACTTTCTGCTTAAATTTTGTTTCTATGGTATAGAATAACGTTGCGGCAACATGAGCTTACCTTTGCTGTGTGTATAAGTTTCCACTTAACTCACTACGGACGCAAATGTTACACAGTTGGGCTAATGTAAAGACAGGGGCGGAACAGTATTATAGGCATATTCCTAAGCCTAAGCAAAACAAAAAATATTCCACAGATTAAGCTTACTCTTTTCTAGTCACACAGAAAAACGTTCCGCCCCTGATCTTTACATGGGCCTACAGTTGCAATAAATTTCGTTCCGGCTCGTAGCCAGAGGCAGGTCACGCGGGGGCTTAGCCCCCCTGATAAATGTTTGCTTCCCTTAAAAATTTTTTAATCTTGCTTGTAAGCTTTCAAAAACCCTTGTATTCCACTCTTGAAAATTTTTTAGCCTTTCCTATTAACAAGGTGAGTTCAGGCCCGTAGCCAGCTCACCTTGCTAGGCATACTAAAAATTTGTCAAGAGTTGCATTCAATGGTTTTCAATGAATACCAAGCAAGGTTGAGCACTTTTAGGAGGGGGGGCGGGGGCAAAATTTTTGAGAAGGGCTGAGCCCCACCCCCGGGCCCCATTTTGGCTACGAGCCCGGGTGAGTTGGCTATGGGTGTGGTTTCGTTGCAAAAATTTGTTTGAATACCGTTTTGGATTTCGTTCGATGATACATTATCCGTAAAATGGTTAACTTATACGTGACATTCGGATGCAATATGACGCGTTTTTACAATTAAGGTCAAAGCTGTCATATACAACTGTCAACAATTCACTGTAGATTCCCCCCCTGAACAATGATTTCACACGAGGCTTTTTTTTGTTTTGAACTCTCCGTGGGGTGAAATTACGACGGTGGTTATGGAAAACATTGGGTATGGAGTGGGCGGTCGCAACACTGAATAAGACTTAACACTAAACAGCTCCGGCCCCTATGTATAGAACAGAGGCCGTTAGTCGGCCTATGTATAGAACAGAGGCCGTTAGTATAAGATTTAACCATAGGTTTTAGAATACTGTTGAGCGACAAAGTTTCGAGCGACAAATTGTTCACAGATTCGAACGAAGTATTCAAAAGTCAAAAGTTTACATTTTTGAACCAGTTCGCTGTTTTGCTCGCCGCATATTTTGCCATACCATTTATGCGAACGGCTTATATACACATGTAAAACAAATTATGAGAAAAATCTTACAAAAAGCCTAATCTGTGTATTAATCATATCCTGGCTGCTACCCCAAAACGGACATTAAGTAATGAAAATGATGAAAATATTAAATTTTAAAAACTACATTTAATAGTTTCAACGCTTTTATCGCAAAAAACGAAACCGTATCCGCAATTGCGTTATACCAACTCAAATACAATCACAATTACGATTATGGCGTTTGGCTGGTTTGGAACCGCAAGGGTCTCTATAACCTGTGAAATTGCAAAAATTTGCTAAAAAATACAAACAAATTTGCAAAAAAAAACTGCAAAATTTATTATCCCCTGATATTTACATTGAGATCAGTTTAGGCAGGGTTGTTGGCCGGAAAAAAATTACCGGGAAAATGTTTTTTAATTTTTTTCGAGGAGGGTGGAAAAAATTGAAAAATATTAAACGATTCTTAAACATAATTTGCAACTAAATGTGATATAAAATAACGTTTTTAGGTGACATGTAACTAACTTTCATGCAACACATTAATACAGTAACCGTGTGTGTATGTACACCAGGACTCACTAAATGTGCGAAAAGAGCGAAAATTGCAGCATATGAATATATAAATGGATTTCAGAATTAAAGCATTGCCAGAGTTTAAATGTAAAAATATATGCATCTTGTTCGATTAGTTCACCAAGTTTTGTCGATATACTTATAAAAACAAGTGTGACTTGTTTAGCTCGCTCCTGTCATAAAATGCTTAGTAATTTTGCTCCAAATGCGACTATTAGATTATTGCGAGCTTAGTTTTAAATCAATATCACTCAAAATAGCGTTCAGATTTTCCTAATTGTCTCAGATCAGAACTATATTCATTTAAAAAAATTTAAAAGCTGATGCAAAAATTTCAGGATTTAAATTTCAAACCTCTCAGCCATTTTTTATTCAGACAGGCCCCGTAGCCAGGTCACCTTGATGGGAGAGATAAATATTTTTCAAGAGAGGCATACAAAGGTTTTCGATGACTTACAAGCAAGATTGAAAATGTGCCAGGCGGCTAATAGTCTTCGAGGGTTACTGAGCTCACCGTGGCCCTTCTTGGCTACGGATCCGCATTTGGGTATCTAAAGCGTCACACACCATTTGACTATTTGTACAATTATTCATCTTGGTCAAACACTCCCAATCAGGTTTATTAATATATCACACGAAATTTGTGGTCAGACTCTGAATCGGTTACTTTTACAGGAAGTTCAAAACCAGTATCCGGCACGTTACGCTAGCTCGCAAAAAACTTTTAGATGTAGCTACTCTATTGACCCGAATAAGAGGGGTTAATAAGAGGGGGCGGGACCCCATTTTGAGTCCCGATCAATAGTCCAAAGCCGATATTCTAAAATCTGTGTAACACCTATTTCCTGTAGGCGATAGGTCTTGTAACATTTGAACCAGTGAATGCTGACGCTCAAAATTCAGCACATTTTTCGCATTTAATTTGCTCTAACTCCTGTACCAAAGTTGAGTTCCGCAACTGCAATAGTTAGCGAGTTTTAAAACCTATTACTAACTGGTGATAGTTGCTATACACATTTGAGAATATGTGCTCAGAATTGAAATTCTGACTGAACACAGTTAGCCAAATATTGTCAACTTCGACAACACCAAAAAAACTGGCTGCCGCAAACACCAAACAGGTAGCAAAGACTCAAGGTAACAACGGGAACAACTTACGCAAAACAATTAAACATTTCTGGTTCGTCAAAAACCGTTTGAGGCATAAAATAAATGAGTTCGGGTGTGTTATTTTGTAGCTTCGCTAATAAATGTTAAACGTCAAAAAGTGAAGCGAAAAAAAACAACCGAATACAAGCTCGTAGCCAATGAACGAGGCCAAGGGGGACATATCCCCAAATGGAATAATTGTGTCTCACCCTCCTAGAAAATTTTCAACCTTGCTTGTAAGTCAACGAAAACACTTGCATGCTCGTCTTAAAAACTTTTTAGCCCCCCCCCCCAAGAAGGGGAGCTGGCTACCCGGCCTGACCGAATACATTATTTTTTAAATTTGCAACCGAATTTTGTTAGAAATGCGAATTTCAAGACTGTATTGGTTAATTGTCACAGTGCCACGGCTAGCGCTTTCTCCTTAACCCATAAGAAAGGTCGCGTGCCATCAGGGGTCCCCACGCCGAGTGACTGGGTATATGTTTTCGTCATATTCGCAGAACATTAGTTATATTCCGATAGTTGTAAAAATTTCAGACGGTCTATAATACATCGAATCTGCTGGAGGCTGCAAAATATCCTCGAACTGAATAATAATTAAATTGTTTCGGGTGCCCCGGTAAACAACAGTCAGTAGACCGCGGTAAGTTACACATGGCCTTACTGAATCATACAGCGGCTGTCGATGGATCTTATGGAGGCCTCCGTTGCTCGCACGAAAGGGCCGACCTCGCGAGGCGTATAACCTCGGCCCCATCAATTGTTTACAGAAATACTGGGCTATTTTACACATTTTGCTGCATTTAAGGTTGAGGATTCGATTTTTCCCACATTCAAGGATCAGGCTTAGCCTGATGCAAAGGCTCCTGAAAAAGTTTCGGTAAGCTTACACCTATCGTAAGCCTGATAAGCCTAAGCTAAAGCCTACGCCTTTGCGTAAATGTGGACAAAGCCTAGCAGAGATGGAAATGCAAAAAATATTCAGAAGTGCTACTGCAACTCATTTTTGCAACGCTTAAGCTTAGGCTTAGGCTTAGGAACTCATTTTTGCAACGGTTAGGCTTAGGTTAAGCACTCATTTTTGCAACGCTTAAGCTTAGGCTTAGGCTTAGGAACTCATTTTTGCAACGATTAGGCTTAGGCTTAGGCTTAGGAAATCATTTTTGCAGCGATTAGGCTTAGGCTTAGGAAATCATTTTTGCAACGCTTAGGCTTAGGCTTAGGAATGAATTAGTTAATTTCCAAATTTATCACAGTTTTAATTTTTGACATTTTTGCAGTTAAACTCAATTAATGTTTCCAACATTTAAACTGGCTCAGATGAATTACCACCTTTTCAGGTAAAAAATTTACAATATGGCGTTTGAACACTGTAAATTCCAGCGAGTTGATTTTAATTCAGAATGAGTTGAATCACTCAGTCTGAGTTAGGACTACCAGAACTCACAATTATAAGTTCATTCAATTCACTCTAATTTAAATCATCAACTTTCCAGGAGTCAATTCAACTCATTATGACAGTCAACTCAGCTCAAAGTGACTATAAAGGTGTGCTGTTGTTAACTCAGAAACAACTAACTTTCCGTCTGAATTGCTTAATAAACTTATTGCAATTAAAGTGAACGCATGGAAATAATTGTTTATAAGTAATTACTTCAGATATTACTTTCCAAAATTAATTACATTTAATTGTTGTTCAACGATAAAACATGAATTATTCAAATATTTTTAAGGTGGTAAAAAAGAATTTGCTGCGAATGATTGAAATGTGTTGCTAAGAACCATAAAACGCGAGACAACCAGTAAAATGCGCATTCGAGTGTGTTTTGAAGAAATTTAAAAATTCAAATATGTTTGCCGTAATTTTTTGCTCATCAACAACAGCATTGCAGAAAATAAACCTATTTTGCGGTAAAATACAAAACCGAATCGCCAAAAATCAGTGCAATTTTGACAAGCGACACGTGAAACACACTTTGCAATATGCAACTGTCAAAGTGTATTATAAAGACATACCGCGTTGTTTAAGCCTTAAAAACATACTGATTTGGTAATTGAAAACCATTAATTAACTCTAATTAAGGATAGCAATTAATTTTGAAACCGTAAGGGTTGTGCTATACTCGGATATAACCGCACGCCACCGTGCGACGGCACGCGCCTACGTCCGGTTGAGTAAAGTATAGCGCAAACTTTAGAATTGCGCAATACTTAAAGGTTGCGCTATACTTCTCTCCGCCGAACGCTGGCTTGGCGCTGCGCCGAATTTTTTTACCGTTTCGTTTGACAGGTATTGATTCAGGGGGATTCATTTGGTGTCCTTACCCCACCCTTTGCATATTTTAGCTCTTCCTTAAAATTGTTCAACCTTGCTTGTAAGTCATCGAAAACCCTTGTATGCCCATCCTAACAATGTATTGCTTCCCATAACAAGGTGAGCTGGCTACATGCGTGTCGAAGGTTTTGAAAATTTTAAATATCTTCAGTTGAGTTATAGATTTCATTGCCAAATCAAATCTAGAAGACTTGGCACGGGTTAATTTGGCATACAGATATTATTACTAGAAAATATTTGAGTCAAACCTGTAGTAATGTATCGAAAATGCCTCTGACATAAAACCTTCAGTAAAGTTTTGACTCACATTTCGTATGCCGTCCACATTCTCTACACTGCAAAAAATGGTGAGTCAAATTGACTCTCTCCGAAATAGGCTCTACGGGACTACACAAATTGAGTCAAAATTCGACTCCACCAGAGTCAAACGTGCGACTCAGTTAGTCGAATTTGACTCTGACGGAGTCGAATTTGACTCAGTTTGTGTAGTCCCGTAGAGCCTATTTCGGAGAGAGTCAATTTGACTCACCATTTCTTGCAGTGTACGTACGCCTGTCGCTAATTAAAAATGGTTTTTAAACTTGTGAAATACAGTAATTAAGTTGAATCTGTTCACAACTTCAACGTCAAAAAGTCTTTGCAAGCATTTTCCTTATTAAACACAAAGAACTCTTTATGTGTATATATAATATATAAATAAATATATAAATAAATAAATAAGTAAATAAATAAATAAATAAATATATATCTGTCTGGCTTACAGCCCGAAAGTTCTATTAATCGATAAAGGGTTTGTATCAAAAATGAGACTACAAATTACTATTTTCACAAGCGCTTACCGCTCATCGTAGATTTGACATCCGTTGCCGGAGACGCTAACGATCCACTGAGTATAGACTGACCGAATGGTTTCTGATCGCTGTTGCTTGCAATAACTTCATTACTGCTTGCAGACGGGATTTGGTACAGTTTAGTCGAGCGGGTTTTTGTTGAAATTGACCGCCGATGCGGTGCTGCTACTGGTTCTGTACCACTGCACGAGCGTTGTTTATCATTCGTAGGGAAAAATTCTGGTATTGGCGATGCTGACAGACGAAATCCGTCTGAAACCAAGTAATTAAAAATGTAGCGTTGATCATTTTAGGTCAATTTTGCATTCCTGGCGTAACAGGAGCCTACTCCTGAATCTCAGAGTAAAAATGATGTCAAAACTAAGCCTAAGGTAAGAATAGGTTTAAGCCTCAGTGTATGGATGAATCTAAATTATACGCATAAACCTAGAAAGTCCACGGCCAAAGCCAGATCTGCGCTAGTGTCACGGGATTACGGGACGCTCCGAAAAGTAATCCGAGCCAGAATTTGGAACACTAAAGCGAAGGGTTTCACCGGATAGTTTTACCGAACGGTTGTTTCCGGTCCCGACTGGAGCAACCGAAATTTTTTCGTTCTGTATTTTCAGCCAAACGGTTTCCGATGACGTGTACCACTGACCCACAACGACTCCAATCCTTAATTAAATAAGTTGCGGTTCGAATCAATTTAAACCGATTCGATCCACACCCAGCGTTCTGCACATGCATCGGCCGAGGAAGTTGCGTTGTTCTGTGTTAAAAGAAATCCGACTCGTTTACACTTTTCTCACAGTTTTCACAAAATTTTCAAATTTTACTAAAGTTAGGGTCGGGATTAACCCTTTCACTCATAGAGTATACTATGAGCAACTAAATACAATAATGTACGAGCAATACACACACTGTGAGCTGTGTTTTACATTTATAACATATATGCGCAGTGCAAAATCTCCACAAGACGTGAGAGCGCCTACTCGGGCTCGTTCGTCAAGCGCCTATAGCTCAGTGGTCATCGTAAACGCCTCCCACCCGTGAGACTGGGGATCAAATTTTACCTTGAAATTACATCTCATACAAAATTGACAATATTCATGTGAGAAAGGGTTAAAACTTGAGTTTAGTTTTAGATTTGGGCTCAAATTAATGCTTAGTCTTAAGCCTGTGATGAAAAGTGTTCAACGGCCAGGGATTTCAATATTGTAAATTTGAAAAAAATATCTTTTAAAAGAATGCATTGAATTTTAAACCAATTTAGCCCTGATTCCAATTATAAAGAAAATCGACGCACCGGAACTTTCACTTCTTCTTGGCACAAGAATGCCAGGCCGCGTCGTCTGCCGTCGTCCGGCGACACTCGAATGTCTCACAGATCCTTTACGACTGTCGCCTCCGTTGTTCATGCTTCCAGCGCTCCATCCGCGATGATGAAGTAGCAACCGATTTTGATGGCCTAATTTTGCTGAAATTAAAACAAAAAATACAACTGAATTAAAAATTTAAAAAATTCAAAAAATTGGGCATTTTGTAAAATAAATAATGTTTACTATTTTGAAACATTACCCAAGGCTCAACTATTTATTATTATACATTTTGCTATTGATGTAAATGTTTAAGCCAATGTAGCACCGGGTGGTGCACTTTTGGCCAAACGCTATTATATTTAAAGGGGGGGGGGGGCGCTGTAGCATGCAATACCCCTAAATTAAACTATAAGCAAATCAGTTTTGATGCCGTTATACATCAGTGAAATGGTGCGTACCAGTTGTACCTCCCTCTAAATAAGCGGAGTAGACCAAAAACGCAACGCATGTCGGGTACAGACTCCAACGATATTCAGCTTAATACGGTCTGCAGTGTGAATTCTCGAGTTGAAACTATTGGGATTCAGAGATCCAACCCCCTTTACGTATCTTTGTTTTTTGAAAGAGTTCAGTGGGTACCAGTAAAAACGGTCACCCTTTTGAAATTTTTATAGAACATAACCTCTATTTCCAAAATTCCAGTCGCCACCCCTGAACTCTTAACTTTAATCATATTTGCGCCACCCCAGCGATATTGAGCACGACTCACAGTCCAATATAGGATCGTATTTTGGTATTATTTCCAATTTCAACGAACTGTACTGCGATCCGTGGAGCAATTGATTCACTTCCGCGTGGGTTGCGTATTCAATGCTTGTTCCGTTGATCGACACCACTTCGTCGCCAATCCGAACTGTTCCTGCCCTAAATCAACGCCTCGACTCGTATACACTTTGCTCAACATTTAATTTTAAGGCTTAGCAGAGGCGTAACCGGGTGGAGCCAAGGGTTAAAGCCCCCAATGGTTTTTGAAAAATTTCACTTTTGAATAAACTATGATCTCCTATGCGTTTCATTCTGACCAAATATAATTGTTGATGCTGCTCTATTCTGAACCGATGTTGCTTCAGTGGTATTGTACCAAAATTTATTTTCTCACACATTGTTGCGTGTGTAGTGGCTGTTTTTGTGCGATCAGCACACTATATATTTTGCGTTTGTGTGCGCTCCCACGAACGAAAATCATGTCTACGTCTATGAGGCTTAGGCTGTTAGGTTCAGGTTTAGGCAAAGGTTTAGGCAAACCTATTCGTAAACCTAAATCTAACAGTAACAATATGGAGTTTTCCTAAGCCCAACGGTCAATGAGTTCACCGGAGCCGAATTAGCATAGTCTTTTATTTTCTGCTACGTTGTTCTGTTCAAACAAACGTTTGAACGATAGAGCCCTGGTGGGTCGCTGTATAAATTTACACCAAACCCCACCAACTGGGCAAATACCGATGCCTTGTTTGCTGTGAATTACATTGGCTGGGTTTCTGAAACAATACTTAAGTACTAAATACTTAAGTATGTGCTAAGTAATTACTTAAACATTTTGTCGCTTTTAAAAGTATACTTAGGTTAAGTAAATACTTAAGTCACTTACTAAATTTGATATATTACAAATTAACACTTCACGCTTATTCACCTCGGCCTTACTGAAACTGTATACTCATGGTGCCTTATAAAGCAAAACTAATTCTATCTGGTTACGATAATGGCGCACATTTGGCGGTCACACGTTTTTGCTCTTAAGTCGGCGACTTAAGTAATTACTAAGTACAACTGTAATAAACACTTGTATAACTTAAAGTAAATAAGTCAATACTTAAGTAAGATTTCCGAAATTCCAGCCATTGTTTTATGTCACGATTTAAAATTGGTTAATAATTAGTGACACGTACAATAGTGTCCGCTGGGAAATGATTTCAATTGAAATACAATGTTCCCTCCGGATATTATTTCTCAAGTCAACAACTATATCCTCGGATAAAAGTTCACTACACTAGAAACAATGTCCGGATGGACACTTATTTCTCCCAAACATCATTTCATATGACACGGGGTGCAATATACGTATTGCGACCGGATGTGAACGTCGACATCCCAATCCGGTAAATGCACCATTTCCGCTCCGTTCGGTTCATAAGTACCGATTGCATTTGCGTGCGTCTTAACAGCTTACCTATCAACCGGAGATGCACGAGTGATATTATTAACCAGTGTGATTTTTCGGCCGTTGCCTTCCGCACCTGGATCCAATTCCCGTACGTCGAGGCTGAGGCCAAAATCAGGACCAATCGGCTTAAATATCTCAACGGTCATTGGACCGGAAGCTCGAGCGCGTCGCGATGTGATGTAATCTGTAACGCAAACGTATATTTATAATCGCTGACATAGTCCATGTGGGATCCGAATGGATGAATCGTACATCCTTCGCGTCAGCACATTTTTTTTCAGTTATAAAATGGTAAGGTCCCTAACTAACGATTTTTCTTCTCGCAAAATTGGCACATATATTGCATACAGTAATAAAAATTGAGTTTCATAACTTTTGCCAGCTCTCTCACGCTGACGTCCGTTTAGAAATAGTTAAAATCAAATGCGTACCTCCATTGGCAACATCATACTCGATTGAAAACGTCGCTGTTGAGTCTCGAGCTTCAATGAGCAGTTGCATTGCGCGCGACAACGTTGCACTTGACACATCCACACCATTAATTGCAGTTAATCTATCTCCAACGCGTAGTCTGCCTTCGCTGAAAACAAAACAAACAAAAAGTTAATATTCTATGATGTCTTCTGTTCTCTATTTTTGCATTCTCAATTATGTGTATAGGCTCGTAGCCTGCTCACCTTTCTATGAGGCTAAAAAATTTCAGGAGGGAGCATACATGGGTGTTCGTTGAGTTACAGGTAACGTTGAAAATTTTGTAATGGGGCCAAAATTCTTCCGGACGTGATGAGCTTGACGCGCGCGCCCGAGTAGGCTCTCACGCCTTGTGGAGATTTTGCACTGCGCATATATGTTATAAATCTTAAACACTGCTCATAGTGTGTGTATTGCTCGTACATTATTGTATTTAGGTGCTCATAGCATAGTCTATGAGTGAAAGGGTTAAGTATACGGTTTGATCAAAGACAATTTTTTCTTCTTACCATTTTTCGCCAATTTGCGATAAATCAAATCAGTTAAATTTCTGTCCTTAATATCTGGCTCTAAAGTTTACAAAACTTTAATAGCCGAATTCACTTTATCAACCCCAGTCTTCACTGTGGAAGGCTTCTCTTACCGGTCGGCAGGTCCGCCAGCACGAACAACGACAACCGTAAGCGGGCGAGAATTTTCCGAGCCAGGACCCCACGACCCACCGCGGATCGTGAAACCATACGATTGACCCTCTCGTTGGAGAGTAATATCAGTTGTTCGACTGCGCACTCCTGCAGGTTTATCAGCTCCTAAAATAGCAAAATATTTGGGCAGGTTGACACACATGAGTTTTTAAATTTTCAGTTTAAAATACAAGTTCGAATAAGTTTGACAATATCATACGTACACCAGGTAACTTTTGAAGTGAAGTGTGACGAACACTGAAGCCAAAAACGGTTCAGTAGCCAGCATACTGAAGCAAACAACGCTTCACTATCGTGAACATTGAACATTTGCTTCAATGTCTGATATATTGAAGCTTTTTGGCTTCAGTGTTCGGGTCACTGACGCCAAAAATGTTTCAGTATTCAGCATCATACCCTGTCAAAAGTTACACGGCGTACGCATTATTGTGGACGTTGCATTAGCGGTCACCGAAAATCTTCAATTTCGAAATTAAAATGCCGTCTGCGAATAACACTTTTCAGTAACCAACCAAGATCATTTAATTCAATTTCCAAAATTTAAAAACTGTTTATTGATCAATTTTTTAAAAATTTTTTAAAATATTCAAGCACAAAATTAAAATTTCACTTACTTATTTGCATTAAACTGTACTCGAGTTGAAGACACACGCGTTCGCCAGCGTTTCTCAGCAACGTCAATATATCAAAATGCTTTAAAGTTCCGACACGAATATCGTTCACAGAGACTAACAAATCGCCGACGCATATGCCATCACTTCTGAAATTCAAATGTATAAATTTTTTGCGAAGAACTACGCTATAAAACATTTTTTTCACAAACTTAAAAACGTTAAAAATTCAAATATTTACTTATTTTTAAATTTTTTGCAAAAAACTACGCTATAAAGCTTTTTTTCACAAAATTAAAATTGTTAAAAATTCAAATACTTACTTATTTGTCGGGTTATTGGTAACGTGTCTGCTAATTTGCAACACTAAAATATTCCAAATATTCCTCACAAAACTTTTTAAGAAGATGTTATAATTTGCATATACATTCTGTTTCTTGTTTATAATTAAAACAATCATTACAACAGTTGGAACGCTGCCCAAAATACGTAAGTGCGGCGTTGCAGCTTTAATAATATAGATTATTAAAACTGGAACGCTCCGCAAACGTATATAAGGCAGCGAGATCAAAACTAACCTGTGTGCAATGCTTCCAGGTCTCAGATATGAGATGCGTGGTTGAGAATTCGTATCCAGACCACCTGAAAAACAATTTTCAGAAATTTAGACAACGTTTCTTGAGACAAAACCTGTATCGCTTTCTACGGTTTGAAGATCAATTAATGCTTTACTGGCATAAGGAATGAAACAGCTTAATAAATAGTTTCAAAGCTACGCTACCTTGCCAAAGGCTTAAACGCTGGCAACTTCTAGAATTTGTGCCGACTGAAATTGGTCTAAAATCAACTTTCGAATTTTCCTCTTATTCTATTACGGTTATTCTACGATTTAACCACGGGACGTGGACATTAATCCAAAATGGACTGAAAGCAATATACATAAACAGTAGAAAACCTTCGCATGTGAAGCGAGCGAGAAGCCAATCACAATTTTAGTATTAACCCCTTCTCACATTGAGTTGCCTGTAGGCAACTGAGTGCAGTGTATATACGTTAATTAGTATATATCGCACCGTGTTTTACAATTGCAACACGTATACATAGTACTAAATCGCCACAAGACGTGAGAGCCCCCTCGGGCTTGAGCGTCAAGCTCCTGTAGCTGAGTGGTGATGGTATACGCCTCCCACTCCAGTCACCGGAGTTCGAATCCTAGCATAAAAGGAGGTCTCAGGGAAAATAGAAAATATTCGTGTGAGAAAGGGTTAATTCACTGGCCCATGTAAAGATCACAGACGGAACATTTTAATGCGAGATTTTTCTTTACTTAGACACAGGCTTATAAGCTCATTTCTACCCTAGGCTTAGGCTTAAAAATGTGCTTTGAAACATGCTTATTCTACTGTTACAGCCCTGTTCTATACATTGGCCAAATCTTTATAACTAAGTTTGCGATTTGAAAATGTGTAAGGTGGCCAACGCTCGCTGTCTGCGTCTCTGAGTTGATCTGGTCAAATAAACTCAATTACTAACCAGCAATTCCGAGTCCAAGCGGCGCGTTTGATGTTTGCCGACACAACTCGACACTCGCTGCTCCAAAACAAATACATCCATCTGTAAGCAAAAGTGAAGTACGTACGTTGAGCGTTGGCAAAATTTCATCATGTAACCGAGGGAATATTTGCTTACTAAATTTAGTTTCATTAAATTCTGAGTCTTCGTGTGAAATATCAATTGCAGCATCAACAAAGTGACCAATTGGCGAAGGCTTAGGCTTAGGCTTAGGATTATTGCACTGTTGTAGCGGCAACAAAATGTTGCATTCAGTATTCGACGACTGAGAATAGTTTAAAAATTGCGCAGCGTCGTCTACGGTTAAATTTAGTGAACTCGACCGACGGATAAATGTTGCGTTTGTCGATATACTACGGATCGGAGGACTCGCACAAGTTGTGGACCGGCTCATTAGGGGAGCATATTCATGACCCCCACGCAAAGTCAGCGTATCGTTATCGTACGTTTCCAATGGAATTTCAATTAATCCACTTAGCGGAAACAGAACGTCGCCTAAAAACTTATTTTCTGTTTGCAAACTTTTAGCACCAAATTCTGGTTCACAACCCAAATCTGGTGTAGAGCAATCGACTGTGTCTAAATTAAGATTAGTCAAAAACGTTGAATTAGGTAATTGTGGGTTTTGCGTTGCTGGTTCTGGTATTTTTGACAACGGACTGTCGGAACCATATAACGCATTTTCTGTGGCAGGATGGGAAATTTGAGGGTCAACAGTTGCCGTTGTTGAGTCCGGAGCCTCGGCGGCAATATAGCGCCCCTCGTAGTCGTCGATATTCAGGTCAATTTTGCCAAATAATTTTGACTCATTTTTGTCATTAATACTGGATTTGGTTTCGCTACCGGGTGACACTTCTTCTGATGTGCACAAAAATCGAACCGATTTCCGTGTTGTTGATACAGCGGAAGGCACACGCAGGGCACCAGTAGGGTTGTGTAAGAGTTTTGAAGGATTTGATACGGCGTTTGGATGTGGAACTTGACGTGCCCCACCGCATGCGCATAACGATGATGCAAGATTCATGTTTTTAAAATGTTATAATTCATTGTAACTCAAATTAGCGGCTTTTTCTAAACTAAATTAATTTTGCCCTGCAACTAAAATTGCATAATGCTTCATAATGATTTGCAGTGTTCTGACAGGCATTAGCGGTTGCGTTTCAGCCAAAAAAATATGCGTACGACGCGTTTTAGTCAAATTCCAATATTAACTAAGATAAAAATTTTGAAAGACCAAATATTTTGAATGCAACTTATACGAAAGCATTTCAAACCTACAGGGTATAGGCGTCCCCGCGGGGGGAGGGCATTGGGGGGCGTGCCCCCCTTAAATATGGCTGGTTCCCCCAAATAGACGCTGTCTACAAGCAAACAACCGCAATATTAGGGCCCACAAAATTTTCCAGTGCTTATCCAAAATATAATTTGCTACGGACGACCCTGCTAGTCGGGGTCGCTCAGATACCTTCAAACTGGCCCCCCGCCAAAAAAATTTGACTTCCAATCTTGCTAAAGGGCCAAAAATATGATTGCAGAGGGCGGCTAACCCTGACTGAGGCCGTGTATATGCCAAAGTTCAAAATTTCACTGTCCGTATTCTGTATATAACAGCTCGTAAATCCAAAAATTAAACGCATAATTGCAGCAGTGTCTGAAACGACTAATAATAAAAGTCTTAAAATATTTACAAACGGTTTTAAGTTAAATTTTTTTACGTCTTTAAATTTGAAACAATAAAACACTCGTACGCCGGCATCGCAGATACAAACAAAATTATTTATTTTAAGTTTAAAAGTTCTAGAGTTTTTGTTAATAGTACAGTTTAGAATATAAATAATAGTTATTTCAATATTCTGTATACCTGTCAAACAGCTGTACAGATTAAGATATTAAGTGGACATTGTTCAATATATAATTCGTTCTTTTCGGTTAACCCTCCGCCTGCCCGCGTTTGCCCAAAAGTGGTCGGATTTTGAAAATTTTTGCATATTTGAGCTTCTCATGATAAGTCCTGATTATTTTATACTAAAATTTGAAGTTTTAAAACTTCGGTTTTTAGGGACCCGAGGTCCGCCCTTGGGACCCAAAAAAATTTTTGTCCAAAAGTTTAACAAATTACATACAATTGATGCAGCTTGCGGAGCTGAGTACAGCGGTGTTAATTTTTTACAATCAGTCGATTGGTTAACGAATTATGGTCCAAGTGTCTGATTTGTCGCCCACCAAATCGTTGGCAGCGCGCCAAATCAGTTATTTGATAATAACTCGTTAACCAATCGTTTGATTACAAAAAATAACACCAATGGACTCAGCTTTGCCAGCTGCATTGAATGATATATAATTTGTTCAAACTTTTTGACAAAAAAATTTTGAGTCCCATGGGGGTATTTCAAGACCTTAAAAAATCGAATTTTTCAAAAATACAAATTTGGCCATTGAATGATTAGGGGAGGCCATGAAAAGCTCAAATATGAAAAAGTTTTCAAAACCCGACCACTTTTGGGAAAACGCGGGCTGGGGGGATAACCAAAAAGACCCAAATAATTTCGGTGTTTTTTTAATTTACGCCATTGACCATGAAAAATACGCGAGTGCAGCCAGGGACCGCATTCTCAAATGTGTGTAACATCACCCGTTAGCAGGGTTCCAACAGCAACTAAATTTTACTGGAAGAAGAATTGAATTTTGCAGGAATTCCGACCGGAACAGGTATTCAGTTGGAACCATACCAGTTGGTAATAGGTTTTCAAACTCGCTAACTATGACAGATGTTGAACTCAAAATCGGGACACTAGTAGAGCTACTCAAATACAAAAAAATGTGCCAAATTTAGAGCCTCAGCATGTACTGGTTCGACAGTTATAAGACCTATCTCCAACTGGTGATAGTTGCTACACACATTTGAAAATACGGGCCTAGAATGTTAGAAACAGGGCAGAAAGTACATTCTATGAAAATTTGAAAGCTCATCGAAGACTAAATTTCTTTCGTGTGACAACGACCCCCATCAAAACAGGAGGGGTCGGCCTAAAACGCAACACCCGGTTGTACATTTTGTACTATGCGGAACACCAAGATTTGCACACTATAGTATCATGTACTTCTGCGATTACTATCTGATGATAATTGCTATACACGTTTGAGAATATGGGCGTTATTCTAATTTAACTGTTATCGCAATTTCTAAAAATTTTGAAAACTGTGTGCTGGCTTCAAACTGTATAGCACCAACTATTATTCTATTGTCTACAGTAGCGTTGTGTCTTAGCGTACATAAGCTGTCTAAAATTGAACGCTTGTATTGTACTTAATTATAAGAACGGTAATATTACAGTAATAAGACTAAACGTACTACACTGTAAATTTCAGTGAGTTGATTTTAATTCAGAATCAGTTGAATCACTCAGTCTGAGTTAGGACTATCAGAACTCAGAACTTTGAGTTGATTCAATTCATTCTGACTTAATTCATCAACTCACCCAGAGTCAACTCAATTCAAAGTGAGAATCAGCTCAACTCAGAATGAGTTAATGTTTACTGATATTAATTCAGAAATAACCAACTCGCTAGCTGAATTGATAAATCAACTCATTGGAATTTACAGTGTAGATTTATCCTATATTTTTGTAAGCAACGCATAGCGGCACGCGGCGGCGTTCGGCGACGTCCGGCACAGGTAAAGTATAGCGTAACCTTAACCATTCTGTGCGTGCACCCGATAGCAAATTTTTGGATATACAAACTTGCTCGCGTCTACAGTATTTTAAGTAATTAATAACAACATTTTGTTAGTTTTCGCCTTTTTAATTTTGCTATTTTACAAACTCGAACTCTTTTCAACTGCCCAACGCACATCGAATAACCACAGAACGTATCGTTTAAATACAACACGACTGCCAGCCAAAACCGGTAAACTTGAACTGAAACCAGCAGTTAAATGAGTTAAGTTAAAAAACGCCAACTTAAAGCGAATGGAAAAAATTGAATTTTTTCTAAAACCCAATGTACCGACACAACCAGGGCCAGAACAGCCCCCCTCCTCATACCCCTCATTTGGGGTGCCGCACCCCAAACGGGAGCTTCGACCCGAACAAGATTGTAAACCTAAAATTGGAGAAATATTTCGATCGTCAACACGGGCCTGACCCTGGAATATGGGGGTGAGGCACCCAAGGCTGCTCCGGCACTGAGTACCATACGACAAATTCAAAACGAAAACAGGTCTTTTACGTAGTCGAAACCGGGCGTCTGAAGGCCTAAATATGTTGGACCAAAAACTGTCCTATGTTGTTAGCATTTTGCAAGGATGCAGGCTTGGCGCAAGTGATGGAGTATATTTCCCTTTGAAAACAATATGGCTTTAATAGGCACGGTGGTCAGTAAAGAAGAAAACAGAAACGATGATTTTAGTTCCCTAAGTTTATTGCCGCTAATTATTTTTGAAACGAAATTGAAATTAATTTACCAATGGCCGATCCAAGGCGCCCCAACCGGCCTTAGGGCCCAGCAACAGCGATGAATGCCCAAATTTTGCAGTTAAAATTTAGTACCAAAATTGCGTTTGCAGTTTCAGTCGCTTTGCTTGTGAGTTTTTTCGCTATTACTTATCGCCGTTGCAAACATTAAACATTTGGAAATTAGTGTAAAGTGGTTGAAATTTCAAAACTGTTTCCAATCTTGAGTTTAGGAATTTGAAACTTTTTGTTGCAATCACGTCATAAATAATAAATATTACGGAAACTGATTGCGATCAAAATCACGCAAACCGAAAACGGATATTGAAGTATATAAAGTTTCAAAAAATGTTTTAATTTTCTGCCAATGCACTTGAAGTGTGAATATATTCATCGGTGTTTCAAAAATTTTAATAAAAAAAATGACAGATAATTTTTGATAATTGAGCGTTTTAAATGACTTTTTTGTCTAAGAAAACTGGTTCAGCTCAGAATTCTGGTTTAATATTTACACTAATTTTACACGCACGCTTATCTTTAGTTGCCTAAACGTCTCTCTTTGTCTAGAGATTACTAAAAGTCTTATTTTAATTTTTATTCATATTAATCTTAACAAATTGTATAAAGACCAAGCCTAAGCATTGACCTTAATGTACTGTAGTGACCCGAATAAGAGGGGGACTGATATTTTTTTGGCCTCTCCAGAGGGCACTCCCCTTGTTATTCGGTTACGGACTGTTATTTATTTTTAACCCACACTCCGCCGCCATTCGTTACTGATATATATCCGGTACTGCAGTTATCTGTTGAATTAAACGTTTATTTGTCTTGCGTCAATAGCTTGTTCGATCATGCATGGTTATACATAGGAATGTACTTGCAAAATTTAAGTACGCCGTAAAGATTCAAACTCAATTCTATTTGGACCTGGAGTCATTTATGCGCTACCATTAAAGATAATTGACATTTATGAACTCTACTTAGGATTTAGCGATTCTACCTGCTTACGGACTATTATTAGGGATAGGAACTCCTATTGATTGGGACTCAAAATGGAGACCCCTCTTATTACACCCTCTTATTCGGATCACTACAGTAGGGAACAACGTACCGGAGCCAGTTTAAATTTCGCGTTAAGTTTCCGATTCAGCATCTGTGGTTTAGTATTTTCAATTTTGTATGTTACAGGTCTGTTCCTAAAATCGTTGCAGTTTCGCTGTAATCTTTTAAAACAGAATTAGAAACCACTGAGAAATGAATTTAGCCTACTTCGATTTATTGGCAATAAAGCGTGAATAACGCTATGCTTTACCTGAGTTACGCGAAAGGTACAAAATTTTTCGAAATCATATGGTCTTCGTTCTTTCGGAGCCCTCCACTGCGCCCGCCGGCCTGCCATGTCCCGTAGGGCAGCACGGGTGTAGCAAGGATTTCGCAAAGGGATTCTTCTGAACCCTCTCTACGGCTATCCCTCTGTGGAGCGGAAACCGCTAACACTGGCGAATCCATGGGTGGCTCCACGACCCGTCTGTAGGGAGCACATGTGTAGCAAGGATTTTTAAAAGGATTCTCTTAAACCCTCTCTCCAGCAAACCCTCTGGGGTCGGTAACCGCGAACATTGGCGGATTCGTGGGTGGGTTCACGCCGCTTTCATAGGCCCAAAAGTATCAATCGAAACCAAAGTTTTGAAGTATGGATTTAAGACTAAAATTGCGTTTAGCTTCTCGCTCGCTTCGTTTGTGAGTTTTGCTTTTTAACAATTCTATACCTCATCGCCCCTGTTACACCTTTCCGGATCCGCCACGGGTCGCTGCAGTGGCCAGCCAATTAAATGAACGCTTTCAGCATACAAGAGGTTTTATCAAATCGATACCCAATCAGAATTGAATCAGAAACTTTAACGAAATCAATACGACACCTGTCGATCTTTGCAGTTAAATTGAAATTCGTATAAGGCGAATATACGTTTAAATTGAAAAAACCCAACAAGAAATCGAATTAGCGAGCTATTGAAAAAAAGTTGAATTTCTTTTCTTTAAAGGCAGTCATGTAGTTCTCGTTCTAAAAGATTTCTATATATATACATAGATACATACACACATATATATACCTGTCGTAGTGGGACTACATTTATTGAGCGAAGCTCGAACGCACGTAAGCAATTAAGGTAATCTAACTATTCATTTATCGGTTTTGGAGGTTTGTAAGCAATTTCCTCAGATTCCTCGCACCCAAAAACCCTTCAGCCACTCTAATAATTTTTGGAATAATTTAAAAAGTCCTAATTTTGTTTTGTCAATTAAGCTAATATGTAAATTAGTTATTAGCTAACTATTCAATTATCGGTTTTGGAGCTTTGTAAACAATTTATTCAGATTCTTAGCACCCAAAAACCTTCAGTAAACCCTAATAATTATTGAAATAGTATAAAAAGTACTAGTTTTGTCTTGTCAATTAAGCTAATATGCAAATTAGCTATTAGCCAACTATTCAATTATCGGTTTTGAATGTTTGTAAACTATTTATTCAAATTCCTCGCACCTAAAAACATTTTATTGCTAAAATTATATTGCTTTTAACCTTAATAATTAGTGAAATAATGTAAAAAGTCCTAATTTAGGCTTATAAACTATGCTAATATGCAAATTATCTATTAGCTAACTGCTCAAGTATCGATTTTGGTGGTTTGTAAACAGTTTAGGCAGATTTCTCGCACCAAAAAACCCTTTAATGCTAAAATCAGATTGCTTCTAACTGTAATAATTAGTGGAATATTATGGAAAGTCCTAATTTAGGCTTAATTAATTATGCAAATTAGCCTGTAGCTACTAAACGGCTTGCAATTTTAAAAGCCCAATGCGAGGTTAACACCCCAGGATAATTGGCTTTCAAACAAAAAATGTTTATCAAAATCGGTTCAGCCATTCCTGAGATTCTTTTCGGACGGACGGACGGACATCCACCTTTCGATCCCCAAGTACAAAACATAAAACGCTTCGCGAAACTCCGAGCTAGGCTCGGAGTTTCGCTTCGTTCAATAAGTATATATATATATATATATATATATATATATATATATATATATATATATATATAAAAATATATATATATGAAGATTGGGCATTTAATTTCAAGCAGCTCTGAGTAGAAATAGAAAATATTCATGTGATAAAGGGCTAAGCCGCTTACCAAAGGTGATAGATTTGAAATTAATCGTTTAAGTATACAAACCTTGGTCCAAATGAAATTGTAGACTCGTTGTGCCTTCTAAATCGAAATTATTACTACTTTGTTATGACAATGGCTCACATCCGGAGTTTACCTGTTTTGTTCGAAAATTTAAGTATTTACTTAAGTCAGTGACTTAAGTAATTACTTAAGAACATCTTTAGTAAATACTTAGTAAGATTTTAGAAACCCAGCCAATATGTCTTAAGTTGTCTACGTGGGTGGTGAAGTGGTTCGTACAAACCCTTCTTGCACCGTTAGATAAACCAAAGCGGATGCGGAGCATATAAACCGTGGAATACTGTTGACAAACAACTCGGTCAGTGGCTACTTTGTATCGCATAACAGTAGTATAAGCATATTCCTAAGTGTAAACTTAAGCTTCAGCGCAACGATATCGCTATAAGTAGACTTTGGTCTAATTCTATTAATACAAAAAGCCTAAGCAAAGAAATTAGTCTAAAGCTTATTCTTACTCGATTGAAGCGTCGCTAAACTACGCTTCGCCCCTCAAAGTTGTCGTGGGCCGACAACTCAATGGTTTTTTCAATCTTGTGGGTACCCAGCACCGTACCTATGAGTATATGTGAATTCAAACGAATACTGTCTCAAACATATTCTTCCGTCAATAAATTTCATTTCCGATTTTTATTTACTGACTGTATTTTCACGCAACAGAAAACGTTGGGCACTAAACTGAGCGATCCGGGCCCGTAACCAGCGCAGGAACTGGGGGGGGGGCTCAGCGACTCTGGAAGAATTTGCCCTACCCCTGAAAAAATTTCAACCTTTTATGTAACTCATCGAAACCCCTTTAATGCCGCTCCTGAAAAGATGTTCAGACCCCATAGCGAAGTGAGCTGGCTAGCGTATAGAGATGGCATCGGTTTATGGTTCATATTTTAAATATACACGTATGGGTAAGCATTTAGTTGTATGCTAAATATATCTAAGCTTGACATAGTTTGATCGCGATAGGTTAGCGTTATAAAGTGTAAACGGATAGTAAAAATAACGAAAACAGACATCGATTTTAAACGGAAACTGAGATGCTAATATATTTTTGGTTTAGCATAGCGGTAAAAAACATTAAAAATAGAAAAAGAAATTGCTCAACGGGACTACATAAACTGAGTCAAATTCGACTCCGCCAGAGTCAAACGTGCGACTCAGTAAATCGAATTTGACTCTGGAGGAGTTGAATTTTGACTCAATTTGTGTAGTTCCGTAAAGCCTATTTCGGAGGGCGTCAATCTGACTCACCATTCTTTGCATTATAAAACTGTGCATTTGATAACATCTACGGTATAAGTCGTCTAAAGAGACGCTGATTTACTGGAATCTACGACAATTCGTCGCCCGACAACTTGTCACGCAACCAGTATCCTAACGCCTATTACTAAATGTGTACGTTTTATTCGACGCGTAACCGCAATCTTAAACCTAAGCCTAAGCATAAAGATGTGTAACAAATTGTCGAGTCGATACAATTTCGGATTACAAGTTGTCGAGCGACGAATTGTCAATAATGTAGTATGATCTCTCATACTAAACTAGGAATAGCAAAAACACCGTACTAATATTTTAGAGACAACAAAAACGTTATTATAACCTTCTTCATTCTGGTGGGCGCCCATTTTACTTTTAGATCCGTCCCATTATGGCGGGACTGTACAAGAGTAGGCTTACAAGAGTAGGCTTACAAGAGTAGGCTTAAAAGAGTAGGCTTACAAGAGTAGGCTTGCATTTTAGAATATATTTTTGCTCAGGCTAAGGAATAAAATTTTTCGACGCTTAGACTTAGGAAAATGCTTCATTATACAGTTAGGGTCTTAAAAGTAACATTAGCCTGAAATGTAATAAAATAACTTCTACCGGGCCCGAAACGAAATCCGTGGTAAACACCTGAAAGGTAGCCTTCAATGGTCTACGCGTTATGTGTTATCGATACGTGTAAAGCTGAGTTATGGTGGGTTGGTTTAATTAAGAGTGAATGATACAAGATTGTGCAACTCTTAGAAATCCGCAATGGTACAAAATGTACCATCGGGCGTCGCGTTTCTGGCTGACCCCCTTTATTTATAGTGGGGTCGTTGTCACATGCAATACCCCTAAATTAAACCACAAGCGAAACATTTTTGATGCCGTATACATAAAGTTCAATATGTTGGCACAGGTTGTATCGCCCTCTAAATAAGGCGTGTCGGCCCCAAAAACGCAACGCGTGCCGGGTACATTCTTTCATACTCTTGTTAAAGTATGCATCATCCACTATTGGTTTAATGCACTAAACTTAGTCTGTTATTTTAGCGAACGTACCTTACCAAATCATAATTTAACTGCAAGATTAAGTTTCACCAAATGCAAACTTCTAATTCCAATCTATCTTGTACAACTTAACCGCAATCAAGTTGGTTTAAATTAATTTATGTTTTAAGATTTTTTAAAAAGTGTAAAAAAATGTTGACATTTAATATTTTTAATCCTTAGGCGTAATATCACAAAATGAGTTAATATTCCCACAGACTTAAAATACTATTCAAGACAGCGCGTTTGAAAAACTAAACGATGAACGTGAAAATACTAAAGTAGACTTAGAAACCAGCCCGTGGCTAGAGTGTTTGTGGAACGTTTGGCCAATTTAGGAAATGTTTGCCAGCAAACTTAGGAAAACTTTGGCAGCCCCCTCGTGATAAAAGTTTTAGGTGTACATTTAATTTTACACGTATCCCTCCTGAAATCTCTCCATAATACTGAACTGGCTATGGTCTGTTACTAACGTCATTATAGGCTTTCGGGTATATATATCAACAAGTTATGATTTAGCCTAAAATGCTACGCCAAGTAATTATTGTATACGATTATAAGCCTTATTCACACATGTCAGTTTTTGCAGCGAGAACTTGCAGCTACAATTTGCAAATGCAAGGTTTTGCTTCGTGCAGCTGCAACTTACACGTACAAGAATTTAAGCGAAAACTTGCAGTTGCTGCAACTTTTGATGATGTTATTTTAAACAGAACTTGCACCAAGTTCCAACTACAAGTTCTCGCTGTAAAACTTGCACGTGTAAATGGGACGAGTTTAGCCAGAAATGATATCAAAATATCAAGTTGGTTTGAAGCACAACCGGAAGAATTAGTATTGCGAATTGGCAAAACCAGAAATACCGTCATTTTAGTGTGGCAACTTTCATTTCCTATTGTTTATTTTGGAGACCCACATACGTATCCTGGCTTATGGTTCAAAATGACCAACCAACCCAAGCGCACCGGTATTTCGAGTCCAAGCGACAAGTTGTCTGCGTCGACGAGTTGTCGAGGCGACAAATTGTCGAGTCGACGAGTTGTGGTACCCACTGGTAGGAGACGGTAACGGGTATCATGGACGTGAAATTTGAAATTTATATTTATCTCGCAAATGGGTCTAATCATTTAGAACAGATGATCGTTACGTTATATAAAAATTTCAAAGTGGGGTTTCTTGTATTACAAAGTAAAAAATAATCTAAAATATGCCTAAAATACCAATAAGGGGGGTTGTTTGACCCATAATCATCCCCTGCCCATGGATTATACAGCTTGAGTGCGGAATTAACAGCATAGGCCGACTTTCAGCTGTTTCTACTATAGACACCTCTTTGAGTGTAGACGTACTTGAAATCATCTGGTCCGGATAATATTTCAGACAAAAGCCCTGAACTGCGAAAGTGATACTCTGTACCTTTAAGTTAACCAGTACCATATAGCGCCATTCACGAAAACTTTGCTGCGGATGTGGTGGGACTCCAACCCACGACGTACGGACTACCGGTCCGCTGTACTATAATGGATTGATTATTTTTTGGGTTCTAGTGCAATTTCCCACCAAAATTTGTGAAATTTTCCAAATTTTGCCATAATTTAGGCTTTAGGTTTATATGCTTTGCCTTGGGGTCGTACACTTTTATAGCATAAAGTGTACAAGAATCATTTATTTAAAAACGGGTCAGTGTAAAAAAGGGTTGCGCTATACTGGCCGCAAGCCGCCAGAAGCCGCTCGGCGCCGGGTGGCCCGATAAAATTTATTGAAATTTGCCGCAACGCCACGCAATAGTTTTTAGTAGTATTTTTGTGAAGCAACGCAAAGCGGCATTCAGCAGCGTCCGGCCCAGCAAATTATAGCGCAAATCTAATAACTGATTTTTTGACGAAACTTAAATAATTCATATACCTATGCATCGTTTGTAATAATTGTTTTTGTGCAAAAAAAACGTTGGCATGGTTCAGTAGTTTTACAATTAATGACCATGATTTTTACTCAAAATAAATTTTGAAGTTTACAAAACAATTCCAAATTTTGCTATAAATTTTCCTGATCATTAATTTTTGAACACTTTTTCACTCACCGACAATGTTTTCAAATTTTTTTTTGGATTTTTGAACCAAAAACAGTTGATAAGCGCATAGGCGCACGGTACAGATATATCGACGTGATATTAACGCAAGGCATATTAATTGAACAAGACTACGATATACTAAAAAACAACTTGACCGTATATAAATTTAAGCGGTCAGTGCCGTTCCTATCGGTCGCTCCTAATTTCGCTAGGGGTTCTCGGGCACCGGCTCCCTTGTGAAACACCCACAGGTTCAGGACCGGATTAAGGTTGTGGGAGGTCTGGGGACCGCATGGCCAGGTCGTCTGGGGCCCGTATTGCTAGCAGGCCCTTTTATTGTCCATAATTATTTTATACACCAGAGCTTAAAGTGATACACTTTAGTGAAACAAAACTCGCTAATCAACTCATTGGTATTTACAATGCGGTTTTGGGTTGGTGGGAAGCCCATTTTGGTGGGAGGTCCGGGGCCCGGGCCTCCCGCGCCCCAACCCCCTTAATCCGGCGCTGCAAAGGATACTTATTGATAACTACATTTAACAAATGCTTTATATTAATCGCCAGCTTCGTACTTTCAGTGCATATTGTAATCTTGGCCCATATTCTCAAATGCGTATAGCACCCATCGCGAGTTAATAGTGACAAATTATCAAATTCACGAATTCCTGCGCAGAGCTCAAAATCTGCACCAAAAGTACGGTTAATTAAATGCGAAAAATGTGCTTGAATTTCAAAAGATCGTCATTCATTGGTTTAAAAGTTACAAGACCTGCTGCCAACTGTTCATAGGTACTACACACACTTAACAATACCGGCATTTTAAAAATATACAAAATATTTGCCGGTTAATACACGTGCAAAAAATGGTGAGTCAAATTGATTCGCTCCGAAATAGGCTTTTCCTGACTACACAAGCGGCGTCAACATTCGATTCGGCCACAGTCAAATTCGATTCACTAAGTCGCACGTTTGACTCTGGCTGAGTCGCACTTGACTCACTTTGTGGAGTCAGGAAAAGCCTCTTTCGGTGAGAGTCAATTTGACGCACCATTTTTTACAGTGTAGATTCGCTTGCAAATCTGCAAAATTGCAGAACGCAAAAAGTCCGTCTGACGGCACGGACCGGGTCAACGTGGACGCCGTTGGCAGTAGCTGCACTTGCGCCAAGTGTAACATTTTCATTTAAGCAACTATTAAAGTAGAACTAGAAAACATTTGAGAAAACGAATTTGAGAAAATGAATTTGCCCAAAAGCTAACGACATTTCCTTATAAATACGTCATAATTACGTTATGGTTGGTGACACTGGTGAACAATTTTAAGTATTTATAACTTGACGTATGATTGTCAATTTTATGACTGTTCAGAGTAGAAATATCAAATGTTGTTAGAAGTTTATAATTGTAGCTTTAAGGTGTTTTGGGAACTGAGCTGACTACTTTAGTTATATTAAAATGCTAATTTATAACCGTGGTTATGGGACCAAAATATACAATTAGGTTTGAGCGTTAATGGCGTATGACAATTTTTTAGGTTTATAATGCTGTAAATAGTGGTTATTTTTGGTAGAAACCTTTTAGAAAATAGGGTTACGTTTCATAAAACGGCTTATGTATGGATGAGGGCCGAACCAGTAGTACAAGCATATTCCTAAGCCAAGCCTAAGCCTAAACTTATGCATAAGCGTAAGGATGAGCCTATTCCTAAGTCTAAGCCTAAGCCTAAGCGTGAGGATGAGTCTATTCCTAAGCCTAAGCCTAAGCCTAAGCGTGAATAAAATAATTTTATTTCACGTCACACGGTCTGACCTGTCTAGACCTTCTACCTTAGAACGTTATGAACGGGGGTAAGGGTTGCACTGTACTTTACCTGGTGCCACCGCACGCCACCAAATATAATTTTGCCTATATTTTTATTAGCAACACCATAGCGGCGTACGGCGCCGTCCGGCACAATGGACTATAGTATTAATGTACCAATTAGGTCCTATTTTAAAAACCAACTTAAAACATACGGCTCATACACAATCTAAATATGGTCATCTTATTTCATGTGTTTACTCTCAACGCAGCCAATTATATTTCATCATTGCATAAAAAACGAATTTGGTTACCTGGTTTGGAACGCTGACGTGGCATTCGTTTGGATCCATTTTTGTTTGATACCAAGTCCATCAGCGGTGCATCTTCTTCTAAAATAAACAAAAAAAGCCATTTAAATAATTTTATTAAAGAATTAAAGAAAGAACTAAAATTTGTCGGCAGCTTTTGCGCTATGCGTCAAGTTTAACTCTGAATCGAACATTGACGTTTTATGCTGTTGGGTGTAAATGCCAGTGGCGGATCCAGGATCTCAAAATGGGGGGCCCACAATTTCACAGGTTAATAAACTTACTTTTGACCCACACACAAACCATGAACTATTGTCACAAAATTGCTATATAATTTTTGTCGAGATCCTGTTGGGGGGCCAAGGCCGGGGTGGCCCCCCCATAGATCCGCCGTTGGTAAATGGTTCCAATTTTATTAGATATGGACCGTGGCACCGGAAGCCAAATTAATATTTGGGGGGGGGCAGAATGGTATCTAAACTGGTCGAATGCTAAAGAGTGTTATTTTGCGAAAATCACATTGTTTTGCGAAAAAAATGTGACAGACATGATGTTCCAGTCAAATGAGGTATTGCAATATCGCGAAAGCTTTTTTCGCTTTTCATCACCACATAGAATGTAATCGTTTATGTCATTCACTTGCAAATTATCAACGATACCAGTATAAATGCTCATTATCAGTATGTGGTTTAATCGCTATTGTGTCTATGCCACCTCAACAGTACCGATGCAGACAGAGGTTTTTTACTGTCCACTTTATGAATTTTGATCGTTGAACGGCAAAATTTGTTTTTAAACAAAACCACATCGTAATTTATTCCCAAATTTTTCTATTTAGTTGACTGTGGTTTGACCACCCCTTCCTTCTTATGCCATTAACCTCACCCAAACCATCACACCAAAGCGTCCACAATTTCTTGCGTCCGCAAAACTGGCACGAACACAAAACATGTGCCAAATTTGTCGGTTGTTCTTTAGAACCAGAACAGTTGTTGTTAATATCGCTAAACGATTTGCTTGACCGCCCACGACCCGTCTCAGCCACCTCACGGTTTTCACAATCCGCTGTACTGGTTTCGGCTTCTTTAATATTTGTTTCTGCCAGATCGCTGCTATCTTGTTGATGACCAAATGTTGACTGCTCGCAAATCCAGCTATTTTCTCGACTGAAATCGTATTCTTCACAATTCTGCACGTTATTGGTACAATTTTCACCAGATACACATCGACATTTGGATAATGTTGCATTGTCGCAGTTTGGCCCTTCATGCCATATACCATCGTCGTACAGGTGTGGAACCCTATTACCGTCAGCGGTACGATTATCGCACGGCAGGACGGTGTCAAAATCATCAACGCTTGCCGAATATCTACTAAATCGATATCGTCGAGGTTGCTTTATTCTTAGGCTGGACGCATACTTAAGGGATCGGATGGACGCAGTACCATTGCTTAAAGAGCTTCCACAAGTTTCCTTCGAACTCAAACGATCACAACTTGCCAATCGTCTACCAAACGATGCGTTGTTACTCCACGCACTACTGGGCAATTTGCATATTTCTGATCCTTCTGGCGTTGTCAAGCCGTCTGATTGTGCATATGAAACTGTTCGCGGTGCCAAAGAACCGCTTCGGTGTGTAGAACGTGTTGATTGGTGCCATTTTGCCGACCAACTATTAGCTATGCAATTTCGACCAGAATTCAACGTTTTGTTACTTTTATGAGTCGATTGACGCTGCTGGCGAATCGGAACGTCACCATTGGTGTTTGTTGGCGTTGCTCGCTGATGATACCGTCTATTGAGTCGTTGAGCAAGTCGAATTCGCTCGACGTATCGCTTTTCATAGTGATCCTTACAATTGGACATATATGCGTCAAATATTGCTTTGGGATAATCGTCAATTTTGATTGGTTCCGCATTTTTGACCTTTGATAATCCTTTATACAATTCGATTAAGTGTGTCATTCTTAAAGTTTGGTTTTTTATAAAAATGGAGTGTGTTTATCGAATATTAATGGCGCCTATTGTTATATCAACCAGGTGCAACAGGTGGTGAAAAATACCGCAGCCGGAGGTCAAGGAAACTTGCCGGAGCCCGGAGTTGAGGCGAAATTACGTAGTAAAAATGATGGTTAATATCTGCAAAATGTTGTTAAGTTGTTTAGTATTACGCTAATTTTCTGCGAAATTTTGGAAATTGTTTCTTGAAAATTGTAACAAAAGTAAAACGAAACGCGCTAAAATTTTGCAAAATTATGCAAAATTTAACTAGCGAAATTGCCGGAGGCAAAAATTCTACCGGAGAGCGAGCCGGAGCTCGGTTTTCTGCCGGAGCCGGAGTCAGGGGCAGACCTCCGGTTGTACCCTGATATAAGCATTAATCATTAAAATTAATATATTTTAGGTTATAAACAATTCTTGGATATATTTTCCCACTTGATATGCAAACTAAATATCAGGTTTGCAACAACATGTATATATGGATTTTTTTTAAAACATTTTGCTAAATATTGTCGGCCAGTGTAGAGAACATTAGCTGTAACAGTAGCATAAGCATATTCCTTATTCTAAGAATAAATATTAGTTTAAACCTAAAGTTCACGCTATTCCAGTTCTGCGAAAAAAACGCACCGCCCTTGATCTGTACATGGGCCCATAGGCACGTTTTCCAAAGTCATCAACTGAAGTTACAACCATCAAAAATCATAATTAAATTACACGAAATACTCAAATAAAAGCAATTCAAATTTATGTTGAAAAACTTGAATTGCGTGTATCAGAGTCATTTACAAATTTAAATTTTTGTTTCAATTATTTTAATAAAACATTACTGTACCCACGCGAAACTCTGTTGTTTTTATCAACTCAATTTTTGAATTGAGCAAATAATAAATCAGTAAATCAAGCCACGAAAACTCGGTTGAACTTCTATTTGCAGGACCGAGGACATCTGAGGGGCACCAGCCAAATATGGGGGGCACGGCCCTTCAGTGACCGGCCGTGTGGGATACGCCCTGGTATTAGAACCAAGTTATTATTCAACAATTTTTCTTTTTCAATATAAGCACAAACGTAAACGTTTAAATATGTTTCAAATGAATTATATCTCTGTAAAAATTAAAAATGAAACAACTCGTTATACAAGAACAGTGTTTGTTTGTTTGTTTGTTGCAACGCATTTTTAGGCAATTGGCAACTAGAGCGATACGGCGACCTGGCACCATTTACATGGGGGTTTCGACCACCAGACACTCTCTGCTATTGGTAGGTACAGTGCGATACAGCCAAACAAACAAATATGTGTTTTTTCACAAACTCTATACCCCGTGAGTAATTACGTTTGTTCTTAACTATTAAAATACCGGGTCGACGCAGCCACACCCCCATACCTCCCATTTGGGGACCCGCATCCCAAAGAGGAGGCATCCACCCTAAAAAAGTTGTAAGCAAAAAATATTTTGATCTTCGCAGGGGGCAACCCACATCGGAATTTAGAGGACTTTACCATGGCCTGCTCCGGCACTGATAAAATTAACAATTATTTGTCTTAGTTTTAAAATAATAAATTTGCTAATTACGATAAAAGGCTTGTTCAATGGCCATTTGTCACGCTTGAACTGCAACGCCAGGATGTAAGTGTATAGTAAAAGTAACGGAAACGGAAAACGGATATTAAAGGTATTTAAAAGCCCCAAATCGGATTTTTATTTTTCTGCCAACACAATGCAGTCGTGCAAACATTCATCAGTCATTATACAATTTTAAACAAAATGAAGAAAGGCAACGAAATTTTTAAGATTTTGAAATTATTATTATTATTTGTTTTATTTCGAACCATTGTAGCATATCTGTAACGAAAAATTGCCAGATATACACTTGATTTATAACTAATTTTGAACATAAAAATAATTTCCATTATTTCTATAACAGAAACGAAAACAGACACCGATTTTTACCGGAAACTCACTTCCGGTTGCACTTTACAACCGCACAACTTAACGATTTCGGCTGTTTTGATTGCATTTATTTTTAGCTTTCTACGCATCGCAATTGCACCCTTAATGCAAAATAAAATTGGTTTACGGTTTGCGCTAGATTTAGTACAAAGTAGGACGTTAATTAATACAATGATTGCGACTTTAAACCAGGAATCTAAAATCAAAAAGTTAAGTAGCTGGTTATCCTATTTTAACCCCTTCTCACATTGAGTTGCCTATAGGCAATTAAGCGCAGTGTATATACGTTAAATAATATATATCGCACCGTGTTTAACAATTGCAACACGTATACATAGTACTAAATCACCACAAGACGTGAGAGCCCCCTCGGGCACGAGCGCCAAACTCCTATTGCTGAGTGGTGATGGTATACGCCTCCCACGCCAGTCACCCGAGTTCGAATCCTAGCATAAAAGTAGGTCTCAGGGGAAATAGAAAATATTCATGTGAGAAAGGGTTAAATTTACTCAAAAAATTAAAAGAAACTTTTTAAACATTGTAACAAGATTTGATAGCTTACAAAACGCCGAAACCAATCTGGTGTGACGTTGTGAAACAAAATCACATCCATAAGAATCTTGGGTCATCGCACAGTTTAAACCGATGTATTTCAGAGGTTTGCTTAAGCCTAAGCATAGTACCGACCAACGTACAATAATGCATTGTTTTTAAATAAACAAACGTATATTAATATACTTGTATTAATTTGCCCTCTTATAAACTTAAAACCCCTTAGCGTGCAAATTGACGCAGTTGCCATACAAAAGAACAAGCGAAATACTTAATATTTTCTCAAAAGCGACACAAAACAGCCAACGAAAACTTTAAGCTAAAAAACAAATATCATTTTGCGAATTTTGAAATATTTTACTATTAATTTTTTAACTAAAAATTGTTCGAAACTTTTAGAAAAACTAAAGTTTTTGTAATTATAGAAGCATTTTGTTAAACAAAACAATTTTTGTCGGCTGAAAACTTATTATTGCAGGGTGGCGATGGGGCGGCGACTCCCCTCTATCATTGGTCTAAGCCGACGAAACTTTTGGCCCCCATGTTACTTTAAGGGACGTCCAGGTTTCTGGCGGGTCTATAAAATAGTATGTTTAGTTTCTAGATTGCATTTTTTGCTTAGACTTAGGCTTAGGCTTAAAAAGTCATTTTTGCAACGATTAGGCTTAGGCTTAGGAATACGCTTAATCTACTGTTACACTCCTTAAAGTAACATTGGCTAAACTTATTGTAATATGCAAGTTTCGATCATTTTTCTGAAAAAATGTTAAGATTTGCGCTTGGTGCATAGCTAAACAACGTTTATGCTGTCTTTTTTAGCGTATAATCAATTGGATTTTCAAACTTACCCCCGTTGAAAAAATATCCTAACTGCACAATCCATATACGGTTGCTATTTATACCTTATACCTACATATGCCATATTGATTACCTGGTTTTGAACGCGCTCAAATAGGTCTTTGGATTTTTGAAGATTTAAAAAAGATTGGACACGCGCCCCCTTAGGTTCTTCAAATCACCACCTCAGATTGCCAGTCAAACCTTAACGCCTCAAAAGCTGAGCCAGGAACGTGTATTTTCCCAGCGAGCCAACTTTAGCATGACATTTTGTTTGGTTCAGTTGAAAACATCTTAATCGCTTTCAAGATTTCTTGCTCTTTTGTTGAATGAAATTAGCGAATCCAACTTCAGATGAGTTTTGCTTCGAAAATTTTAAACCACTAATGCTGCTTAAGGATATTACATCATTGAGTTCAATTTGAGCAATTTTCAAAACTTTTTCAGTTTAACTCAACGAAAAAAGCGACTGACCCTGCTTCCAGGTCACTGCATAAAGTATGAATCACTATTTAAAATACACCTGAAGGGTTTTAATACAGGTAGGTTTTTCAAAATTATTTAAATTATTTCGAAAAGTTTTACCCTAAACTGCTGTACCGGTGAAAATATATGAGTCATGCCTACAGTTTGCTTGTCTTTAAGGGGTTTGATACCTACGCGAACACAGCCAACATTAGTTTGGTTTGAGTTAAATACCTTTTACTCAGCTGAAATGTGGTTTACTTAACAAAAATTTCAGAATTGTTCAACTTTTAGATATATATATATATGCACATGCATGGCAATGTTTTTGCTACACTTACCGTGCACATATACCGACACGACCCTGATTGGATCCCTCACCCCGACTGGATATGTTACATTATACGGACCCTAGGTGTTAATTTGAGTCTATGTATACCATACACCGCAATCAAAATTACATAACCGGTAAATTTAAGATGACCTCGTAAGGTATTGTGTAAATCCGGCGTGTGTAAACCGAGACATTAAACGGGATAACAATAACGGAAATTCAGTAGTATTGAATCGGACGGTGACCTTTGACGTTAGAATTTGTAGTCGGTAATAAAAACTATTCGCAAATGTGCTTGAATGATAGTTTAAAACAATTTTAGATTTTTAGTGCTATGTTCTGGTGCCCGTATTGCCAAATGTGTGTAGGACCAATCACCAGTTTGCAATAGGTTTGTGGTCAACTACGGCAGCTACAATAATGGCGAACGGAGAAATTTTGATTGGTGGGCTGGTTTACTGTCATGCCCGTGTGTTTGGTTTAAGCCTAAAAGCAAACTTAGAATCCTTTAGCAGAACGGATATCAATTTTATGGTAGACACAACAGCTAAATTTTATATTAATAACTATCACTAAAATCGCGTTTGGCTTCATGCTTGCAAGGTTTCGTCGATCATGCAAGCTTTCCCGCAAACATCTTTCTGGATCCGCCACTGTACATGAAACAGTTTTTATACTTCAAAAAGCTCAGAACGTACTCAGTAAAAAATCTCGTATAGCAAACTGTCTATGACAATAAAACTGGCTTTGAATTTGTTCAAAACTATAAGACACTAAATGGCACGACAGGCCCAGTAGTCGGAACGGTGCCGCGGGGTGGAGGGTTCAACCCTCCCTGGAACAATTTCTGACCCCTTTAGAAAATTGTCAACCTTGTTTGCAAGATATCGAAAACCTTTGTTTGCGCCCTTGTTGAAAAATGTTTAGCGCCTTCTAGCAAGGTGAGCTGGTTGTGGTACAAATGACAGACGGCCAGAATATAAAATTCCCAGCATTATTTGAAATTACCGTTTTTAAATCACTTGAAGATGACCAAGAAGCGACGATGCCGCTGTGAGTTGTGATAATGATAAAAAATTTGAGTCAATTGAACTCCAAACACAAGCAGGAACTTTAATTTATATATTGAGAAAACTGTAATTAATACAGAACATCATGCATTTATCAGTTCGAAGTGCTGCAATCCCACCTACTTAATGGACGTTTATCGTCCCAATATTATTAAATGTCTATTTCATTATATCTGTTGAAGTACGGTTTTAACACTAAAGAACCTGTGATGTATTTTTGCAAATTCTGCCTTAACGTTCAATACTTGCTACCATCATTATATTAAAGCTGGAACACCCCATATACGTATTTTGCGCATCGTTCCAGCATAAAGCTAAACAATGTTTTTAACAGTATTTAACAGATCGTTCTACAAGAAAAATTAGTACGTACACTGCAAAAAATGGTGAGTCAAATTGACTCTCTCCGAAATAGGCTTTTCCGGACTACACAGACGGAGTCAACATCGACTCTGCCAGAGTCAAATTCGACTCACCCGAGTCGCTCACTGAGTCTTATTTGACTCTGGCTGAGTCGAATTTGACTCAGTTTGTGTAGTCCGGAAAATGCTAAATCGGTGAGACTCAATTTGACTCGCCATTTTTTGCAGTGTATAATTTACACATAAGTCTAATTCTGTACTTCTAAAATGAAGCAGTACCACCCTTCACGGAAATATTGCTGCGGATGCAATGGGACTCGAATCCACAAAGTACGCATTATCGATCCGCTGCTCTAACCACTGAGGTACGCAGCCAATGCTAACTTTTCGCTACAATGGCTCTATATACCGTGAGTTTGGTACTACAAGACACGTAAATGAATACAACGCGAGTGTGGATAAACGGTATTTTCTTTGATATAGTGTACACTTTTCGAAAACGTGCGATACCCCAGCACTTTAGGAAAGTTGCCCGAGACTGCAACTACGGCTACTAGCAGATTATGCCAGAAAAAAAATAAAGTAATTGACTTTCATTGCTTGATTTTTGATTTCACTGCCTATTTTACGTATTATATTTTAATCGGATTGAAACGCTTGTAGTACTATAACTCAGTTTAAATAAGCTCAATTCAATTTTACTCAACTCGATTGATTCCGTTGAGAATAAAGTGTTGGTTGAGTTTAGTTGCAACTAAGATGGTTGTTGAACTGATTTAATTTTCGGGTTAAGCGCATTCGCACTTTTCTAACCAGTATTGATTAACAGTTTGTGCCATGGGATATGATCGAAAATAAATCCGGCCAACAGCCAAATGAGGGGGCAGGACGGTTGAGGCCATCCTGAAATTTTTTTGGGTCCCATGGAAAATGGTTAATCCCTCTTGTAAGCTTGTCGGTTCAACCACACGGTCCTCATGAATTTGATTTGCGCACCGTATCAGGTTGAGCTGGCTAAGGGCATGGCATCGCGTAGTATGCAGGCGGCATTTTATCAAACGTAAAATTATTTTCTTAGAATCACTGTTTTAAAGGCAACTAAATTTATTTTCAAATTAATTTTCATCAAATTCAAAGTTACACCTAATGGATTTACCAAACATCTGAATTTCATATGAAAAACGACCTTTTAAGTACGCAAGGGGTTATCGAGATGGCCCATGTATAGAACAGGGCCGGAACAGTAGTATTAGCATATTCCTAAATCTAAGCGTAAGCGTATGGCTGTGCCTATTCCTAAGCCTACGCCTAAGCCTAAGCAAAAAATTAGTCTAAAGCTTAAAACTGACTCTATTATAACCCCTCCGGAAAACGATCCGGCCCTGTTCTATACATGGGCCATCGAAATTATCAATATTAATTTCGTAATAAACAAACCAACCAATACATATTAATTTGTTTAACTACTACAATACCTGCAACTGGCCCAATTGGCATTTGGCCAACGGCGCCGTAAGGTGGCAGATGACACGTCCAGTACTGATCCTGCTCTTTTATGGTAATCAGAATTGATATCTACGTATATTAAGGTCCACCAAAAATGCGTGATACGTATACATTTAGCATCAGTTTGAATACGCGTTCAACGCTGGAAAAGCACACCATTAATTGAAGTTAATTTCACGTTTCCGGAACGATTTCAAATTAAACTGTTAAATGAGCATTGCAATGCACTGAACCGTTTCATATATATATATATATATATATATATATATATATATATATATATATATATATATATATATATATATATATATATATATATATATATATATATATATATATATATATAAATATGTTATATATTAATATATTATATATTAACGCTTTAATGGTAGAATAAAATAGCAAATCGATGCTAATCTAAATTAGAAAATTTTGATTTTCAAATTTAAATAAGCAGAAACTTAAGTTTATTTTTCCGTCAGTCAGAAATTAAACAATTTGGCTTTCGCTAGGATCGAAATTGTTCGACGTTTTAGGGTTCGTTCAGGGATCAACCGTTAGGGAACACTTTTGATTAGACCGAGTAACACAGGATAGTTGATGGCAGTTTATAACTCGAATTAGTGAAGCAAAACATGCCGTTGCATCCTTAAGTTACTTAAAATTGTTATTTCAACTGAGTACAACCTGAATTGTGTCGAAGATGCAAAATTTTTAGAAATTACATGACATATCAGTTTTGCCGCAGGCGTCCAGATGTCCACCCCCCTTGGACCGCATGCTTTGGGCAACGTTCCATTCGATTGATCTTTATTCGGATCGCACTTCATTACCCCAACTGCGCAGTCTTAAATTTATTTCGAAGCGAATTCAATTTGTTCAAACACAACCCATATTCAGGCAACACCCTCGGCTTCAACGGGTACTTGAAACGACTCAATTTCTCGTTTGCTCTTTGCAATTTCGCACTTACACGCAACGTTGATTGCAGTTTACAGATGTGCGTTGCCGTTGTGCATGCATTGCTAATATATGTGCAAATCGTGATTTATGTACAAAATAGCAATTTGAGAGTTTGCATACGCGTCTCAAATTGCTATTTATACATACATTTACACATAAATTAGCCTGTTTCATTGCCACGAACCCTGCGTTATGAGAATGACCTATTTATATTGAGTGGGTGTCGGCAAACAAAGCTCTCATTGGGTTGAAGTGGTCATTAAAAATTGGTCGGATTTCCGGTGGGATTTGTTTGTATGAAGCCTGTTATAACCAAGGAAATGACCAGTTAAGTGCAAGCAAAACCAAAAGTGTGAAATATGTTTGGTATTAATTGAACTCTAAAGATATATACCTATATATATATATATTTATATATATATGTATATATATATTTATATATATGTATATATATATTTATATATATATTTATATATATTTATGTTTATATATACTCAAAATAATATTTCTGACATTTAAGACAATTTCTTACACAAGAAAAATAATTAGCATGGTGCACTTGAAAAATATTACTGTTATAACAGAAAAGTTTTCAAAAAAGTACTGAACTAAAGTCTGAAAATTAACGTTTTCCAGTTTATTTTTGGAAAAATTGTCTTAAATATCAGAAAAACTTTTCAAATTTGCCACAGAAAATACTTTTCTGAATAAATTCAGAAATACTGTGTTCGACGCTAAATATAAGCTGGTGCTTAGAATTTCAAATCTGCTTACTACGGTCACGAAAAAGATTGATGTAAGCTATATACAACGTTGCCTTTAATAATACATACAAGTAGCATTTATACGAGCCGGACATGTTTGGTAATGTAACTAGCGCAAAATACAGGGATTGGAGGTGCCTAAAAAATGTTACGCCTTGTATCTGATAATCTTACAGGACTTACAAGCGGACTAAAAGTTTCCTGGGCCGCAGGCCGAAATTGATTTAGTTGGCTGAGGCCTTTGCATGCATATTCTATCTTGATTTCTACTGACACACCTATGTTGGGTACATTTTTCAAACTGAATTCTGTGTGCAGACTTCCCTAGGATCTCATGGATGTTCTCAACCTTCAAGGCGCGTTCGAGGAATGGGATACAAAATTGCTGATGAGAGGAGTCGAAATGAAACGTTGACCATGAGATTTTTGTTTTTTTGAACCAACAAATCCTTTTCATTTATACGTTATTCAGGAAAGATGGTCGCATTGGTTTTGGTACCCAAATCTATATAGGCGTTGAAACGGTGCTAAAATATATTTCATTTGGTTGTGCCGATTAAAATGAATGAGTTATGGTCGATCATATATATAAAGATAACAACCAGGGATTACGCTAATGATTTGGGCCCCAATAACAAACTTTGGCCTTTTAAATTTTGAAATATTGGACACGTTAAATTGGCGAAAAGCCTTCTAGAGCAAATAATTAACAACATAAAATGTGTCTGGATAATTTAACTCGAGTATTAACTTGGATTAAAGCTATCACGTTTTCAAATAAATACCAATAGTCGAACGTCAAGCAGGTCAGTAGCCCGCTCAGGTTGCTAAGTGGGGCTAAATATTTTTCATGAGAGGCATTCAAGGGTTTTACGACTTACAAGCAAAGTTGAAAATTTTCTGGGGGGTGGGATTTTTCCAGGGGGATCACCCCCCTCCCTGCCCACCCCTTTGACCGCGGGCCCGACGTTGAGCAATCACCGTTGTACCAGTGATTACCGTGAAAAGATGACTATCCGTATTAGAAATATTTAGCCTTACGCAAAAATATTGCATGCATTTGCGCAGCAAATTGAGAAATAATTTTGTTGCTGAAAACATTCGTTGCGCGTCAAATGACTGTAATAAATGCTTAACTTTCGCTGATCTTTGGCCGTTTTACCCCCATGACAATAAAGATACAGACGGCGTTTAATGGTAAATTTAACATTTTATAATACAATTTTTATTTTGTAGTACGTAAAGTTTACAACTTGGTCTACAAACTTAGCGCATTTGAAGCTTAAAGTTAAAGTTTGTGATTGCAAGCTAACAAATTTTTAAACATTTGCTAAATTTCAATATCAGAGATGCCCGCGGCCGGCGCCATCGCGATATTTGCTGAGGTCCAAAATAGCGGCCAGTTTGTCTTTGTGCAATTTTTAATTGACTCGCATGAAACACAATCCTATGACGATTGGTTCTTGTTTCAAAAATATGAAAATCGTAAAATTTTAAAACAATGGACATTAAAACGATTTTCCCAATCAAAATCTGACAGGGAACTGTTATTTTTGAAGGTTAAACTTTTACTGCGAATAAACGCTGTACTGCACGTATGTAAGAACGTAAATGAATTCAATTGGTTCAACTTTTGGGCCAATGTAAAGAACAGGGGCGGAACAGTAATATAAGCATATTCCAAAGCCTAAAACTAAACCTAAGCGTAAGTATGAGCATATTGCTAAGCCTAAGCCTTAGCCTAAGCGTAAGAATGCCCATATTCCTAAGCCTATGCCTAGCCAAGCAAAAAATTAGTCTAAACCTTAAGCTTACTCTACTTTAGTCCCACAGAAAAGCGTTCCGCTCCTGATCTTTACATGGGACATCTTTTGAAACACAATTGGCAAAACCACATTGAGCGTTCGAAAAATGACTGAAAAATTTACTTAAAATATTTTACTTAAAATATTTTATCACCAATGCAGTCAGCCCTATATTTCTGCCGGGGCATCTAATTATATTTTTTAAATTAAGAATAAGCAAATAATGTGACTCATACCATAGGGGTTGTGGGCCTGTTGCTTGAGGCAGTTGGGCTCAGCTCCCCTTGAATACTATTGGCCTGTTTTGAAATAAAACCTTGTTTGTAAGTCATCGAAAACTCTTGTATGCTGCTCCGGAAAAAAATTTTTCGTCATCCCCTGGCAGGTGAGCTGACTACGTGTCTGAGTGGTAGTATTATCGTGTAGTAGTAGTAATATCTAATAGCATTAACGTTATACTTTTGAACTATTTTCAGACAGTCTACAGTCGACGACAAATTTTTAGTATTAGCTGTTATATTTCAATTTTTTGGATTTCATTTGTTAAATTTCAAATTTTTGGATTTCATTTGTTAAATTTTAAATTTTTAGAATTAAGTTGTTAAATTTCAAATTTTTGAAATTAAGTGGTTAAATTACAAATTTTTGAAATTAAGTGGTTAAATTTCAAATTTTTGGAAAAATTTAACTTACATATTTCTCTCTTTTCCTCTCTCTCTTTCTCTCACCTCTTTCGCCTTGCCTCTCTCCGTTCAGTCAGAAAATAATAACTTTACCCAGTTTGAACATCAATTATTTTGAGTTCAAAATTCACAACGTTCCATTGTTAGCCGTGATTACAATACTGAATTTACTGCGAAAAGTTTGCATTTACAGACGGAAATATTACAATAAATACGGTGCATTCTAAATACATATTACACTATGTTGACACGTTGTCTGAGTTGAATGTGAATTTGAAAGATTAGTTGAATTGAAGCTGACAATAGGAAAAGAAATCAAAAGTTCAACGCAGCAATTGTTCTGCTGTGTAAAAGTTAATCAGTAGCCTGGTGGATGCAGAATTCCTTGGGAGGGGGTAAACTACGCGCGCACGGTTGAAGAGTGCAATAACAAGGGGACATGCGTGACACTCTTCCCCGTTTATTCGATTATAACTAATTTAGTCTTTGTACATTTTAGTAACTTTTACACAAAACGTCAAAGTTTTCCTGCGATCCGCGTAGATTTTGATCCCTTTTAATGCTGTGGATTAACTTGATGGACCTGCCATTTTCCAACATTCTGAAAACCTTATTTTCATACCATGGTCTCATAGCTAAACTCGAAAGCGAGGTTCGCTAACGTCGAATCGCCACGGAAAAAACTTGTACGTGCCACTGTGTTGACGAATCTTCCACGCTGAAATTCGGGGAAATCCTCCGAGCACTGCGTGCTCCGGAACTCAGGCCCCAACACCAATCGGTCTCCAGAGACCGGTTAAGTCATACTTCACCCCTGATGCCGTAAGCTTTAAGGGTTGCGCTATACATTACGGTGCCGATCGCCGCCAAAAGTATAACCGGCCCGCCGTCGTACTTGTTTTATTACAAATTACCGCACGCCGAGATCCGGCAATAGTAAAGTATAGCGCAACCCGAACGACTCAAAATTTCAACCGAGTTTAAAATTAATCTTTAATTGGCCAATTAAATTTGTTCTCACGAAAAACAACAAAATGATTGGCTATTTAGCTTCTACACTGTCAAATATGCACATTGCAAAAAAATATAAGCTAAACTTACCAATATCTCCATTAAGCACACGACTTTTCTTGGTCTTGAACGATGGACAAAGATTCATTACCGGATGCGGATTTGCTAATCTCACACAATAGTGCTCAAGACAGGATGTGTTCGCTCATCAAAAATGTATCCAAAATATCAATTTTAATGCAATATTTAGTCTTACTGTAAATCTGAAATCACATTAAAATTAAATAACTTTAGTGTTCTGCATATATCAACAGTGACGGATTGAAAATTTTGCACTAGAAAAGAAAACTACGTTTTGAAATTTGGCAATATTTAAAGGGTGATTTTAGGCAAATTGGTCAAAATTTAAACAGGTTACAAATTGAACCTATAACTCGACCAATTTGTTCACCTCGGGTCGTATTCGTGCTACATTTTTTAATCAATTTGGCTACTAAGAAAGATATTGTGAGCTTCAGATAAAGCTTTTGCATGTAGCAGATTTTAGTATGCCAAGGTGGTGTCTGGTAGAAAGGAATGACCTTTTTTGGTTATCCCCTTGCCAGGCGACGTTTGCCTGACAATCGGCGGATTTTGACAACGTTTGCATACCTGAATCTGTCGTGTCCTCTTTCAAATTATGTTACAAATACGTTTGAATTTTTGAAAAATTCGATTTTCCAAGATCTAAAAGTACTTCATCCTTTTATACCCAAAACATTTGCATAAATCGCGAACAAGTCGAATAATGCCATTGAATGCAGATAACGGGGCTGAGACGTATGACATTAAATTTTATGCAATCAGACGTTCTGTTAACGAGTTATTGTCAAATAACGGATTTAGCTTGCTGCTAGCGATTTGGGATGGTGCAAAATGAGTTATATATTTGATCGTAAATTGTTGACAAAACAGGCCCATGTATAGAACAGGGCCAGAACAGTAGTATAAGCATATTCCTAAACCTAAGCCTAAGCGTATGGATGAGCCTATTCCTTAGCCTAAGCCTAAGCAAAAAAATTAGTCTAAAGCTTAAACTGACTAATGATGCCACTGAACTTAGCGCGTCGAATTCTGTAAAATAACTTGTCTTTATTCCTACAAGGGTCCATATTCTGAACGTCCGCCTTAATGATCATTGAAGGTCATGAGAAGCTCAAATATGCAAATTTTTTTAAATCCGACGGTCAAACGCATAATATTTATGGCTACTATCTCGTATGATATATTAAAAATTTCGAAGTATAAACGCCAGACAGATCCTGCGCCAATGTCAATCAGTCACTGAACGGCAACTCCAAACTTTAGCAGCGAACTGAATGCTTAATTACGACGGTAAGAAAATGTCGTCCCGAGTCCTCAACTGATTTGAGCCTAAGTCTTCCGCGTAGGTACTACTGCTCCTTAACCAGACATGACTTGAAAACTCGACCAAAGCTGTCCACCCTGTGAGTTTTAGGCAAACTCAAGAACAAATCGACACACATTTTTTCATGCTTATAAATGGCTCATAAACTATAATACACACTAGCACCCACCAATATTAAGTTGGTCAAATTTAAACTACGCGTAACCTAGTTTCTCTAAACTTACAATACTAAAATCACAAAGCCTAATCCGATAGCGGATTGTCGCTTTTATGACAGGACAACTGCGCCTTCGAAGGCCATTAACGCATAAATTCAAGAAATATATGGTACAAAATAGCAGTATTGTTGGCGTCTAAAATTTGCTTCAAATTATTCTATTGAAAAATATAATTTTTTTGTGCGTTTAGAATTTGAATTTATTTTAAAATCTGCGTACGAATTTATATTTCAACAGTTTTTAGCTTGAACTGATTGATGACTTTTTTGTTAATTTTACACGGTACGAAAGTTTAATTAACATTACAAAAATCTAATACCTATTAACGCTGGAACGCTCCACATACGTATTTTGGCCGATGTTTCAGCGGATTTTTACAAATTTTGGCCCATGTAAAGATCAGGGCCGGAACGTTTTTATGTGAGACTAGGAAAAAGTAAGCTTATGCTTTACACTAATTTTTTGCTTGGCTTCGGCTTAGGAATATGCTTAGATACAGTTCCTGTCCTGTTTTTTACATTGGCCCAAATTTTTATACACTTACGTATGGCTAATGAATTAAATAGTAAAAAGTATGAGATTGGTTAAATTCATACGTAGATTGTTCTAATAAAACAGTACACAGGTGTCTGTATTTAAATGTGTTTAGGGTTGCAAATTTGCAACCACGTTGACTAGTATACATTAAAACACATTGGAAATTACCGAGAAATATTGTTTAGACTATTTTTATAGTTGTGTAAACAAAATAAAATTTCAATTTTGAAAATTAAAATAACCAAATGTTGCAAGACTTTATCTTTTACGACATGATTCGCTTAATCTTTACTTTAGGGTCCAAAATCACTATGAGCAACTATACTTCAAACTATGAACGTACAATAAATACATGAATTCTTAGATAAATGTGTAGTGCAAAATCTCAAAGTTATATCTGAAAATACCTATTTTCACTCGGGATTTAGAGAAATTGGAATTTTTAAAAAATTACGATATTACCGAGGAATTTGTGATTTTGAGAAATTTGGATATTACCCGGAAATTAGCCAACGCTTACGATTTTGGACGCAACGTTTTTTGTTGAAGATCTTGGGAAATTGGGATGGCTTAGCGATGATGGTAAACAGCTTTCAGACTAGATTCTCCTGGTCCGAGTCCTGCATTAAAATAAACGTTCGAATGAAATAGAAATATTCATGCTTGAAAAGGTTAAATTAATAAAACAACAATGAGATATAGCATTTGAAAAACAAAACGTCACCAGATGGTAATAGCAAGAGCGGATGATGTCCACCTTGCAGAAGAGTGTGCAACTGCTTGGGCTGTGCATGGTACTAAATGTACCAGCACGCGTTGCATTTGTGTTCGACCTCCCCCCTCAATCAGGGGGGTTAAACAAGAGATTAACAATAAAGTATGATTCAGTACACCTACCCCCCTCATTTAAGGGGGTCAACTATGTTGTTTAATCACACTTGCGTGTATGACTATATTAACACAATAATTTTACTACGATATAAAACTGCATACAGACCCCCCTAAACAAGAGGGGGGTAGGCCAAAAACGCAACGCGTGCCGGGTACATTCTTTAATACACAAAGTGTACCCAGTTGCACACTCTTGTTATAAAGAGTGATCATCCACTCTTGGTAATAGGTTTTCAAACTAACGAATTGCTGCAATTGAGATCTCAAAATATGAACATAAAAGTACAGTAATGCAATAAATGTACTGAATTTCAAACGTCACCATTTCGTGGTTCGAAAGTTACCAGACCTATCACCAACTGATTATAGGCGCTACACACATTTAAGAATACAGGCTCTGGTCTAAAAAATTTAATCTACGACAAACCGCCAGTTTGCTACGTCGGCTCGTAAAAACGTTTTAATTTCATTCAAATTGTCGTTTAAACTGAAGTTAAAAGTTTTTAAAACGCCCCAGTACGGTTACTAGAAACTCATCCGTGCTCCCGTTGTATCGTAAACATAAGAGATGCAACAGTTTTTTTAAAATTGGAGCGACATTTGCAAGATGCAATATATAATTGCCGAAAAAAAACTCGCGAGCGAAGCGAACAAGAAGCCAAATGTGCTATTAGCACTAGTTACTTCGATGTTCAAATAAAATGTAAACCTAAAGATTAGCATTACAATACGTCACTTTAGCAATATCCGGAACGGCTTACACATTGCTCGTGCTGCGATTGCATAATTGTGCAATTTTAGGTCAGAATAATTAAAATTAATTGTACTTAATTGATGTGTAGTAATTGATGGTAATTCACGCGTTGGCTCCAAAATCGTGGGAATTTCACATGAAACCAGTTATTGATCACAAACATATCGCACAAAATAACCTGAACGCATGTTTGCAAACGGTAATAAATGTAAGTCTATGTCGACCGTATGATGCCGGCTAGCATACATGCAATGCAGTGCACTATATTGCAGCTGCATATAACGGACAAGTATGTCTCACATGCTTACAATACCGTTTTTAATAAGTGTTGCACTTTACTGCAAACTGACTGCAATTGTTTAGCAAATAAAATTTGGCAAAGGGTTCTAGACAGTTTTAAATAAGTTTGAAGCACAGAAGTACGGTATTAACCCGAATAAGAGGGCTTCACATTTTGAGTCTCAACCAACAGAAGTCAGTATTCTTACACTCCTTAGTGGATAGAGTCCGTAAATCCCAAAAAAGAGATCAAAGCTGAAAACTGGCCTAGACTGCTCAAATATGTGTCAGACAGCGACAACCCGCATAAATATTACTAAATCTAGAAAAAGGTTAACAGACGTGGCGATGGGTCATGACAAGAGTGTGCAAGTCTTGGGCTACCGCCTGGCAGAAAATGTACCACCGAGCGTTGAGTTTTTACCCGAGCCCCCCTTTATTTAGAGGAAGGTCATTTGTCACATCCAATACCCCTAAATTAAACTATAAGGGGAGCATGTTTGACACCGCATACATAAAGTGCCATGGTTCGTACCGGTTGTACCCTTTCTAAGTAAAGGGAAGGTATGGTAAAAACACAACGCGTGCCGGGTACATTGTTTTCTACCACAGACTGTGTCCAGTTGCACACTCTTGTTAAATAGCGATTATCCACTGTTGGTTTTACCCAAAAGAAAGTATAAAATGAATGGCGTTGGGCCCAGCTAAGGTGAATTTAAAAATAAAATAACCTTTTGTAACCAATGTTTAATTAAAATCGACTGGGTCAGTAAACATTATTTAAGAGCCACAAAATTAAATTTTTTTGCCGCAAATTATTTGAAACTTATGCGCTAATGACAAGCATCTGCTATAAATGGCTCGTCTTCGCGTAGTAGCAGCCAACTGGATAGAAATTTGAACAAAATGTTTTAAATATTGAAATTCAAAAAAAGTACCACATATGGTCATTAATCATACAAAACGTCATTTAAAACGTCATTTATTTTAAACTGAGGGAACAAACAAAACATTTCAAAATATTTAAATCACATTCTGACGTGATAAAATTTGTTAAAATCTGTTTAAATTATACAATGGCTTTTTCTAGCGAATGCACAGCAATCGTCACGCAAATTTTCTTTTCACAGAACAATCACGTTTCCGTTCTAAGAAAATATTGTAAACAAAGTAATGTTCCAGCTTTAATTATATAAATTTGAAAACGCAAGTGATACACAGTGATGTCTTAACACGTGGTGCAGCGGTAATAGCGTCTGCTTTGACACGCAGAAAGTCGCTAGTTCGAAACCACCGTCTTGCAACATTTCCAGATATTTTAAGGTTACGTAAAATTTTTTAGCCAAAATTCAATCTTTCTTTTGTAAAAACGTTTTTGCTAGTAATATTCAACGAAATGAAGCTAATCATTGTATTTTAATAGCCTGTATAAATGGCCGTGTCTATGGCTGTGACCACCCCGCAGACCAAAGTCGGCGGGCGCCCTTCAACAGCAGTGGTAAATCAACGGTCTCTCAAGCGAAGTGAACAAGAAGCCAAACGCAATTTTAGTAATAAATCACAAAATAAAGATAGTTTGTTTGGATTCGTTTCGGCATCCTGTGCCCGGAGTTTCCCTCTTAGATACGCAAGTGCCGTTCACATTAAAAGTGTTTCGGTTCAGGACCGGAGCAGCCACGAAATGTTCATTCAATCAGAAATCCTACCAATAACAAAGCAGCGGGTCCAACAGCAACTCGGGTATCAACGCTCTATGCTGATTTAATTTCGAGCGAGTTGATTAAGACAGAATGAGTTCCGTCAATTCAGAATTCGGAGTTCTGGAAGATCTAATTCAGAACCCAGGCTTCTGGGTGGATTTCACTCATTCTGACATAAAATCAACTGACTCGGATTTAAATGTTTTAACTTCACAAAATCTAAGAGATCCAATCAGAACATAGAGTTGATTTTAACTCACAATGAATTAAATCTCTGAATCTGTCAAGTTGGAAATATCCGAACTCAGTGTTTCGATTCAATTCAACTCATTCTGAGTTAATTAATCAGCTCAGCAAACTCTACTCAGAGTAAGAATCAAGTCAATTCGTATTAAGTTAATATCAACTCTCATTGGAATTAACAATGCAACCCCCCCACAATGCTAAATCATAAACCAAAGTTTCAAATTTTCAAATTTGTCGTAAAATCATAACTGTACTAACCGGAATATACACTGTAAGCATGCGATACATGCTTGTCCTGTTGCATATGCAAGAAATGCAATGCACAATGTGTTGTACGGTCGACACATATAGTCGACGAAAAATGCAGTTGGAATAGCCGGCTGCGTGACGCAGAGGTAGAGTGTTCGCTTAACAATCCGTAGACTCAGAGTTCAATCCGCGCTCCGGAAGCCCGCTTTTCCAGCTGCTTAGTAAAAAAGGTCTGAAATCCCGGTTCCTATTTAGACTGACCATACACAAGTACTTTACAATTTGATGAGGTCAACGCAACTGCGAAAACACCATTGTCAGTATTTTAATGCATTATAAAACCCGCTTGCAAACACAAAAGATGCGCGAGCAAGCAAGATATTGCAAGCTAAAATGCAATTATTTGCACGCTACGATTGGGTCGTTCGTTTTGTCACGACACATGTCAATATAAAACTGCTATCATGGGGGGCAGATGCTTCATGGCTATATATAACATGTATAATGCAAGCTCTAGCGGATTCAGAGGGGACGGACGGGCGTACTAACCACCCCCGGTTAGAAATCTTTTTACAATAAAATGGTAAAAGTCATTACCTTATAATGCTTTGTCATCAGAAAATTGACACATATTGCATACAGTAAAAATTGCGTTTCATAACTTTTGCCAGCCTGAACCCCGTTCGTCCAAAAAATTTTTGGATCCGCCGTTGAATGGAAGGCTTCTATAGATTTTGTGGGATGTGGGAGTCCGTTGAATAGAGACAAAATTTAATTTGCACACTTCTAGAGTGGTTAATATAGTGCTAATCAGCAAAGCAGGTGTACGTTTGATATTTAACATTTTGTTGACGATTTTAAATCTAAATTAGACAAATAAGATTGAGCAACAATGTTGTGAAATACTCAAAATGATTTCGACGACTTTTCGTCATGAAAATAAGAATTGAAATTTATTTATTCAATAATTTTTTCAAATTTAAGAAAATTTGATATATAATTGGAACTAAGATTTGATTTGCCTCGAATCAAACTTAAAGTAACGAATGTGGATTGTAACTGGAGTTTGTCGTATTTGTCTCATAGGAAACTTAAATTGATACCGTCAACAGGTGAAACTTTACACGATACTGCTTAAGTAAAGTAAGTTCTAAAGTTTTTGCGATAAAATGGTATTAAGGTCCGTACCTTACAATTTTTTCTCTCAGAAATTTTTTTGTAAATAAATACAATTTTTGAGTTGAGATATTTTTTGTGATCAAATGATAAGGTCCCTGTCTTACAACTGTTTCCGTCGATAAATTTTTCGGGGAAAATGAGTTGTCTATTGTTCATTTTTTTCGCTGCCAATGCCATATATAGCATACTGTAAAAATTGCGTTTCATAACCTGTGCCAGCCCGTCTCCCCCGTCAGAAATTTCTGGATCCGCAACCTCTAATTGTCACTACTTAATTAGCTAAATTTTATGAAAGCCTACGCCAAGCAAAAAATAGTCTAAAGCTTAAGTTTTTTCCATTCTAGTCACATAGAAACGCGTTCCGCCCATGATCTTTACATGAGTCCATAATCCTAAGCCTATTATTTTAAGCCTCCAGATCCCTCCTGTTTCCAGTGGACAGCTCTACAACTATCATAGGCCTGCAATTGCTTACAAAGATTTTTCAGTTTCTTGGACTTAGCTAAAACCCCATTACGATATCAAGTAAATCCTTTCCGCTGGTTATCACTTATGGTCCCGCCCCCCAACGATTTCAAGGATTGAACGGTTTTTTGTCAAAGTATCCAGTTAGTCCAAGCTGAAATTTACACAATGGTAAAAATTATTTTAATCATGGCAAGGGGGCCCCTACCCCGGAATTGTGATGGCCCCCATTCTAGGCGTGCTCTGGCACCTGATGGCCAAACGTTATTTTAACCGCGATTCGTAGACCCATAGAGCAGTGTACGTAGGCACACCGATCTCACTGGAACTGCCAAAAAATCTCTGTGAAGCATATGCGAAGTGTTACTGGAACGTTGTCGAAAAGGCGAGAATCAGTGGAGTTAGCATGATCGCTGTTAAGGCGATGTCTTCGAGATGTGACATTCTTAGTCCATTTTTCAAGATTTATTTTCACTCCAACAACTACGTTAACGAGTAACTTATCATCGAAAACAATAAGCTTATAATACTGTTCCGCCCCTGTTGTTTAGATTGGACGGCTTATGGGTAGGCTTTGAGCCTTAGTAGACAAGCCTCATACAGATAAAAATGGATCAAATTGTAAATCGTATACTGTACTGCAGTCTTAATAAACCCGTTCGTTAAAACGCAGTGCAACATATGTTCAGACGGCTGTGTTAAAATTGCAGTTGCATGCAATATTTCCGGCAAACTGCACATTTAGAACAGTTTTCTCGAATTTACACTTTATAGAAAGCATATGAATCTAGCGTACACGAATCACATATGCTTCATGAAAATTCAACTCCAAAGCCTTGTAAAATTTAATAAATTTCGTTGTTAACAATTGAAAATTTAATTTTACATTTTTAAAAGCTTACAGACTCTCGAAAACGGCAGCTGACGGGCTCAAATGAACGTGAAGTCGTTTAAAATTGAGTTAAATTCCACCGTTGTAAAATTCAACACAAATATGGAGTTCGAATACGATTACAATCCCCAAATGAATTACGAGATATTGGCCAATTTGTAAGTTTGACAGATATTTAATAAACGTTGAGATTTTCGTTGAAAACCTCATTTGGTCACTTTTACCGTAAACGCCGACGCGACAGATAAAGTTTAAAATATTTTGAAAAAAAATTGTTAAACTATATATTATTAAAGCTGAAACGCTCCACATACGTATTTTATGCAACGGTTTAGGATTGCAAATTTGCACCACGTTGACTATGTTAAACCTGCTATTTGAGTAAAATCAAAAATTCAGCAGAAACAATCTACCGGGTCGTATAAAAGGTATTTGAAAACTATTTCACCGCTGAAATCATTTTCCAACCACCCTTTGAGGTTACTATTAATATTGACCAATAGACAGTGTGGGGGGGTATATTGGCAAAATACAAAGCATTGATGTAAATTGCAATTAATCACTTTGTTTGACTCGACTGGTCATTGAAGAATTTTTGACAAAAACTTCACTCGCACAGTCAGTAAAATTTAAAATCGGAAATTCAGCCACTTAAATTGTAATAAACTTTTGACCACAAGGCGTGCGCCCTAAATATATCCATGGGTCAAGCGAACCACAGTTTGACCTCTGATTGGCAACTTATATATACCCGAAAATATGACAAAAATGAAAACATTTGAATTGTCACAGTGCTTTTATGCTTGTTGAAACCGATTAATGCCCATATGAGCGTATATTCTGGCACGAAAACGAGTGTGTTTGAAACTGAGGTCGTACATAATGTTGACACGTGCAAAATAAATAAATATGGCAGTGTCGATAAGCTTAAATTTTAAAATGACAATTTCTAAACAGATGTTTACGTATTGAAAAGTTTGCATTTTGCTGTTGGGCAAATCAACACAGTTGTCTGTTAAAATTAAACGCTTAAAATGGTCTAAAAATATGAAAAATAACGATGAGTTAAAGTTTCAAGTACAATTAACGAACGAACTTTAATCTGTCTATATTATTAAAGCTGGAACGTTTTACATACTGTATTTTGGGCAGTGTTCGCTAGCTGTTGTAATTAATGTTTCATATAACAAGCGGCCCCTAAAAGGTGCAATAGAGGCGGGGTATAAAAATTCAAATCTGAACTCCTAAAAATTTAACGAAAATGGGCTTTACATACTGTATTTTGGGCAGTGTTCGCTAGCTGTTGTAATTAATGTTTCATATAACAAGCGGCCCCTAAAAGGTGCAATAGAGACGGGGTAAAAATTCAAATCTGAACCCCTAAAAATTTAACGAAAATGGGCTTTACATACTGTATTTTGGGCAGTGTTCGCTAGCTGTTGTAATTAATGTTTCATATAACAAGCGGCCCCTAAAAGGTGCAATAGAGACGGGGTAAAAAATTCAAATCTGAACCCCTAAAAATTTGACGATAATGGGTTGATTTCTATCATGGCTCATGTATAGAACAGGGTCGGAGCATTTTCCTGTGGGACTGTAATAGAATAAGCTTAAGCTTTAGACTAACTTTTTTGCTTATGCTTCGGCTTAGGTATAGGCTCATCCTTACGCTTAGGCATAGGCTTAGAAATATGCTTATATAATATAGTTTGGGCCCTGCTCTATATATGGGTCCACTTCATATTTGCAAAATATAAGCCACAACACCTATTTGCTAGATTTAATATGTAATATATAATATGCAAAATTACGTTTCCATGTGACAAATCTTAAACACTAGGAGATCAAAAATAAGTTTGGTCAAAACAGGGGGAAGCGAAATGCATTTCGCCAGGGGTTTACTTTTCAACAATCCATGCAAAAAATCTGATTTTTTCGAAATTAGCGATGATGCAATTTTAAGAAAATTTAACTAATTTAAAAACCAGCATAGTTTCTATAGACTAAAATTAGCAATTCCTGCACAAGAGTTATTATAAAATTGGTACCCCAAGATATGAACTGCTGATAATATAGACGGGCTCAAGGCCGTCAAAACAAGGATGTTGGTGCTATACGGTCTGCACGACCCCTGTTTGGAAATTTTGCCCAAAGTTAATGACCACTATGGGACCTCCATGTTGGTCTAAGGACCCGGGACATCAGACCTTTCTACTAAGTAGCTGGAAAAGCCGGCCTCCGCAGCGGGGATCGAACTCTCAACCTACGGATTTTTAAGCGAATACTCTACCACTGCGCCACGCAAACCGCCTCTCCAACTGCATTTTTCAATAACAGAAACGGCCTGCAGGTTGTCTCAAAAACCGATATTGATATTTGTATGCAAATAGAACAATTTTTGGAAAGTCAATGCACACTTTGCTGCCAAAAATTAAAACAAGAACCGAAATGTAAACAAAAAGTATTGCGCAGTTTTGAGGACCAAAAAGTTTTAGGATGATTGTTTAAGGGTTGCAAATTTGCCACCATTTTGACTGGTTGATATAAGCAGAGGCGCGCGCCTGCACAAAATAATATTTGGCGCGGGAGCACCGAATGAATTTGGCAATCCCTACTCTCTAAAAGCTTTAGCTTAAATTATAGCTTAACTAAACTTGAATATCAGTTTAAGTAAAACTTAAATGGCTGGACGGACTAACTTATCTAGAATATTAAGTTTTACTTAAACTATCGTGTTTTTAAGTTTAACACGAGATTAACTAAACTTATTTTTAGATTAAGTAACAAGTGCAGCAGTGTATTTAAGAGTTGATTAAGTTTAGCTTAAACTGAAAATAAGTAACATTTTAAAAGAGTTTAAGCGTAAACCTACCGGTTAGTTTAGTTAATCTGGAAAGTTAGTTTAACACTGGTGGATTAGCTTAAACTTAAATCAAGTTAGTTTAAGCTTTTAGAGAGTACAATTACAGTTTAAGATTGCTTGGGAGGCACCAGAGCCACATTTGGCGATGGCTCACGGCCATCAATGCCCGACCCGTGGGGACGTGTTTGATGATAAACAGAAAACCTACAGTTCGTACCATACTTAATTTTTGGTAATGAGTGATAATTAATTCAGAATGAAGTTTTAAAATCTATGATAAAATACCAAAAACCAATTAAACAAAATTTCAATTTGACAAAACACGCAGTCTTTTAAACCAGCTGTACAAAAAACCCTGGCAAGAGTTTGACATCAAAGCTGTAAATTATTAAAATTTTTAAAAATTTGAATTTTTACTCGAAATTAAAAGAATTTTAAGTCCAACGACGGAGTGTGTAAGAATGGATTTAAAATTAACGATGATGCACAAATAATATATTTAACCACTGCTTTATTGGTTTATCAATATTTTTTCAATCTAAAATATATACTTACACTATAATACAATGGGTTTACTTGCAAAATGTAGTTATAAAATACTGCTCGATCACATATGAAGTATATAAAGCATTAATTAATGAGGGGTAAAGATGCAAAAAACCAAGGTTTAAGTACAAGTTGCAGTAAATGTGAAACCAGAAACGGGTTAATCGCTTACAACTGGTTCTTTCGCTTATAGAGCAAGGTGTTTACTTAGGTCAATTTATTTAATAAGTGAACTTAAACAGGCAAAAACGAACAACTTTGGGCCTTAAAATTTCTCATTAAAAGGTTGACTTACAGTCAATTAAGGGCAAAACACAGGCTGTTAAATTTGAGGTCATATTAGCGCCGGTCAACGTAGACTATCAAATCATCAATATTTAAAATCGTTTCTGCTGTAAATGCTACACCTTATTTTAAAATAGTTAAATTTGAAATTTGAATCTTTTCAAATTTGTCTCGCGACATCCATGGTCACGTGTGCCAGTACGCGTCAAAGCCATGCTTTTGACTTCAAACACGATTGCCGACTCGTCGTCGTTAATTTGTCACCTTTTTTCAACTGTTAAAATTTAAATTTAATTTAAAATTTAAGCAATTAATTTTTTTACGCAATTCAAATGTTTAAACGTCAAAGTTCATCTCAGACCGCTGACCTGTGCAAAGTATAGAGTCATGGGTTTTGCCGCGTGTGCTAAGATACTATCAATAACGAACAGTTTCCAAGCGTATGGACGCCGAAAATTTTGCGGTTTCTTAATTAAAGTTTCAAAAAAATTCTGCTAAACACCTATTGTGTAATGCAAAACTAATTTCTTATTTAAATTTTTTATATTTTAGGTCGAATCACTTGCTGTATTCCTCATGTAAACTTTATACAACGTTAGGATGTGTGAATTTTTTGGCCCATGTTACTTTTACGGCCGTCTCGGTTTCTGGCGAGTCTGTAAAAGCGTAGGTTTACATTCCAGACTACATTTTTTTGCTTAGGCTTTGGCTTAGGAATACGCTTTTGCAGCGCCGAGCATACGCTTAATCTACATACCATATCCAGACGAACTTTGTATTTGCGTAAATAATATTTTTCAAATTCTCGACTAATCTTGCTTAGACTAACGGCCCATGTATAGACCAGGGCCGGATCGTTGTCCGGAGGGACTATAATAGAGTCAGTTTAAGCTTTAGACTAATTTTTTTGCTTAGGCTTAGGAATAGGCTCATCCATACGCTTAGGTTTAGTATACTACTGTTCCGGCTCTGCTCTATACATGGACCGACTAACTCTGTTTACACAAGCGGATCCAGAGGGGGGCGGGGGAGGGGACGCACGCTCCCTATCACAATTTTTTTATGATAAAATAGTAAGGTCCCTACCTTACAATTTCACCTTCAAAAATTTTGTTGTAAAAAAATAAGGTCCCTAAGTTTACCTCAGAAATTTTTTGTGATAAAATTATAAGGTCCCTACCTTACATTTTTTCCACCTCTGAAAATTTTTTGATGATGAAATAATTCGGTCCCTGCCTTACAATTTTTGCGTTCCAACACATTTGCCACCCCGCCTTCCGTCAGCAATTCCTCGATCCGCCGCTATCTACTCAATGGACCGCAAACTTGTTGCTTAAAACCTGTAAGCATAATTAAAAACAATCCTATGTAAAGGTTTCGAAACAAATTACGCCAAAACCGCAGTTTCTATGAGCTTAAAAAGTTAACGTAGTAATTTTTTAACTCAAAAATCAGAACCATCAAACTATTGTTTACGAGTTTACTGGACAAATTTTGAAACATGATATCTCAAAATTATTAAATTCATTACTACCTGGACCCATATACTAAAATGCGTATAACACCTATTACCAGTTAACGATAGTTTTCAAAAACTAACAGACTCGTTCAATTGCGGTTCTCACAAGTGGCAAAGATGTAGATCAAATGAAATGCGAAAAATGTGCTGAATTTCAAATCTCACTATTTCCTGGTTTAAAGTTTACAAGACCTATCACAAACTGCTGATACGTGCTACACACATTCGAGAACACGAGCTCTTGCTTCTAATGAATGAAAAAGATAAATTTTTTCTAAATTTCACATACAAACTACTTGTAAGCAATACGTTGTCTTATCTTTGGCATTAACCCCTTCTCACATTGACTTGCCTATAGGCAACTCAGCGCAGTGCGTATACGTTAAATAATATATCGCACCATGTTTAACAATTGCAACACGTATACATAGTACTAAATCACCACAAGACGTGAGATCCCCCTCGGACTCGAGCGTCAAGCTCCTATAGCTGAGTGGTGATGGTATACGCCTCCAACTCCACACTGCAAAAAATGGTGAGTCAAATTGACTCCCTCCGAAATAGGCTCTACGGAACTACACAAATTGAGTCAAATCAGACTCCACCTCCCCTTTGGTGTAACGGCTTTGAACGAGAGGAAACACCACTGGAACACAAGCCCAATTAAAAAGAATGACATACGGAAAATTCGCGCAAGTTTGTATGTCATATCGTTAATATTTGCGAAAAACTAAAGCAGCACAAGCTGTTAAGCATAACGCATGAATATTTTATTGGCAAACAATACTTTTCAGGTTAAGTGGAACAAACCAAAAGGATCGGCATTTTAGCGGTACCGCCAGGGCTTATAACCAGGCGGAAAGCCAAGGTGACCGGGCAGACCCCAAATATGGTTTCGAAAAAAGTTTAGTTGAGTTAATAAATATGCTTCATAAACCCGATTTAGGTAAAACAAATTCTCACTAGCGGATCCAGAGAAGAATTGGAGTGAGGCCCCCGCGTCAGAATTTTTGTGATAAAATGGTAAGATTCACCTTACAATTTCCCCCTCAGAAAATTTTTTGATGATAAAATAATAAGGAACCAATGCAGTAAAAATTGCTTTGCATAACAGTTTTCAGCCCCCCCCCCTTTCGCGTCAAAAAGTTTCTGAATCCGTGTTTGTCCTGGCTATTGCCGTGCGTAACCATTGCACCTATAACATCAGAATATAAGTTTGGGCTAAAAACGTATGACCAACAACACGAAACGTGTCAGACTAAAAATAAGGTCATACGTAGTTTCAAAAATTTTGACGAGAAATATTTTCGAAAAACAAAATTTTCAATTCGAAAAACAAAATTTTCAAACTTCATAGCTGTATATTATTTGTTCCTAAAATTTTTAAATTTAAAATGGTCACAATATATACCAATCCATTATACGGCTCATGTATAGAACAAGGCCGGATCGTTTTCCGGAGGAGCTATAATAGAGTCAGTTTAAGCGTTAGACTAAATTTTTTGCTTAGATTTAGGCTTAGGCTAGGAATATGCTCATTCTTACGCTTATGCTTAGGAATATGCTTATACTACTGTTCCGGCCTAGTTCTATACGCGGGCCCCATTTTACCGTAGTGACAGTAACATCCCCTATATTAAATAGGCTATTGGTCCATTTCTCTACAAATCGTCCGAGCGGATTCTGCTACAGCAACAAGCTCCTATGGCTGAGTGGTTATGGTAAACGCCGACGCCCAACGCAGAGACCGGTGTTCAACTTACCTTGACACTCGATCTTGAATAAAATCGAAAATATTCAATTGAGAAAGAGTTAAACACAGTGACGTGACAGGTACATACTTTCTGGGTGCAACTCTATTGTCGCACCCCACAAATTTAATATCTAAAATGCATTTGCTAAAACACAACACGCAGTACGTATGCTCTTGGTGGCAGATCCAATATTTCTGATGTGGATTGCAAATTTTGTATTTAAGATTAAAAGAACGTCCGAAGCGAACGGGAAACCGAATGCAATTGTAGTAAATCTTAATACAAAATTTCGGTTTCGGCTCAATCCAGTGAAGGATACGATCCCTCGTTTTCCCTATATTTGGTTTTAGAACCGATAAACAGTCGGCAAAAGGTTGGTAGGAATAAATAAGGCAAAGAAGCTGTTGTAAGCGAAGCGAGTGAGAAATTAGACGCATTTTTTGTACTAAAGATGGTAAAACATAAAAGAGTTGATTTTGGATGTCGGTTTTGGGATTACGTAAAAGCCGGACGGCTAAGAATCCTGGGATCGATACATGTGGACACAGTAAATAATATTTCGTGACCGCAAAAGCCAGCCACATTTTTCAGCTAATCTCAATACACTGTAAATTCCAATGAGTTGATTAATCTATTCAGCTAGCGAGTGAGTTATTTCTGAATTAAAATCAGTATACATTACCTCACTCTGAGTTGAGTTGACTCTGGGTGAGTTGATTAATTAACTCAGAATGAATTGAATCACTCAAAATTCTGAGTTGTGATAGTCCTAATTCAGACTGAGTGATTCAACTCATTCTGAGTTAAAATCAACTCACTGAAACTTAGTGTATCAAATTAAATACACAGAATCACTTGCGTTAAATAGTAACCTTTATAACGCATACTGCAAACGATTTTTGAACATCCCGCTGGATCCATTACGCCCCCTCAGCGGTCATAGCTCTGGGGGTCATGGCTCCTTGTACCCCTGCCACTTATTAAGCGCGACATTAATACGAAATAAATTACCGCAGCCTAAAAGTGAATTTTAAAAGTTTGCCTCTAACGTATGATTTCTGTATCAGTGTTCTAATGTAAATAAAGTACTAAACACAATTTTATCACATTTCGAAAGCCGCTGACCCAGCAAACGAAAAACAACGTAAATACACACAACGGAAAGGTCAAAATTTGTGGCCTAAGCAACTCAGCGGCCTATTCAAAGGCAATAGATAACCTCGTTCTAATTACATACGCAAGGGCTCTATATGGTACTGCTTAACTTGAAATTACTAGCGGGATCAGTTGAAAAAATGTTGAGAGATGCTGTCCAGTTCATACGGTTTCGCGGCGTATTCATATACGTATCTCGTAGTACCAAACTCACAGTAAATAATAGAGGCAAGACAAGACAAGAAGTTTATTTGGACCGAAAGCACGACAAAATATGCATTTAGTATAAATAGTACAAACACGGTCAAGTTGACCAAATCATTAAATGTGTGCAATACGCCCAGATAAAGGAAAAGTTAGAAACAGGGCATGTCCTACTTATATCTAACTTGGCAAAAATTCTGCGATGGTGTGCTGGAGGAAGGGGTTGATCCAAAAATGACAAATCCCCAGTTTTAATCGTGATGAAGGTATGCTGGATCCAAAAATTTCTGATGGGGGGTAGCGGGCTGGCAAAAAATTGTTAAATATCGGAGCGTATCACAACTTCTCATAAAAGCTTAAAATTATCTAGGAAACGTATCGATCCAAACGACAAAATTTACAGTGGACATCGTACAAAGAGTTCGTGCACGCCCGTAACCAGCTCACTTTTCTGGGGGGGGGCTAAAAATTTTTTAGGAGGGGCATTCAAGGGTTTTTAATAACTTAAAAGCAAGCTTGAAAATTTTCTATGGGGGCAAAAATGTTCCAGAGGGGCTGGGCTCCAATGCCCCCCCCTTGGCTACGGGTCCCAGTTCTTGTTCACCTCGCTGCGGTCCCAAAATCTCGTCGGGTCATCATAAGAATTTGAGGTAGCAACTGGACGATTTATACGGTCGAAGATAGGATTGTGGAACTTTGGGATACAAAATATCATAAGATCCCAAACCCTAAGGATTGGGCTATACTTTACAGTGCCGTACCACGGACGCCGGAGTGCGTCGCCATGCGTTGCCAACAAAAATATAGAAAAAGTCTATTCGGGGGTGTGCGGTGGCACGCGGCACCGTGCGACATTTTAATAAATGACTTTAGCGACGCGCGGTTAGTAAATCGCAACCCTAAGTAATGTTTGGCAAATTTGCTAAGCCGACCAGAGTTGTATTACTAAAATACTGAAACGTTTACCCACAGTTCTGTCAAACAAAGCCTATTATTCAAATTAACAGGCATTAATAATGTTTTCATCAACTCAAGTTATAAAATACCATATGTAAATGTTGGTATGTAAATGTTGGATATGTTTTAATTTGCTTAAACATTAAAAGGCTACGATCAATTGAGACGGTGTCTCGTGTAAAGATCAGGGGCGGAACGTTTTTCTGTGGGACTACAATACAGTAAGAAGCTTATGCTGTAGATTAATATTTTTGCTAGGTTTAGACTTAGGATTGTGCGTAGGAATAAACTCATTCTTATGCTTTTATAGGCTTATGCTTAGGATTAGAAATAATCTTATAATACTGTTCCGACCCTGTTCTTTACATTAGCCAAGACGGTTAATGAAATATATCACAGTAGCCGGCTAACAATAGAATATGGTCCTGTAGTGTTGTAGTGCAGGCATTTTACTTTAATATTCACAATGTTGTACCCTCCCGAAATCATCTTTCCGCAATTTGAAGTTAGATTTTCAGGCAGCTGGGTGTAAATTCACTGGGAACCTCATGCGAAAATAACCAATGTGTAAAACAAGGTTTTACAAGCCTGTAGCCAGCTCACCTTGCTAGGGGAGGCTAAAAATGTTTCAGGTGGGACATGCAAGGGTTTCTGTTTGACGTACAGCAAGGTTTAAAATTTTCTGAGGGGCAAAATTTTTTCCGAGGGGTTGAGCCCTATTTAGCTACGGGTCCGGGCCGTAAACGGGAGTGCAAGCATATTCTTAAGACTAAGTTTAAGCGTAACAATGAGCTTTTATCTAGGTCTGTATTCTCAAATGTGTGTAGCACCTATCACTAATTGGTGATAGTGCTTGTAACTATTGAACTAGTGAATTCTGAAGCTCAAAATTCAGCACATTTTTCGTGTATGATTTGCGCTATTTTTGTACCAATTTTGAGTTCAACAACTGCAATAGTTAGTGAGTTTGAAAACCTATTACTAACTGAAGATAGTTGCTATATACATTTGAGAATTTGGGCGCTAAAGCAAACAAATGGTCTAAAACTTAAGATATTTTAGACCCGTGGAAAGACGTCCCGCCCCCCTGATCATTACAGAAGCCGTAATAATTAACCAGATCACAAAAGCGTTGAAACTTGACTCGGATCATGATTATCTTTCCCATCCGAGTATCGCAACTATATTGGGATGAAGCGGAGCACAAGGCTTAAACGGCGCGGGCATAGGGCGCTTGCCAGTCCCGTTGAGAGCACGACAATTAAACTTGCTCATTAATAAGATCAGGGCCTATATTCTCAAATGCATGTAGACTAACGCACTGCTGCAATTACAGATTTCAAAATTGGCACAGTAGCAGAGAAAATCGAAAGCAATAAATGTGCTGAATTTCAAATCTCACTATTCCCTGGATCGAAAGTTACAAGACCTATCACCAACTGGTAATCGGTGCTACACATATTTGAGAATACGGGCTCAGAAATCTGCCAAATTCCTCGCGCGCTAAATTTTAATAGTCGTTGACTTGAAATTATACTTGAAACAATAAAATACTTATCTCATGAACTCTGATGTTAAACAGAATTGAAAATATAGATGTACTGTAGAAACAAACGCGTAATAAAACGGAAGAATAAAATTGTCTGAATTTCGTTGGAATTTACAGCAGTAGACACTGCACTTAACCCCGAAGTATTCAAGTTTTAGTACCTGTGACGTACTGAAATGCAGCTGAAAGAAAGATAGGGGGCATCGTTTTCGTTAACCGGATCCCCACTCAAGACTCTGTACTCTTACACTGTAAATTCCGATGAGTTAAATAATCAACTCAGCTAGTGAGTTAGTTATTTCTAAGTTAATAACAATAAGCATTAACTCACTCTGAGTTGAGCTGATTTTCACTCTCTCTCTCTCTGTCAGTTGAGGTATGATTTTACGGGTGAGTTGATCAGTTTACTCAGAGAGAGTTGAATCAACTAAAAAATCTGAGTTCTGATAGTCCTAAACTCAGACTGAGTAATTCAACTCACTCTGAGTTAAAATCGACTCACTGCAATTTTACAGTCTGCGGCATATGAACACAGTGTTTGCAGGGTATTTTCCACTGAAGCCAATAAAATTTGAATTGCTTTTCTCGTTTTCCGAACTTTAAACCAAAAGTTTTGTAACATTCCGTTACCGGTTGAATTGATTACGTATGCGCTTTAAATTTTCACTTTTCCGAACCGAACGGACACACCGCAATTTTCTTCGAAACTATCCAAAACGCACCTTTCAGCCGTTGCCCGAAAGATAAAACCTATGCGTTTAACCTTTGCATTTTTCCCGTCTTCCAAACTTTACCTTCCTTTCGAACACGGTACAACCGGCAGATAATTGTGCTACGGCTCCGGTGGAATTATTTCCGGAGGTTTCGGCAATTTCGGTAGTTAAATTTTGCATAGTTTTGCACAATTTATCTGTTTAGCGCGTTTCGTTTTACTTTAGTCACAATTTTCCGAAACGAATTTCCGAAATTTCGCAGAAAATTGGCGTAAAACCTAACAACAACTTAACGATATTTTACAGATATTGGCTAAAATTAACCCCTTCTCACATTGAGTTGCCTGTAGGCAACTTAGCGCAGTGTATATACGTAAATAGCATATATCGCACCGTGTTTAACAATTGCAGCAAGTATACATAGTACTAAATCATCACAAGACGTGAGAGCCCCCTCGGGCTCGAACTTCAAGCTCTTATAGCTGAGTGGTGATGGTATACGCCTCCCACTCCAGTCACTGGAGTTCGAATCCTAGCATAAAAGTAGATCTCAGGGGAAATAGAAAATATTCATGTGAGAAAGGGTTAACTAAATGACCATCATTTTTACAACTCCGTTTCGCTTCACCTTCGGCTCCAGCAAGTTTCGTTTTCTTCCGGCTCTGGAATATTTCACCTCCGGTTGCACCCTGCTTTCCAATATTTGTTACCAAGCCAAAGGAAGACGTATGAGCCTGGAGTTTTCATTTTTCCCGTAGGACCCGAACGATCCTTAACTTATAGCCAAACCAAACCTCATTGTTCATTTTGGGCCAAAAGACGAACTGTTTATTTTGATTTTCCACTTTTCCCGTCTTCAATTTTAAACCTATGCTTTTGATTTATTTCTATTTGGTAGCAGAAAACGTAGCGTTTAAAAAGAAAACAAGAGTCGTTGTCTGTGAACTCCTGGCTATAAATTTTCCACATAGGAAAATAGATATCTCCTGTGATGTACGTTGGTCCCGATTTGAAGCTTGCATTAAATATAAAATAAAAAATTACTAAAATGTAAAGCAATATTTCGCTTCAGTAGTATAAGCATGTATTTCTTAGCCTAAAGACTATTAAGTGTAAAATTGACCATATAACATATGAACCAGTTGTACACGATCATTATTTGAAAATTTAAACCGGTATTGTAGGCGACACGAAGTTTCCAAGCCGGCCTCTTCAAACCGAGCGTTATTCGTAATGCCCTTTAATGCTAAGTTGATAACAGTTACTATGAACGAGTGGCTTTATAACTGACAGTATCGCTTGACCATTCTCCATCTGGGTTTAAACGGATATTAAAAATATTAACGGATACGGATCGTGATCAAAATAACGGAAAACGGATATTGAAGTATAAAACGTTTCGGCCAAAGTTTCAAAGGTGCCGGGCTTTTTAAAATTTTAAACAAAAGCAGTGGTTGCATCGAAATTTTTATTTGGATTAATTTTTATTGTCTGTTCGAAGAATTGCATCATATTCTGTAATGAAAAATACCAGATGTGATTTATTACAAATTTTGAAGGTAAAAAATACGTTATTTCTATAACAGAAAAAGAAACCACACCGATCGGCACCGATAATTCAACTACTTAGAATCGTATACACCAATCGGCTCTATCAATTAAACAGCTATTGCGTTTATTAACGTACAACATAATATAAAATGTGCTGATTACCTTTCATGCGCTTGACGATAGCCTGCGATCCCATGACATAAAGTAACTGATTGAGCGACACAAAGCCACCATGCAGAGGGTAATGGTTTTTGCATTTAGGAAGATTTAAATACCAAAAATTCAGAACCAAGAGGCTTAAAACAAACTTTTGGAACCTTCATATTAAAAGTTCGCCAAACGCTAGCTCTAAAAATACCAATTAATGCGGCATAATAATTTTATACAACTTCGTGTTAATGTCGATTAAGCAAGGTAACTTCACAATGCTATTATAATCATTTTTTCGAAGATATCGATTTATCTTTTTCCCTTTTCATTTTTTCCTCTTCTCTCCATTTCTTTTGCTTTTCTACAAAACGTTCTCGACATTCTTTGTCGGTCGCCTTGCTGTTTCCAGGCTTTGCAGGTAACACAACCAGAGGCCTTTTTAACGATCCACGTGGTGTTTTCTCCATCACCACTAACTTTGGAGTATCATCAGACATCAACACCATTTCAGTATTTGGCCGCTTTAACTTTGTTTCGTCCTAAATACAAACACAATAACGTTAACAGCTTACGTCGAACAACAAACATTACATCAGTATGAAAAAATAATAAACCGTCAGCCAGGGTGCAACCGGAATTCCGGTTCCGGTTCCGGCATTTTTTCACCTTCCGGTTCCGGTTCCGGTTCCGGTAAATTTTTACCGGATTTAAAAATTCCGGTATTATAATTTGGCCGTTTTCTTAACTTTGCTAATTTTTAAGAATCTCTTTTGAAAGCCACTTGTACACCCGAATATAAGCCATTAATGGTGGATTTCACTTCATTCGATGATGAAAATCTAAAATACAACAAATAAAATAAATACCTATGTTCGACTAAGGGTATTTCACAAATAATAGAGCAAAAAATAAGATTAAAATGAAATTTTTGGTGAAATGCATTTTTCATTTTCCGGTTCCGGTTCCGGCAAAATTTTCAAATTCCGGTTCCGGTTCCGGTTCCGGTAAATTGTAATTCCGGTTGCACCCTGCCGTCAGCGTAATCTTGCTACCGGTAGACGTATCAAAGTCTTAACAGATTGCAATGATTTTATAGTTCGAAACTCCCACAACAGGGATATGCCTGGCGTGCTTATTTGACTATTCAATGATCAACCACTACTAATAATACATATTATTAGTATGTTTAGAAAATGACAAATACGCAAAATAAACATACATGCGCTCTCTATAGAAACCAAGTCCAATACAAACTTATAAAAATCAAATGTGTTCAACGTATTCTGTTAAAACACAAGGCTTGAAGGTTAATCAACGAGAACAACATCGAATAACAATAATATCAAATCATGCATAATATGTACCTCAGTTCCAATCGATGTATAATTATCGATTTTATACCGTCGATGTTGCACATAATCCTGGGCTTTGAGTTGTTCGATATCTTGCCGTGCCGTAGTCACTTCCGATAACTTCTTTTTTTCATCAGTTATCTTTCGAAGTAAATGCAGTTTCGCAGCTTCTGTTTCTTCGATATTTTTAATTCGAACATCAATACCTAAAATGTTTTGCGAACAATATCACCATCACTGAAGCGGTAATTTACAAGCCGAACGCAATATTTTGTTAATGCAGAAAGAACGTTAATTTATATTCAAATATGAAACCATCAGAATGTTTACCTAAATCAACTTCTGGAATACCAGACAACATCTGATTCGACAACATTTCTTCTGTTTTTGTACTTTGATACTTTTTCAGTCGATCAGGCAGTTGAAACATTTCTTCTTCAATTTTAGAATCCTGTTACGTTAGGACAACAATAATAGCTTAGTTTAATCGTAAAATACAGTTGCAAGTTCATTAAAGAAAACTATATACTTAGGTTTAATTTAGGTCGAAATAAACGCAAGTAAACACAGTGCCACTGTATAATAATGTAATGCACAATCTACATTCACAAGCTTGTACGTAATAAAGTACAACACGAACTATTTTTAAAGAAACAAATTGTTTGAAAAGAATAGAATTTAAAGCTTCAAAACATTTGAAATAAAAAACATAATACAAAAGAAATAAGTCGCACAAAACCAAAACGATATGCAACATCCGCTTCCAAAATATGTCGCTGTCCGGCTCAGGGATGTGTTTACGGAATTTCGTCGAAATACGTGCAGGTGTAAAAACATATTTAACCTGGTTGCTTGAAGTTCCAGCATCGCTCTCTTCAGCTTCGGCAGCACTCTTTTTCCCGGTTCTCACAGCGAGTTCTTCTTCGACGTACTTTCTCATTTCCTCATCTTCATCTCTAAAACAAAAATATACACTGTGTAAGTGTAAGTACACAGCTAAGCATTGCAACAGTGATCAAAGGTAGATCTAATGTCATGTACCAAACACCTATCTTACCAATTGGCCATCATACGGATAGGCAATTGAAACATCTGTACGTACCAAACACCTATCTCTGCAGCAATTCAACAACACTTACACATACACGTACGTACTTAAGTACACAAAAAAATTAAAAAAATTGATATGGATGAAAAACAACAAACAAGCATAAGTTGTTATTAACTGCTTCGAACTGGGGCTTAGCAAAGATTTAATTTCAAGTAGGGACAATGTTATAGGGCAGGATATGCTGTTATGTTAAAGTTTTTCACGAGCAACCACAGCAAGTGAGAAGATTTTCAGCCTTCACAATACCGCTGCTTATTCAAATCTGAGAAAATACCTTTCCCGTTGCTCCACAAATTTCAGAAACGATTATATATGCCTTCAATTTCCCCTTGTATACATCCATGCGTTGATAGGCGATCGGTACAATAATGAGTAGTTGCACAAATTGGCGATCGCTCCCTATCTGTTAAAGCCTATCAATACGATTGGCCATTGGTACAAAAGATATATCTACGCATGCAAAAATGTCAACACAATTACGTACACATATAAAAACCTTGATTTAGCACTACCTGAAATTGACCAATAATAATCATGTATAACCAGTTGAAATAATGTGTAAAACTCGCCGTAAATGAGACTCTCGACTGAATGTTTGTTTAATGTTTTCTTCAACATCTACATCGTCCCATTCAGATCGTTTCAGTTTCTTCAAGTCAACGACTCCACCAGTCTTAAAAAGCAGAATTATAATTTCATCTTCAATACATATAGAACAATGTTATATATGCAAACATACCAAATGTAAACTAAGTTTAGTCAATCAAATTGCTTAGGTTTCTTTTGACATTCGATTTAAACTCGATTATGTCTGTAGTTTTTATTAACCGAAAATACATTTAAAATGAATGCTGAACCTTTAATTTAAACGGATCATTTGTATCAAACGTTTCTGTACTTTCTTTCACCGGCTCATTTGACGCTAGTGATTCAACACTCAATCCAGAAGGTCGCTTCCGTAGCTTCTAAACACAATAATTTAAACTTTATAGCTGGATTAAAGTAATGACAAGAAATCAGTTATATGATAATAAAAGATAACCAGCTATAAACGGGGTTCCCTTGTGACATGTGGATGCATGAACGCAAGTAAAAACGTCATGCTGATGCTGCACATACGTAAAATTCTGATGCATATCAAGGTTGGATCAGATTCTTGGTTCCGGCATAAAATTACATCTGGTTGTGAAGGGGCGTGGTTAAGTAGCAGTATGCTGGAGTGAGAATCTGTAAGCCACGGATCATGGAATTAAAACCTCGAAGAACGCCAGTCAACTTCAGCTGTAAACACGCAGAGCTAATAACAGTCGTAGCCTAGCCATCCCATCTTAAAATATGAAGACCACGGTGGGAGCGTAATGGCAAACTGCCGCGCTAGAACAAAATACTAAGTTGACGGTCAAGAATGAAACTTGTGAAAAAAACCGACAGATGTGAAATACCGATACCGGCAAGTGTAAACCTCATGCTTATGCAGCACACTGGTAAAATGCTGATGCATACGTAGTGTGTTCATATGCAGCAGCAGTAAAAACATGCACGAATCAAAATACGCGCTAGCAGAGTTTAGTTAAAAACTCAACAGCCGATTGTGAAGTGGCATGGCTCAGAGGTAGCTCGTTAAACTAGGCATTTGTTGGCCATGCGTCTTGGTATCGAAACCTCGTAGGAATGCTCCTCATTATCAGCAGCAAACACTCAGAATTAAAACCATCGCACAATAGCCTACTAAACTTATGGCACTGTTAACTAAGCTATGGCAAGAAAGTTCCAGTAGCAAATGTTCACCTGTAATTCACGTATATCTTTAGATAATGTTATTGCTTTGTCATCTTCGTCGTCGCTGTTGCTTTGCTGAGGATCACCAGAGGTGCAATGAGAACCTCGAGATCGAATGCCATGCTTTGGTCGCTTCTTTTTAAATATTACGATATTCATGCAATCACCATTTGCGGCTTCTGTCGATGAACATTGAGGATCGGTGGAAATCTCCGCAGTCGATGCCATATGTGCGCCAAGGATCAAAGTTAAAATGGCTTGGTTAAGTTCTAGACGTAAATTAAGACGCAATCTTAAAATCAACATTTAACCGGGAACCCAGGTGTTATTCTAATTGAAATTAATCGTCGAAAATGTAAAATCGGCTGTAAATGACAATTTTTAACGAGATGAGAATTGAGCCGTAAAATACTCAAAAAATTTAGCTGTATAACTCGACACCTAGCTAAGTAAATACCAATTTGCAGAAAACCCTACTATACTAGGTATATTAGTCATCAAGATACCTTTTAAGATCATTCATTTACTTAAAGCATAATATGTTTACAAACCATTTTACGTAGGTTTGTTTAAAACTTCGGAAGTTATTTAATTGAAACACTTGAAAAATAACAAATTCAGCAGTACAGGTTTTTTCTTATTTTGCTATTTCAAAAATTGAATAGTGCATTATAACGGAAAATACGTAAAAAACTGATATTATAGACTAATCAGCCCTACAAAGTATTAACATGGATCGAAACGATAGTGAGCGTTCTCAAAATTTTAAGAATTTATATGAACTGGGTAGTTTATATTGTCATGCCGAACTGCAGCATATCTGTGATGAAAAACTGCGTTTTGAAACTGATATAAAAAATAGCGGAATATTCTGTTTTTTCGGTACACAAATTGAACCTAAACAAACGCCGATTTGGCTGGATGCTAACAGGTTTTTATTGGAAAAGAGGAAAACTAGAAGGTATGGTATATATAAAATTTCCACAGTGCAGATTTTACCACGTACGATTTTTCGGAAAACAGGAAAATGATATTTATTTAAACTGTAAAAGTTTGGAATGGAAAATCAAAGACGTTGGTTTTGTGCGGAAAACTTACAAAACTCTAAGTTTTCTGAAACACAAGACTAGATTTCTCAGTTTCAAGACATAACACAAGCTGGGCGACAGCAATTGATTGTCCGCTCATTTTATTTTATTGAATTTACAGACACGAAACCCAATCAATTTAGATATGCATTCTGCATCAATTGGTTTAGGCTTCTGGCATGTCAAATATTAAAATGCATTCCTTTCCAATCCACGCTATACTGAGATAAAGAAAATCCCAATGTATTTAGAATAACAAAAGTGGCATGCTTGGGATTTTGAGCAGAAAGTGAATATCATTAATGATCTGTATTTTTATATTATAATAATTTTGGAATAACAAGGTCGCAGATTATCTTTAATGCAAAGTTGCGGCCGTTTTCGTTTTTTCATTAGTTTCGTTGCGTCTAGAAAGTGGAACAAAATATATAAACAATGTAAAAATACGTGTCCAAATGTAACCGTAAATTATGTGAAACTGTGCGATGCAATTTTGTTTCTGCATTTAATTTTGCAATGAAATATGGGTTCATATATTTGATTTCTGCTATACGTTGCGTTCCGGCGTATTAACTTACACAGTTTCAATACTATCGAAAGTCTGTGATATCAGATTGTATCCGGATTTCCGTTTCCGGTAAAAATCTGTCGTTTCCGTTTCCGTTTCCGCTAAATAGAGAAGGCGTAAATTCTGTTTGATCGCTGAAAATTAGTTACGAAAATCACGTGTATATCTCCGCCATTTTTCATTGCAGATATGCTGTAATTGTTCGAAATTAAATAAAAATTACGAAGTTTATCTGAAATCTTAAAAATTTCGATGCATCAGCTATTTTTTCTTTAAAATTTCAGAAAACCTGGTGAATATTTTAGCACGCCTCAACTTTGTTGGCAGAAAAATGTTAAAACATTTTTGAAACTTAGCCACTCTATGCATGACGGCTTGATGTTCCACTGGTTTGGTACACAGGGGAGTCTGTTCTGGGGCTGAAATTGGTATTGATGGCAGAGTCAAATTGATTATGAGTCTCTATGTATGACTCTGGCGGAGTCCAATTTGACTCAGTTTGTGTAGTCCCGTAGAGCCTATTTCGGAGAGAGTCAATTTGACTCACCATTTTTTGCAGTGTAGGAAAAACCACAGGGATTGGTTTTGCAGGGTAAAAGTGGAAAATTCATAAGTCTGGATAATCCCTGGTTCGGTAGGGAAAACCTGTAGTGTAAAGTTTGTTTGAAAAACGGGAAAACTGGCAAAGTTTTAAGCGCTTAGAGTATTCCTGGGTTGGCAGGTAAATTCTGAAGCATTGGTTTTGTCAGGAAAATGGAAAAAGTGGAAAATTCCAACGTCAGGACTTTTTCTGGTTTGGTAGGGAATTCAAACGTATAAATATACCAAGGATTCGTAGGGAAAGTCTAAAGCGCAGGTTTTGTTTGGAAAATGGGAAAAGTGGAAAATTCCAACGCCCGGAGTTTTTCTGGTTTGGTAATGAATTCAAACTAAATATTCCCAGATTTGGTAGAGAAAGTCTGAAGCGTAAAATTTGTTTGGAAAACGGGAAAAGTGTAAAATTTAAACACCTAAAATTTCATTGTTTGGTTAACTGCCCGGACTTTTCCTAGTTTGGTTTTGGTAGAGAAAATCGTGGGAATTATTGGAAAACGGGAAAACTAAAAAATTCAAATGCCTAGATTAGGTACTGTATTGACCCGAATAAGAGGGGGTCCCCATTTTGTTTCCGAATCAATAGGAGTCCTATTCCTAAGAAGAGTCCGTAAGAGTCCTTAAACCCTAATTAGATACCATAAATGTCAATTACCCGTATATAATTGTAGCGCATAAATGACTCCAGGACCAAATATTTTGAGTTCGAAACTTAAGTATACCTTGTATTATCGCTCAAGCAGCTGACACAAGACAAATAAATATTTAATTGAACGGATAATTGCAGTACCGGCTATATATGTAACGAATGGTGGCGGAGCGTGGGTTAAAAATAAATAACAGTCCGTAACCGAATAACAGGGGGGTACCCTCTGGAGAGGCCAAATAAATATCAGTCCTCCATTATTCGGGTCACTAAAGTACGCATTTATCAATCGGGCTCTATGACTGTATCTGATTTTCCCTGCCAACTCATTGAAAATCTAAGCGTTTAAATTTATCACTTATCCCGGTTTCCAACCAAAACATATGCTTCAGATTTTTCTCACTAACCAAGGGAAAATCTAGGCTTTTAAATTATCCACTTTTCCCATTTTGCAACCAAAACCTATGCTGCAGGTATTTCTTACCAAACAGTGGATAATCTAAGCATTTTAATTTTCCACTTTTCCCGTTTTCCAAACAAAACCTGTGCTTCAGATTTTCCCTACCAACCCACCCATGGTAAATCTAGGCGTTTAGATATTCCGGTTTCACAACCAAAACCTATGTTTCAGATTTTTCCTACCAACCAAAGAAAAATCTAGGCATTAAAATTTCCACTTATCCCGTTTTCCGAACTTTGCCTACACCTCTAACTGTCCCTACGAACCAAAACGAATCTTCTACCTCCGCTTGAGAATTTTCCACTTTTCCACTTTTCCCGTTTTCCGCATCTCGCCTACAGTTAAAGGGTTCTAAATTTCACCTTTTAGGTGGAAACCAAAGGCACAAAGCTGGCAGGATGCGGCTTCTTCAATCCAAATTTCTCGGAACGCCATGTTTTACAGCGACAGCTTTTATCAGAAATATATTCAATAAAATGATTTTAACATTGTAACAGTAAATTGTCACAATTATGGGTAATCCACGTTAAAACGCAAGCGCTACTGTAAAAAAATTGAGTTACCTTTTTTGCCCTACGTTGCTCCCAGAGGTTCAGTTGTTGCAGTACTCAAAACGTCCACTGGTTATTTTGAAACTATTGCGACAATTATTAACACGCCGCATGCATAGCATTGAATACGTCCATATGCCCTGGATAACAACTTGATTTGTCATGAGTCCCTTGTAAAGGACTGTAAACATTGTGTTATAATAGCTGCTCCGCGCTGTTATGTATTGATATATGGAAAAGATTCATTGTATCTGCTGGTAAATTAGGTTTCGAGCGTCCTGAACTTATGGAAACACATATATTTTGCCCTGACCTGTTCGTATTGAGTAAGAACATTTACTACTATCAGGCCCGTAGCCAGCTCACCTTGCTAAGGGGGGGGGAATTTTTCAGGAGGGGCAGTCAAGGGTTTTCAATGACTTACAAGTTAGATTGAAAATCGTCGAGGGTGGTGCCAAAATTATTCCAGGAGGGCTCAGCTTTCCCTGCCATGCCCCCTTGGCTACGAACCCGACTACTACACTACTGGAGTTGTCTCAAATCCCAAACCAGAATGTTGTTTTATATGCACTTCCGAACGAGGTGGTTGGAACAGTTTTTACACTAGTGCGTGCGTTTAAACGTGGATGACCCTTTACTACAAACTCGAGTGAGAAGACACGTCGACCCGACATTGGTCGCCCTGAACAAGCAATTGTAACTCGGGCAATTTACTCAAATGTTTATAGTTTTAGCCTTTAGGTCTATTGTCATAATTTTAACTATTTTTGTTTCTGAACATTGTTTATTAATAGTTTCAGTTGAACGCAATGAAACTTCAGTTTGAATAGGCTGACATTGGTGGATTTTACAATTTAAATTTGAAATTTTGTCGAAAACTAGCTTAATCTAGCAAAAAGTTATACAACACACGCTTTATAGTTTGTGTTTGTTTTTATGTTTATAATGTCGTATTTACATATTTTAATACAGCATATTGTGCGAATTTTAAAACATCCGTTCAAAGTATATTATATTCAGCATTTTCACTCTCTGTGGTGGTTTCGTAAATTTCTGTCGGCGGAACCGCGTGTGCGACAGTAAAAAATGAAAGCAAGCGAACCGAGCGAAACGCCAAATCCAATTTTAGTGCTTATTAACACAAAATTTTAGCTTTTTATTCCTTTTAGGGACCATGTCTTGCGTGTTTCGCTCTGGACACACCAGCGGTTTGAGTATTAGGCACTTCGGCTTTCAATTGAGTTTTTATTTTTGCTGATATTTTTTGGTTTTTGTCACTCGTTTACAAGGTTAAATTGTTGAAATTTTTACTATTTTCATTTTTTACTGCGGTCCGTTCATTTTTGGTTCAGTAGCGTATTTATTTGTTTTGTTGGCGTTTATGACTAGCACTTTTGCGTTCAGCTATTTTATTGCCAAGAGCCGAGTAAACTATATTGGTTATCTGAGAACAATTTTGACACCATATATTTCGGGTCATTGAATATTTACAAACACTGGCATTGTGCAGCAAAGAGTTTCCCAATCAGGCTTGTAGCCAGCTTCCTTATAAGGGAAGCTAAAAAATTTCTGAAGGGGGCATACAACTCGTTTTTGTTGACCTACAATCAAGGATAAACTTTTTCTAGATGGAGTGAAATGTTTCCAGGTGGCCGCAACACCCCTACCCCCCATAGGCTACTGGCCCGGTCTCCACATTTTCAAAACCGATACTTTCCATTTGAATTTAATGCTAAAAGTGCGTTTTAAATTTAGCAGAGACAAAATGCTATATAAGACAATTCAAATTTTTTGAACTTATTTCAAAATTCAAAACCACATCCGGTTTCACAAGATGCGGGTTGAAGGAATGAATTTTAAAGCTGAAACAAGATGTCATTGTTTTTAATTTAAATACAGTTACACTAGTCTTCACTGGAACTCTATAGAGAGAATTTGAAGCTTACAAGCTGTTGTAGTCGTTGCGTAGCATTAGAAACAAGTGTTCCACAAGATTCAATATTTCCTAGCACGTCACATTTTCAAGTTTTAAGTTTTGTTTGAGTGATTTCTTTAGCTGTATCTAATTTGTTTGCGCGGGACAACAAATATTAAAATTAAATTATAAAGTCGCTGACAAGCGGTTAATATCTTTAAAAGTTGACAAACACGAATTTTTGGTGAGTTAGAACAAACAAAGCAGAGTACATGATGTACATCAGTATTATCAATAGTGGATGATGTATACTTCAACAAGAGTAAGCAACTGAGCACATTGTGTGTAGAAAAGAATGTACCCGGCACACGTTGCGTTTTTGGCCTACCCCCTTCATTTGAGGGGGATACAACCTATGCGAACCATGGCACTTATGTATCCGGCAACAAAAATTCTTCCGCTTAGCCGCTATGTCATTGGCTGAGGAAAAATGCAAGTTCTGCAGTCCATTTACAGCTTCAAGTTCTCGCAGAAAAAACTTGTAAGTGTGAATTGGGCTTTGGTTTATTTTGGTTTCATAAAATTAGCAAAAAATAGATTTTTCATATACGAATGATTCCAGCATTCAGTCGTTGTTTGAATTCGATTAGATAAGTACGATGCGATAGAAATTTGATATATTCAGTTAAAATCATCAGATTTTCGTTTGAAATATCTCTTATTGATTTTGAAGAAAAAAAACTGATGCAGATTGGAAGTGATTTAAAATATCGGATATTGACACCAGAATTTTAGTAAATATGGTTTGTTAAAGTGTGAATAACTGAATTCAAAATTTTTCGAGCCGTTTTTTGCTTCTTGTATTCTTTAAAACAAGTGTTATTACTAAAATTCAATTAAACAAAAGTTTTTACTACGTATAAGTGTCGTAGCCCTAGTCATAATTCAGCCCAACTCCGAATTGGGCTAGTGCAGGGCGGAATTACGGCTTCAGGTAGTCCACGGTGCAATTTTTTCTCTGGCACAAGTGCACACTTTTTGATTGGTTTACTACCTTAGTGACATAGTCAAATACGTTTAGCTAATGCAAATATTCTTTTCTGTTTGGGTAAGTAAGCGTTAGCTATTGGCTACCAAACAGTTTGTTTCAGTGAGCAAAGTGGTCTCACGCAGTATTACAAATATCAAGTAACCAATCAGAAAACGCACAGCTTTATCAGACATGATTGTGCCCTGGGGCTATCCCAAGTCGTAAATTCGACTGTGGACTATCCCAATTCAGAATTGGGCTGAAATACGACTTGAGCTGCAACATATGTAATGTTTGATTCTTGTACACATCTCCTGGTGCCTGCAACTATTGGAGACGATGGCATAGGCGCTGTAGTCCCTAAGAACAGCATAAAAACCATTCTATGATGAAAAACTCGTCTTGCCTAGAGTGGAAATTTTGTTCAAAAATTTGGAAATCTATTTTGACTAAAGTTACAAATTTAGATAAAAATCAAATTAAAAACAATAAAAACAAATAAAAGAGTTCCTGGTTGTGGGGCGAGATTGCTCCGAGCCGGTGCTTAATTCATCAGATTGCGATATAACGTAGACTTTAAGACGACTTTTAGGTTTAGGCTTTCGCTTAGGCTGAAGATTAGCGTTTCAAATAGACGTCAAAATTAGTCCTGATTAGGCTTTAAATTGTGGGACGAAAATTGTATGAGCCTATGCTTTTCTTGCTAAACCTATTCTAACGAACAATACTAAACCAGCTCCTGAAACTCGAATTGTGGCCAAATTTACCAATTTCAGTAGTATATTTAGTTAACATTGCTTTGTTTTAAAAATCATATAAAAGATTTTTACGTTCAAATTATATTGTTTGTTTATTAAAACACATTAATATTTATGTTAGAAAATAATTTTGAACAACACAGTCAGTTTCAGTCAATAGCGAAAAATACGGATAAGAGCCCGTATTCTCAAATATGTGTTGCACCTATCACCAGTTGGCGATAGCTCCTGTAACTTTAGCACCAGCGCATAGTGAGGTTCGAAATTCAGCGCATTGTTTGCATTTGAGTTGCCTTACTGCTGTACCAATTTTGAGATCTTCAATAGCAGCGTTTCGTCGGTTTGAAATCCTATCGCTAACTGATGATAGGTGCTATACGCATTTGAGAATATGGGCCATTTAACCTTAATCAGTGAAAGTAAACGCGGAACACGGCTGAAATTAGCATTTTTGAGCATCACTTATAACTGAAGACTTCAGGGGCTGCGAGATATTAATACCCTAGTACCTGTATTCTGCTTGGTGTTTCTTAAGTATATTTTCGTATAGATTTGGGGTTAATACTGCCAAAAAAATTAAAAATTTACATCTGTCGAAGTTCATTTAAAATTTTGTTCGCTAATCCCTAATGCACACCCCAGCCAATTATTTTGGTGGTACACTCAGCGGCGGATTTAGTATTTTCTAACGGGAGGCAAGTTGGCAAATATTTATCGAAACGCAATTTTTACTGTATGTTATATATGTGCCAATATTATGTGTGGGATGGGGATTAATTGTAAGGCAGGGACCTTACCATTTTATCACAAAATATTTTCTGATGGGGGAGTGTGCACCGTGCTACACGTTCCTGGATCTGGTTGTGGGAACATATGCTTCCAATTTGCGACGTTATGTTTTATATAAATCAATATCAAACAGTTTTGAGAGAAGAATTTTATCATTTTTAAAAGGTTTGTGATCAACACCAAGATATTATTATTATTATTATTATAATTATTATTATTATTATTATTATTATTATTATTATTGTTATTATGATTATATATTTTTATTGTTGTTATTATTATTCTTGTTATTATTATTGTTACTGTTATTATTGTTGGTGTTCATGTTGTCGTGATTCTTCTTCTTGTTGTTGTTGTTGTTGTTGTTGTTGTTGTTGTTGGTTGTTGGTTGTTGTTGTTTGTTAGTTAGTTTGTTATTATTATTATTATTATTAATATTGTTGTTGTTGTTGTTGTTGTTGTTGTTGTTGTTGTTGTTGTTGTTGTTGTTGTTGTTGTTGTTGTTTGCTGTTGTTGTTTTGTTATAAATTTGATGGTTGCTACACTATGCCGGATATGAAAACATTTTTACCTATCAAATATGATTTGATAATTAAATCAAAAACTATCAATAATTGGTGTTTAGATGCGTACATATTCAAGTTTGTTTAACTTCAGAACTTATTTTTTTGTTTTATTATGTCGGTAACAAGTTATTAAATATTTGGGCTAATCTTAATTATAAAGGCCTGTCCATTGCGAGACAGGGCACCCAGTGGACTTATAGACTGAAAGGCTTAAGCTTAGACTCATGATTAGACAAAAATTTAGACTTACGTTTAGCTAATAAAGCTTTAGGTTTAGGCTTAGGCTTATGCTTTGTGGGTTGGGTCGTATTGTTCACCTGAGCCAATTTTTTTAGAAATTGTGTGACTCTGGCAAAGTGTAACCATTGCACATATAGCCAATTTATTGAACGTGTACGTAGCAGTCGTATTAAGATTATTCCTAAGGCTAAGCCCAAACCTGACCCTGATCGTAAGCATGGGCCTATAACTAAGCCAAAGCGTAAGCTAAGAATTAGTCTATAGTTTGTAAGCAAAAAATTAGTCTACAGTTTAAGCTTACTCTGTTGCAATCCCACAGAAAAACGTTTCACCCCTGATCGTTATATGGTTCGCGTAAACATTTTATCGTTAAACAGTTTCGCAGTAATTGGGTACGGGATATTCATAGATATTCATCTTCAAAGAAACGCAGTACATATCAAAAAGGATCGGTATTCATAAAGAAACGTCGCTGCTACTAATTAGGACCCATATTCTCAAACGTGTATAGCAACTATCATCAGTTAGTAATAGGATTTCAAACGCACTATAACGCAGTTGCTGTACTCAAAAGTGGTACAGAAGTAAAGCAAATGATTTGCGGAAAATGTAATGAATTTTGAAACTAAGCATTCACTGGTTCGAAAGTTACAAGACGTATCACCAACTGATCATAGGTGCAACATGCATTTCAGAATATGGGCCCAGTTCCTAGTTTTTGAACGGTTAGCCTATCTAATTCCATTTTGCGGTCGATTTCATTACTAAAGCGATATTTTGCCGCTGCAATTTTGCATTTTAAGTCCGCAATAAGACGTGAAACAAACAAAATTAAGCTTAATGCAAGCTAACATTCTGTACAGATCGTACAAACTTTATGTAATTGTTCAATTTGCTACTACTATAGTTTCTGTTTTGTAATTAATCGAATAAAAGTAAAAAAATCTGAACGGGAGAACGTTGGTTTTATAAAAACCTGTGTCATTTACCGATTGAAAACATTCTTAAAAATTATCTGGTTTAAAATCAAAACGGTTTATCTCATGCCATCTTCGGTCCATGTAAAGATCAGGAGCGGAACGTGTTTCTGTGGGACTAGAAAAGAGTAAGCTTAAGCTTTGGAATATTTTTTGCTTGACTTAGGCTTAGGCGTAGGCTTACAAATATGGTCATTCTTACGCTTAGGCTTAGGCTCATGAATATGCTCATTGTTACGCTTACGCTTAGGCTTAGGCTCATGAATATGCTCATTGTTACGCTTACGGTTAGGCTTAGGCTTAGGCTTAGGCTTAGAAATACACTAATAACATTGTTCCGCCACTGTTCTTTACATTGGCCCCACCTCCTACTCGGTAAGCCATTGTATGTCGATGGTGGATCAAGCAATTTGTGTCCGCAAGTCTGTGTGATGCGCAACAGTAAAATAGATTGCTATCGAAGCAAGTGAGAATCCAAACGCAATTCTCAGACTTTAATTCAAAAATTTTAGTTTTGAAACCAGAGCTTTATTTTGGTTATTTCACCCAGCCGAATTTCTCACAAAAATGGTTTGATTTTGAAAATTTTTTGCATATTTGAGCTTATTTGAGAGATTTTGTTGTTCGGTGCCACAATCGGAGCAGAGAATTGTGTTTGTCAAATATAGTCGTCGGATCGCGAACACCATTTGAGTCGGCGTCGTAAAGCCTGCGTTGAATGATTTACAATAATATTTGTTTTTTGACAAATTTTATTTTCTGTCCCAAAGGTGGACGCCGAAAACAATCGAATTTTTCAAACAATTACATTGCGTAAACATATAATCAGAGGACGTCATGAGAAGCTCAAATAAGCAAAAATTGTCAAAATCGGACCATTTTTGTTCAAACAGCGATTGCGGGCAATAACCGAAAACACTCGAACGCTGTTGACTGACATAGCTGTTGTGTATTCGCAGCTGTCTTGTATACACCGTACCATTTTATCACAAAAAATTCTCTGACGGAGTGAAGCATACGTCCTACAGACGACACGAAGCAAGAACAACACTGTCACCGTAAAATCACCATTGCAATGAGATCGCAAACTTTTTTCACGAGGCCAAAAATCTCTTATGTCTGCTGAACAGATTAGTTCAGATAAATGCAATATTTAATTGTTGCTTGCAATTAATGCTGCAGTTTGTATTTTTTTGCAATTTTCTAAATGCTTTTATAATCGCATATGATTTGTTGCGTGTTTTTTTTTTGTTTTTGTGACTGCACTTGAATTGTTTTACTCGACATAAAAACCATAAACGTGCACCAGAAGAACGTTTAACAGAAATGCTGTCGGAATCGAAGGTCAATTTTCAATCGGAACCGGAGGTCAATTTTCAACCGGAGACGAAAGTTGAGTTTTAACCGGAGCCGGAAGTCGATTTTCAACCGAAGACGAAATTCGATTTTCAACCGGAACCGCAGGCACACTTCCGGTACTGGGTACCTTGAAGTTCTGTCCGTATCACTTTGTCAAACAGTATTCCCTTAGTTTCTATATTATATGGTACCAATATCGGCTCATAAGGCTAGCTATCGACTTGGGAATTTGGTTACTGTAGTGACCTGAATAAGAAAGGGATAATAATTATTGTACGCAATACCTTCTTGTTATATTCTTTCTGAAGGGCGCAGATGTAAACTTTACTCCGAATCATTTTGTTGATTGTCATGTCCGTTAATCTATTTTCTGGATTTCGCAAATGCTATGCGGGTTCTCTGAGCGTCTGTTACATATTTGAACAGTGTAGGCCATTTTTCAGCTTTGGTCTCTTTTATGGACTCTATCAAGACTTATGTCCTTTATTCACTAAAGGACCAGGCGTGTAGACTTTTATTTACTGCGACTCAAAATGGGAACCCCCTCTTCTTTGGATCACTACAGTAAAAATGTCCAGTTACAGTTTCTGTTAGATCATATATTTATCCTAACTTGTACCATTGCTATTGTCTTGAGCCGAAACCACACTTGCAAGTTTACGCAGCGATAATTCGCTGCTACAATTTGCAAGTACACAGTTTCGAAACTAAAAAAACTTGCAGCTGCAATTTACACTTGCGGATTTGGGTTTAGGTTAATTATAGATTTCAACCACCGTTCAAATCGAATACAATTTGATCGTAACCGAAATCAAATTGGCGATTCGGTTGAACTGAAATTTATTTGAACTGTAAAAACATGATCTTTCGTTGCGTACGGTTTGTGATCGGTCAGCCATATTCTAGGGTATACATGATTAAACGGCAATATGGACCCGGAGTTATTCGTACGCTTTGAAAAGACATGTACGGGGGTCGTGGACACCGTGGACTGGGCGGGAGCGGGGTGTGGATCGCGGTATCCGTGCGATGAGAGGACGGTCGCGGGGTTTATAATTAATAGGTTTCCGGCGTCGCAATCGCACTGGACCGTAACAGAAGCCGGAACTGAAACATTAACAGAAGTTTCTGATGCCATACAGACCTTGGTTTTGTATCAAATATCCGAGTCCCGTTTAACTTTAACATTTTTAAATTTAAAATATATAACATTTCGGCTTAAAGCAATATCTCGAATGAAGGCGCTACAAATTAGTCGAATTTATAATTCAACAACGGCAGTATGGTTGATTTTAACAGTTTTAGTATGTGAATTGTAATTAATTTTCAATTATTTAAACGCAAATCTTATCTGGTTCATTAGGCAAAAAGCTGTTTTATAAATGTTAACCATTACGGTGAAATGTTATAGATAAATAGACTGAGAAGTTAAAGTGTTTTGACGCAGTGGCGGATCCAGAAATTTCTGGTTAGGGGGTGTCAGAACTGCACACACTCTGCACATACGCAAGCTACAGCGCATATTCACAGGGGGAATGCACAATTGCAAAATGTTACGTTTTGGCATATGTTCATACATATTTTTACGCATATAAAACAGCCACAAGTCACACACACAATGGCCCATGTACCCAACAGGTTCCTACTAATTTCCGGAGTATATATCCCAATTTTCCAAAATCCTAATTTCCCGGGTAATATCCAAATTTCCAAAAGCTTAGGCTATTAAGAAGTTAAGTTTTAGACTCAGTCCATAATCAGACGGATGCAAAGAGGGCCGGAGCCTTTTGCAGCCAAATTGGCACTTTTTACTGCCAATACTTGAGAAACTTACTCGCAGTGCCGGAGCAGCCAGGGGTGGAGTCTCCCCCAATCCCAGGATGCGGGTCCCCAAACTCGCGAGCAAAGCGAACGAGAGGCTACTCGCATTTGAAACTCGTCAATGCAGATAGAAAATCAGTTGTGCTGAGTTTCAACAACTGTGAAATTTTGAGATGGAAGAAAAATTTGCATTGTTGGTTTGATTTTAAACCTGAAAAAATTACTCTCGGCAGACTGTGGGTAAGATACATCCCACCATACCCCCTGGATCCGCTTTTGGTTTAGACTGGTTACTTAGACATTATTTTTTATAGGTTTATCTCAAGTAGGGTCAATTTGTTTAGGTTTACTAATAATTTTACGGCTCTTGAATGTTCCTACACTTAGGCTTAGGTTCAGGCTTTTTGGCTTAGGTTTCGAAAAAGGTTTATTTAAACCTGAACCCAAACCTCTGCTTGGCCTTTGCCTTAATGAATATATATAACACATTTAATGCATATATGTTTGTTACAGATATGTTTGCAACAAACAATCATAGCTGTCGTTGTGGCTCGCTATGACAATGTGATTAAGCCAAAAAATGTAAGATTTTACTTTTACTGAAACTGGTATAAATTTTTTGGGATAGTCCTTAACCATAATCTTGCCCAGGGGTGTTTTCAAGGCAAAAGTAGAGGGGATATATACCCTTCCAAATTTATGGTCACACAGAAAAAGAGCAGTTTTAAGATTGGTTAAAATATTGTTCTGAATTATATAAATCCAAAAATCTTCTAGTAACTACCACGCTTGAGGATAGGGTTAACTGTATGAATTTTGATTAGATAATGCAAGGTTATACTTTGAAATATTATTTTCAAAATTTAAGTACGCTTTACAGTTTCGAATTCGAGGTTATGTGGTTCTGGATTCATTAATGCGCTACAATTAGGCATAATTGCCATTTATGCACTCTAATTTGGGTTAAAGGGCTCTATCTGCTTACGAACTCTTATCAGGGATACGGACTCCTATTGATTGGGACTCAAAATGACGACCGCCTTCTTATTCGGATTCCTACAGTAAGCTATGATTTCCAGCCTTAAATAATTGCCAAAGCGGTGGCGTTAGCTTAAATAGTAAATTTTACTTAAATTGCGAATTTTAACTATTAAACGTACGTTGTATTTATTATATTGATTTAATATTTCAGGACAATAGACTTTATCGAGCTTTAGAATTATCGAATGGACTTAAAGCTGTTGTGGTTAGCGATCCAATCACTGATAAGGCAGCTGCAGCGTTACGTGTTGGTGTTGGTAAGTATCAAATTAAATTGTATTTTGATTAATGATAACTGTACTATGGACAACCACTATAAATTCCAGTGAGTTGATTTTAACTCAAAATGAGTTGAATCACTCAGCATGAGTTAGGACTATCAGAACTCAGCATTTTTAGTTGATTCAATTCATTGTGAGCTAATTAATTAACTCACCCAGAGTCAACTCAACTCAGAGTGAGAATCAACTCAATTCAGAGTGAGTTAATGTTTACTGATATTAATTGAGAAATATCTAACTCGCTAGCTGAATTGATTAATCAACTCACTCGAATTTAGAGTGAAGTTTTTGCTTTACGGTACGGTAGATAGCACGATACGGTACGTAAATTGGCTCACGTATATAGATTTGTCATTAGGTTTAGGCTTAAGCTTAGAATTACGCTTGAACCCAGTATTGTTGAATGTCTGCAGCAGCTATCATCAGTTGGTGATATGCATTGTAACTTTTGAACCAGTGAATGACGAGGTTCGAACTATACAGCAAAGCTATTTTGCATTTGATATGCAATGTAACTATTTTCAGATCCGTAATTGCATGAGTTTGCCAGTTTGAAAACCTATCGCTAACTGGTGATCAATGCCATATGCATTTGACGATATGAGTGTAGGCTCTTGAGGAAACTGCCTAAAATGAATCAGTTATAGAATAAATTTTTTTAGTCTTTTTGTTTTAGGTGCAATGATGGATCCGTGGGAAATGCAGGGATTGGCACATTTTTGTGAACACATGCTGTTTATGGGAACAGAAAAGGTAAAGTAGGCTATTTTTTTTAGTTTATTCAACGTGTGTTTATCGTCGAAATGCCATTGATTTATTGATTTAAATTCACTATACGACTTTAATTTTGACGAACGAGAAGGTAAAAAATATTATTGCTTCAGGAGTGGCTGACACGATACACCAGGTTTACTATACTGAACGACGACAGACGGGGTCAGGCGGCAAGAAAAAAATTAAAAAGTATAGCACCGCCATTCATGCCAAAACTTTAACCCTTTCTCGGATGAATATTTTCAATTTCATATGAGATGTAATTTGTAGGTAACATTCTATCTGCAGTCTCACAGGTGGGTGGCATTTGCGATGACTATTGAACCATAGCAGCTTGCTGCTTGAGCCCGAGGGGGCTCTCACGTCCTGTGGAGATTTTGCACAGTGCATATATGTTCGAATTGTTAGACACTGCTCATCTTGGCTGTATTGTTTGTATATTAATATTTGAAGTTATTTGCTCGCAGTATACTCTATGAGTGAAAGGGTTAACAAAATTTAATAATTTCCCGTTTAACTCGTTTCTAGTCAATCATACAGACAAACAGTGGCGGATCCAGAAATTGCTGAATAAGGGGACGGTGGGTGGATTATTTGAAAGGGACAAATTGTAAGGCAGGCATTTTACCGTTTAGGAGTAAACATTAAGTTTCGAACTATCCTCAGTTTAAAATGGTTAATTTAAATTTCAGTATCCTGAAGAAGACGAATATTCTAATGTAAGTTGAAATTACCGACTGAACTGTGAATTTTTTAAGATACTGCATATTAACGCTTTCTCACATGAATATTTTCAATTTTATAGGAGATGTATTTTCAAGGTAAGATTCGAACCCCAGTCTCACGGGTGGAAGGCGTTTACGATTACCACTGAGCTATAGGAGCTTGACGAACGAGCCCGAGTAGGCGCTCTCACGTCTTGTGTAGATTTTGCACTGTGCATATATGTTATAAATGTTAAACAGTGCTCACAGTGTTTGTATTGCTCGTACATTATTGCATTTAGTTGCTCATAGTATACTCTATGAGTGAAAGGGTTAAATCTCGTATTCAACCCGTTGAAAATTTATGCGTTTGATTTTGCGTCAATATCACAACTTGAAGTACAATTTTCTAAGCGGCACTGTGTTTGATATTGAGCGTTTTTTAGTGAACTCGTTTGAAATTTAAATTTGAATTTTGCGAATTTGAATATTAAAATTTGAGTAATTGTACTCAGGTAAGCTTATATTGATTTGATTTTACGGTTGCGATAATTTTTAGTTTATTTCCGATCATGGTGGAACACAGAACGCAGGCACCGGATTAGAAGATACGACGTATTATTTTACGATAGCTCCAGCATACTTAAAACAAGCATTAGATCGGTAAGTGGAAAACATTAATGACTCGCTACTCGATGCTAATTTGAAATGAGCACAATTTTGTTTTGGCCTGGCTGAGTTGAATGGTGAACCTTAACGATTATTTCAATTGAATATTCACAACTGTAAGTTCTTCCAAGAATGCATGATATAAGCACACGTTATCTGATAAACGTTTACAACTGTCCTGATAAGCATTAACTTGAAAATTTTTTACTGTTGCGTTCAAATTTAAGCAGTCAGTTGTGAAAATTAATATTTAAAAACACCGATATTAAATTTTACGATAACTTTCTATTATCAAGAGTGCATGATACAAGAGTATACAACTCTTAGAGTTCCGCATGCAGTGGCGGATCCATGGGGGAGCCACCCCGGCCGTGGGCCCCCCAATAGCATCTCGACAAAAAGTATATAGTGTCAATTGCTGTTCTATACTGTTTATTTATCTGTTTTATACACAATAGTATAAGCACGCTTTAAAGTTTCGAACTCACCTTTATTTGGCCCTGGAGTCATTTGTGCGCTACAATTAATAGACATTTATGGACTCTAACACGGGTTTAAGGACTCTACCCGCTTACGGACTCTTATTAGGGATACAGACTCCTATTAATTGGGACTTAAAATGGGGAACCCCCTTCGTATTTGGGTCACTATAGCATGGGTAAAAAAATAAGTTTATTACCTGTGAAATTTTGGATCCCCCATTCTGAGATCCTGGATCCGCCACTGTCCGCATGGTGCAAATTGTGCCACCATACGATGCGCTTTTGGCCGACCCCCCTTGTTTAGAGGTAGGGTCGTTGTCATATGAAATTACTCAAAATTGACCTTATAAGCGGAACATTTTTGATGCCGCATACATAAAGTGCCATGGTTTGCACAGGTTGTACTACCTCTAAGTAAGGGGGTCGGTCAAAAACCCAACGAGTACTGGCTACATTCTTTCCTACACAGAATTTACCCTGTAGCATATTTTTATTGAAGTACAGTAGTGACCCGAATAAGAGGGGATAATACGAAAGGGTTCCCAGCATATTTTATTAAAGTACTATAGTGACCTGATTTGAGTTCCAGTCTTAGGTTTTGAAAGTACATTCCTAAGTATAACCTTGCGTTATCGCTCAAGCTTTTGAAACAAAACAAATAAACGTTAAATTCAACGGATAATGACAGTACCAGATATATTGGTAACGACGGGTGTCGAAGTGAGGAATAAAAATAAATAACAGTCCGTAACAGAATAACAAGGGGGGTACCTTCTGGACAGGCCAAATAAACAGAGCTTCCTCTTATTCGGGTCATTACAGTATGCATCATCTTTTTGTTTCAATTTAGATTCGAATTTGGTTTAAATAATTCAACTGTAATCGATTTTTCATTGGAGTTTTTATGCTAAATAAAGTTGAATTCAACGGCAAAAACTTGACGATTTTAAGTATGGAATTGGACATTTTTAAACATACGAAAAATATAACAAAGTTTTGCGACGAGTTTTGATATTTAAAGCTTAAAAGAAGATTATTCAACAAGAAAAACAATTTGATTTAACATTTTAGATTTTCTCAATTTTTCATTGCGCCACTGTTCAACGAATCTTCAGTCGAACGTGAAGTGAACGCAGTGAATTCAGAATTTTCATTGTCGTTAAAAAGTGACAGCCGACGCATATTTCAAGTACAAAAAGCGCTGTCCAAACCAGGACATGATTATACTAAATTTGCTGTCGGTTCTAAAGAAACTCTATACGACGAACCAATTAAACAAGGTACAACAAAGTAAACTGAACAAATCTATATATTAAAGCTCGAACGCCTCACATACGCATTTTGGGCAACTTTCCAGCATTACTTTCTTTAAAATAATTTGTGAGGAAATACACGTGATCAATGGAGGATCCATGGAGGGCCACCCCGGCCGTGGTCCCCCCAACAGCATCTCGACAAAAATTATATAGTGTCAATTGCTATTCTACCCTGTTTATTTCTCTGTTTTATACACAATAGTATAAGCACGCTTTAAAGTTTCGAACTCACCTTTATTTGGCCTTGGAGTCATTTATGCGCTAAAATTAGGGATAATAGACATTTTTGAACTCTAACAAGGGTTTAAGGACTCTACCCGCTTACGGACTCTCTTTAGGGATACGGACTCCTATTAATTGGGACTCGTAATGGGAACCCCATCTTATTTGGCTCACTGCAGTATGGGTCAAAAATAAGTTTATTACCTGTGAAATTTTGGCCCTCCCCCATTTTGAGATCCTGGATCCGCCATTGCACGTGATTGTTCTATGAAAGGAAAATTTGCAAGAAAATTTAAATTTTTGTGCTTTCGCAACTTTTGCGGATTGCGCAAAGCTGACAGAGCAGTAAACATTGTTGGCATCTATTATGTATAATGACGGAAGCCGGCGGACAGCGTTAGACGGTGGCCGACGGCGCCGGACGTCATCAAAGCATAGCTCCATTCCATGTAAAGATCAGGGGCGGTACGTTTTTCTGTGGGACTAGAAAAGAGTAAGCATAAGCTTTAGACTAATGTTTTTGCTTGGCTTAGGCTTAGACTTAGGAATATACTCATTCTTACGCTTAGGCTTAGGGTTAGGCTTAGGATTAAGCTTATACTGTTCCGCCGCTGTTCTTTACATTGGCCCATCATTTCAATAAAACATAAAAGCTAATAATTTCATTCCTGAAAAGCGATAAAGATTAATTCGACGACGTTCAAGAAATTGAATTAAGTGCCGATATCCAGGTCAGAATCTTAAGGAAACTAAAATAACTTTCAGTTTAACTCGATTCAAATAGGATAAACCGACTAAATCGTTCAACCGATATTTTGTCCATACGACAAGAGTTAACTTGAACATTTTTGCTTACGATTCGAAAAGCAACTTATAATCTGTTACTGGCGTTGAATTTATTAATTTTTGTTCATTTTAGGCTTTAATCCTCGTGACGAAGTGATGTCATTCTATCATAAATGGTACAGTGCGAATATTATGACGCTGGCTGTGATTGGCAATCAATCGCTTAACGAACTTGAAGATATGGTGAACGGATATTTCAATGAAATTCGAAACCTAAAGCTAAGCTTGCCAATGTGGAAACATCCGTACGGCAAAGATCAAGTTAAACGGTAAGTTCAGTTGAATGAAGAGCATTTTTGAATTTAGGAGCACCAACAAAATTGTACCTTCACCTGCAGCCGAAACCATGATACCTGGCAAAGGCCAGAAAGCCATTGCCAACGAAATATTCTACATTTGTAAACATCAGTTTTGCATTTCAGGTTGTTGTAACATTTGACCAGTTTTAATATGATTTTAACCCTTTCTCACATGAATATTTTCTATTTCCCCTGAGACATACTTTTATGCTAGGATTCGAACTCCAGTGACTGGAGTGGAAGGCGTATACCATCACCACTCAGCTATTGGAGCTTGACGCTCGAGCCCGAAGGGGCTCTCACGTCTTGTGGTGATTTAGTACTATGTACACGTGTTGCAATTGTTAAACACGGTGCGATATATATTATTTAACGTATATGCACTGCGCTGAGTTGCCTATAGGCAACTCAATGTGAGAAATTTGCTTAAAATTAAAATTTGAGAGAGTTTACAATATCCAACAGTATTTTAATGACCAGTTAAAGCAATATCCGGCTCCGGCATACGTTTTGGATAAAGCAATATCCGGCTCCGGCATACGTTTTGGTTAAAGCAATATCCGGCTCCGGCATACGTTTTGGATAAAGCAATATCCGGCTCCGGCATACGTTTTGGTTAAAGCAATATCCGGCTCCGGCATACGTTTTGGATAAAGCAATATCCGGCTCCGGCATACGTTTTGGTTAAAGCAATATCCGGCTCCGGCATACGTTTTGGTTAAAGCAATATCCGACTCCGGCATACGTTTTGGTTAAAGCAATATCCGGCTCCGGCATACGTTTCAGTTAAAGCAATATCCGGCCCCGGCACACGTTGTAGTTAAAGCAATATCCGGCCCCGGCACACGTTGTAGTTAAAGCAATACATTTGAGCAACGCAGACGTTACTTTAATATCTATTTTATTCCAGGCATGTTAAAATCGACACAATCCAAGAAAATAACGACTTGGTTCTGTTGTTTCCGATTCCGGATCCGCATATACAATACAAATCAAAACCAGGACGCTATATTGGCTATATATTAAGCGATGAAGGAGACGGAAGTTTAGCTGATTGGCTCAAAAAACAATTATGGGCTGAATCGGTTACAGGTTATACATGTAAGGGTTGCGTTATACTTTTTAAAAACTTTTTTAATGTCTTCCGGCATCGGACTTTGCCGTATGTTGTTGTACATCGCCGTTCGTTGCCGTGTGTCGCCGTTGGTTGCCGTATGTCGCCGTTCGTTGCTGTGCGACAACGTACGGAAATTACGCATGTACGATATTTTACAGTGACAGACGATAACGTACGGCGACAGACGGCAACGTTCGACAACACACAGTGATGTACGGCGATGGACGGCGACGGACAGGGATGTACGGCGATGGACGGCGACGGACAGGGATGTACGGCGATGGACGGCGACGGACAGGGATGTACGGCGATGGACGGCGACGGACCGGGATGTACGGCGATGGACGGCGACGGACAGGGATGTACGGCGATGGACGGCGACGGACCGGGATGTACGGCGATGGACGGCGACGGACAGGGATGTACGGCGATGGACGGCGACGGACCGGGATGTACGGCGATGGACGGCGACGGACAGGGATGTACGGCGATGGACGGCGACGGACCGGGATGTACGGCGATGGACGGCGACGAACCGGGATGTATGGCAATGGACGGCGGCGGACAGGAATGTACGACGATGGACGGCGACGGACAGGGATGTACGGCGATAGACGGCGACGGACAGGGATGTACGGCGATGGACAGCGACGGACGGCGCTGCACAGTTATTGCGCCACCCTAGTATGCTAGGATCCTTTTAAAAGCGAAATGCTAACTACTTTCTAAATTTTCAAATTTTGGTATGTTTAGCTTAGGCTTAGGCTTAGGCTTATGATTGAGATAGTCGAGAGAAACTATACTAGTGCCGCGAATAGTACTTAAAATTACAGCGTTGCGCTAGTTACCTCTCTATGATTGTCTCGTAGCGAAAGGTGAAATATGTTCACGAAACGTTACTCTTTCAGGCTTACAACCGAACCCGTCGCCAAGGGGGGCACGGGGTTTCAGGCCCCCGAAAAAATTATAGCCCTCCTAGAAAATTTCAACCTGACTTGTAAGTCATTGAAAACCCTTGTATGCCCGTTCAGAATAAGTTTTAGCCCCCGACTCTTTGCAATGTGAGCTAGCTACGAGCCGCCTTTCAACTAACCTCTGGGCCCATATTCTCAAATTTGTATAGTACCTATTTTATCAGTTAGCGATAGATTTTCAAACTGACGAACAACTGCATTTGCAGATCAGAAAATTAGTGTAAAAGTAGGACAAACGCAAACAATGTGCTGAATTTCGAACCTTATCAATCACCAACTGGTGATAGGTGCTATACACATTTGAGAATACAGGCTCACGTTGTAGGTTGTGAATGAATGTTTAAAACTGTTGAATGACCGTTTTACGCTTATTTTTTATAGCTCATGTCAGTAAAGGCTTTGGATTTGGCAAAATTGCAATCACGTTAACCGAATCGGGCAAATCACACGTTGACGACATTACTCAAGCTGTTTTCGAATACTTAAAGCTTATGAAACAAGCTGGTCCACAAGAACGAATCCATCGAGAAGCGGCGAAAATTGCACGCATTGAATTTGAGTAAGTTTTTATAGTGCAGTTTTGCAATATATATTATATTAGTGCAGTTTTGCAATATATATTATATTAGTGCAGTTTTGCAATATATATTAGTGCAGTTTTGCAATATGTATATATATACTAGTGCAGTTTTGCAATATATATTGCACTTTTTATTTTATGCCATTTACAAAAACGTGTCACAAGTTTTGCATAAGACCAATTGTTAACGAATACCCACAAGATTTATTACGTTGGATTTTATCAACGTCATATTTTTTGAACTATTTAGCTAGAAAAAAAACTAACCATTTGCATTGAAAAAAATCCACAGCATTCATTGGCTGGTGGAACCATACACACGCCAATCAGCCCTAAATCGGCCAATGATGTGTCTCTTTAGGTGAAATCATTCAGTGAAAATTCCAGTGAGTTGATTAATCAACTTAGAGAACAAATCAGGGTTGCGTCTATACTTGTCGTACGGCGCCGTCCGTCTCCCGTACGACGCCGTCCGTCATCATACGGTATGGTACGTGACTAACTCGCATACGATACTGTACCATGATGCACGGTGCCGGACGGGTGCCGTACGAGTGACGTACGGTGCCGTATGAATGACAGAAGGCGATGTACGTGTGATTACGGACGGCGCCGGGCGTCATCAAAATGATAACGGTTCCTAAAGTCATTCCTGATTATTTCTGAGTTTTAATAACAGTAAACATTTACTCACTCTGAGCTGATTTTAATTCGGAATGCAGTTTAATCAATTCGTTAATTTTGTGCTCTAAAAGTCGTAATTCAGACTCGACTCAGTGATTCAACTTATTTTGAATTAAAATCAACTCACTGACAATTTATTGTAATTTGAAAACGGGATTAAATTTTAGAACCAAAGAAAAAGAGGATCCAGTTGGTCTTGTGGCAACTTTGGCCAGCGGTTTGAGTAAATTCAATTTCACCGAGGTACGAAGCCTAATCATAGAAAATAATGGCCCATGAACAGGGCCAGATCGTTTTCCGGCGGAGGCTGTAATAGTCTCAGTTTAAGCATTTGACTTTACACTTTTTTGCTTAGGCTTAAGCTTAGGCTTAGGAATAGGCTCAACCATATGCTTAGGCTTAGGCGTAGGAATAGGCTCATCCTTATGCTTAGGCTTAGGCTTAGGCTTAGGAATAGGTTCATCCTTACGCTTAGGCGTACGCTTAAGCTTACGCTTAGGAATAATGCTTATACTACAGTTCCGGCCGTGTTGTATACATGGGACGAAAATGTAATCAAGTGTTTGCTGGTACTTTTGCAACAATTTTAACCTGAAGTTGCAGAATTCATGTGCTAATGTTTATGCGAACACGCGGATATTGCAATATTTCGACATGCAAGTTTTTATTACACAAGGTCACATACTGGTTCCGCAGTCAGCGGTTGATCCAGAAAATTCGCGGCCGGGTTGGCAAAAGTTATGAAACGCAATTTTTACTGTATGCTATGTGCTAACCTTACGGAGACGAAAAAATTGTAAAGTAGGTAGGACAATAACCATTTTATCACAAAAAATTTTCTGACGGACAGCCGACCCTCACTTCCCCTCTGGATCAGCTAGCATCCGCAGTCACGTTAACCAGTCCGCATAAAAACGTATCTCAGGGTATATTTTGTGGTTACATGTGTCCTTGCGGACCATTTGTAAAGGACACGGCAAACTGAACTGCTGTGATCCAGACTTGTGGTACTCACAAACGAATTAACGTATTTGAACATATCGGAACAAAATTAACTTAAAATTGAATTTTAACTTGCAGCCGCCGTGGGCATAAAATCAGTTACACTGTAAATTCCAATGAGTTGATTAATTAATGCAGAGAACGAATTAGTCATTTCTTTCGGGCTATTTTTGAGTACATAACAGTGAATAATAACTTACTCAGCGCAGATTTATTTCCGGGTAAGTTCATTAAATTACCCAGAATAAATTCATTCGATTTAAAATTCTGAGTTCTGACAGACCTAATTCAGACTCAGTGATTCAACTCATTCTGAATTAAACTCAATTCACCGGAGCTTACAGTCTATAAAGCCCTATTCACACGTGCAAGTTTGGTCACAAAGCAGTTTTGAAGTTCTTGCAGCTGCAAATTATTCACATGAATTCTGCTATTTAATTCGAGCTTGTGAACACAGTTGTAATTCGCTTGAATTTATTGCACTTGCAGTTTAATTGCTCAATCAGAGGAATGTTCCTTTTGGAAATACTTATAGCTGCAAATATTTCAAGCAATGTTGCATCTGCGAGTTTTCGCTACAAAAACTTGCACGTGTGAATGGGGCTGTAAGCAAACTTTGACACCAATTTTATTGCAAAGAGTTTAAAAATTTAATAGTCATTCATATTAATGTACTTATGTTTATATTTCAATCTATTCCAGGTATTAGAAGCGTTTTACACGATGCCTGAATACCGACCGGATCAAATTGAACGGTTTTTAATGTATTTCCACCCGGAAAACGTTGTCGTTTACGAATATTCGGATCGATTCAAAGATGAGCTTGATCAGACTGAAAAATGGTAACGAAAATTGATACGTTAACATTTTCACAAACTTTCCAAATATGCTAACTTTGATTAAAAAATGTTTTAAAATATGCGATTTATGCGAGTTTTCAGTTTTTGTTTGCCCAATACATGTGACAAATTATGTTGAATTTTAGCCGGTATAACAGCGGATTTTTCTCCTGGCGGATATTTAAATTCCAGACAAAATCCATCAGGAAAAAAATCCGCAGTTTAAACCGGTATTCTGGCCAAAGTAAAGAACGAGGTTGTAACAGTAGTATAAACATATTTCTAAGCCTAAGCCTAAACCTAATCCTAAGCGTAAGAATGAGTTTTTATGTATGTCTAAGCCTATGCAATAAAATTACAGTCTAAAGCTTAAGCTTACTCTATTGCAGGCCCATAGAAAAACGTTTCACCCCTGATCTTTTACATGGGTCAGCATTCCAGTATCCTACCTGAGTCATTTCTCTTTAAGCATTGGTGAAGAGCTAATACTTTTTTGAATCTTACCATCACTATTTCTGAGTAGGTTCTTTATAGTCGACAGAGCTAAATTATTTCCGGTTTAAAACTAGCGAAAAAAATTAATTTTACACCAAATGAGTAAAAAAGTTTAGTATTTTGAAAATATTTATAGAAATTTTGAGAATGAAATTAATTTTACTTCAATAGGTAATAAATTACTATTTTGAAAATATTTACAGAAATTTTGAGAAAAAATTAATTTTGCTTCAAATAGACAAAAATTTAGTATTTTGAAAATATTTACAGAAATTTTGAGAAAAAATCTGTATTTACTTCAATTTGAAAATATGTACAGAAATGTTGAGGAAAAAACTAACTTTCCATCAAATAGACAAACATTTAGTATTATCGCAATATTTACAGTAATTTTGTAAAAACGTCAAAATTTTGAAAATGTTTTACAGAGTTTTTTTTGAGAAAACAAAATGTAATTTTACTTCAAATGGCCAAAAAAACATTTAGTATTTTGAAAATGTTTACAAAATTTAATTTCGTATTTTTTTCAAAAACAATTTTAAGGTACAACGTTTCGTATAGCGTTGAATTGATTAACGCGACACTGTTGCAATCAATCAAATCGGTAGAACTTAATCGTCAACTAAAATTGCCTGAACCAAACGAATTCATTGCAACCGATACAAGTTTATCTAAACGCGATTTGATCAATCCAGAAATGCCAGAATTGATACGAGCAAACGATATAAGCACCGTTTGGTATCACCAAGACAAAAAGTTTCTTATTCCAAAGGCTTCTGTCACAGTGAAGGTAAGCTTACAAAAAACGAGTTCTTGGCATCGCGAAGTATTTACCACTTGAATTAGTGACCTCATATTTTTCCCGAGTGTCCGAAACAATGACTCAATCCCAGTGAGGTTCCAGCCACGCTTAGCCTTAGAGTTACGCTATACTTTTGATAGCCGACGTTACTTTAATGGTCGTAACAGTAGATTAAACGTATTCCTACGTCTAAGCCTAAGCATAAGCGTTTCAAAAATGTGTTCCTAAGCCTAAGCCCAAACCTAAACAAAAAATGTAATTTAGAATCTAAGCGTACTCTTTTATGGACCAACCAGAAACCTGGACGCGCCTTAAAGTAACACGAGCCCTTTTGACTATGTCGAGTGCCGTCTATCATCGTACGTCACCATGCGTATCTTACACGAATTTCTCACGCACGATACCGTATGATGCCGCACGTCGCCGCACGAAAATTATAACGCAAGCGTTACAGGGGTTAACGTTGAATATGGAAATGGTTTTAGCTTACAACTCCGTTCGCGGCAGCCAACTCGTTGCACGAAGCAATGATGGAAATTTACATGTCGATGTTGCACGACAATTTATTACACGACTTTTTTGCTGCAATAAAAGCCGGACTTGATTATGATGTTGCAACAACGTATGACGGTATCGTAGTTGATGTGAGTGGATTTCCAGAAAAACAAGGTAACCCCGCTATAAGCTTTTGAGAATTAACCGTTTCTCACATAGAGTTGACTATGGGCAACTTAGCGCAGTGTATATACGTTAAATCATATTCGCATAGTGTTCAACAATTGCAAAACGTTTACATAGTACTAAATCACCACAAGACGTGAGAGCACCCTCGGGCTCGAGCGTCAAGCTCTTATAGCTCAGTGGTGATGGTATACGCCTCCCACTCCAGTCACCCGAGTTCGAATCCTAGCATAAAATTAGGTCTCAGATGAAATAGAAAATATTCATGTGATAAAGGGTTAAACAGAAATCGACTCACATAACCAGTGCACCAAAAAATTATGACTGGGGCGTACGTTCTACCCCGCCCCTTCTCATGGGTCCGCTAATGACTCCAGCGAATCTCATAAGCTTGGTTATTGTTTATAATTTGTACGCAACTTGCATGAAAATGAAAATTAGCGACTTTGCCAAATTTTTTATTAAAAATCGCCGCACTTCGCCGTCACAGGCTTCTAATTTGGCGCGGGCGGTGTCAATTTACTTGAGTGCATACACTTTTTTTAAGCTTAATTTTTCACTGCAACTATTAAAGATTAACAGAAATAATCTTGTCAAACTTATTCAATGATGCAACTCTTTTCTTGACCCCAGTTCAAGCCTGAAATGAGACACAGCATAAATGCTCAGTTCGTACAGTAAGAGTGAGGTTCAGAACGACCCACATACGTATTTTTGGCACTGTTTCCGCTGATTTTATATATGTAAAATTAACATTAAATTTCATAGTTTTAAGTAGCATTTTTTAACTTTTGTTTAAATATTGTTCTATAAGAAGATTTTTAGGTGCGTGACAACAGTTCAGTGCTAAATAGCAGGGTGCAAAGCGGAACAGGATTATACCATAATCGGAATCGGCACACCAAATTGATACCGGAATCGAAATCGGAATCGGAACTACAAAATTTGTGACTATGCGGATAATTTGTATTAACTAAGTATAATATTGATATAGAATGTCTGATAGCTGGCAACAATTCTCAAAGACGTCGCACGAACAAATTGGCAATAATTTTTAGCTCTGTAAAGCTAAACTACAATCAGTTATTGATAAGTTAACATGTCGAAAACAGTTTAGTCGATAAATGATCCAGCATGTTTGTACAACATATCACAACAAGTAGGCCTAAAATTAAACTGTGGAAATTCTGATTTCGAATGATTGTGCAATCGGAATCCGAATCGGAATCGAAACTTGTTTTGAATCGAAATTCTAATCGGAATTGAAATTCCGATTGCACCCTGCTAAATAAGTTTGCGCCGGCTGCAAGTATTGCAACCAAGTTGACCAGTAAAAATTATTTTTAGGCTTGCTTATGCAACAACTTTTACGACGCTTAACGGATTTCAACCCCACTGAAGACAGATTTGAAGTCATGAAGGTAAGTTATAGATACAAAGACTTATTACATTTTCCGTTGTTAATTTTGAAATTTTTTGCGATTTTGGCTCTATTTAGGCTTTATGATTAGGCTTAGATTTTTAAGTCTTAAGCTTGCGGTCGGAAAAATGTACAAGTATGAATAAAAGCTTACAGTTAAATGTTTTTTATTTAAATCTTTTGAACAAACTTTTGTTGTGCTTTGTACGTCTCAAAATTTAAAAATATAATTTATTTTTGCGTTAAACTTTTCAATTGGATAAATAAATTTCGTCTGGTTTCTGGTTCGCTTAGCTCGCGATGGTCTTGTGGTGTATCCCGTTTGCTCTTAAACATTCAAAACAACGGTATTATGTAATTGTTTTTAGTCGACCAGAAAACCACACAAATCTTAAAATAAGTCTATGCTGGGGTTTTACTGACTTTTGGATCCACTCACACTGTAAATTCCAATGAGTTAATTAATTAACTCTGACACAAAGTTAGTTATTTCTGCGTTAATAACAGTACACTTTAACTCACTCTGAATTGAGTTGATTCTTACTTTGAGTTGAGTTAATTCTTACGATGAGTTGAGTTGACTTCTGGGGAGGTGATGAATTAAGTTAGAATGAGTTGAATAAACACACAATTGTGAGTTCTGATAGTCTTAACTCAACACTGAGTGATTCAACTCATTTGAGTTAAAATCAACTCACTAGAATTTACAGTGCACATTGTCCTTTGAAGGGCATGTTCTGATCCACTCATGCCCGTTGCCTGAGTGGAAGGGGGGACTGAGAGCCTGAGAGCGGTGCTTAGCCCCCGGGAATGACTTTGGCCGCCCCTAGAAAACTTTCAACTTTGGTCGTAAGTGAACGAAAACCACTGTATGCATCTCTTTAATATATTTTAGCTTCCCCAGCAAATTGAGCTGGTTACGGGCGTACACCCACTAAGCATGGCATTGAGAACAAAGTCTCGCAAGCGAACATTTTAGACATAACCCTATTTCAGGAACGTTTTGTTAGAGGTTTGAAAAATTTTGCCGTAGCATCAGCTTTAGAACAAGCGAGTACATTTATGACTGAACTGTTACAAACGGGTGGATGGACTGTAGATGACGCTTTGGCTGAAACTCACAGTAACTATAAATTACTTATCTATATCATTAAAGCTGAAATGTTGCCAAATACGTATTTTGGGCAACTTTATAGCATTACTTTGTTTACGATATTTTCTTAAATCACAAACGTTATTGTTCAATGAAAAGAAACTTTGCATGCAGATTGTTGCGCATTCGGCAGGTTTTGGGCATGGCGCAAACACTGAGTTATTACAAGGTATTTATGGGTTTGTACACTGTATACACACCACAGATGTAGACAAATTTGGCAAATAGCAAATGTTATGCTGTAAAACTTGCATACGGCTGTAATCATTCAATTTTGTATGAATTTCGTTATTAAATGCTACATTATCTAAATAATTAAACCTGGGATGCCGCACATACGTATTTTGGACAAGTTTCCAGCAGTTAACAATAGTTTCGTAGCACTTAGACGTTAAAAAATGTGCATAAATCTATTTATGCATTCGCTAACATTTGCATATTGCGCAAAGTTTGACGACTAATTGTAATTAGTTGCAGAACGGCGGTGAGTTCAATGTTTCAATATTTTTTTAAATGTTTCAGAAATTTCACTTGACCGAATCCTCAATTATGTGCCACTGTTTCTGTCTCAATTGCATATTGATATTTTTGGTTCAGGGAATGTTAAACGAGAGGTATACTTTTAATGGCTCATGTTACTTTAAGGGGCGTCCAGGTTTCTGGTGTGTCTATAAAAGAGTAGGTTTAGATTCTAGATTACTTTTTTTGCTTAGGCTTAGGCTTAAACGTAGGCTTAAGAACACATTTTCGCAACGCTTAGGCGTAGGCTTGCGCTTAGGAATACGCTTAATCTACTTTTACGCCCCTAAAAGTAACAGTGGCCCTTTTACTCACTGTGTTAATTTTTCTGATAAATTTGTTTATGTCGAGTATAGATATATATATATATATATATATATATATATATATATATATATATATATATATATATTTAGTGTTTTAATATATAAATAAAAGGCTTACTGTTACTCACTGTACGCTGCCAAATGCTGCCGAGTTAGATTAAGCCGGTAGCCAAATGTAAGCGAGGGGCAAGTCATCTTCATCTAGAACAATATTGGCCCCTTAGAAAGTTGGCCAATGTAAAGAACACGGGCGGAACAGTATTATAAGGAAATTCCTAAGCTTAAGCCTAAGCCTAAACGTAACAATTAGCGTATTCCTAACCTAAGCCTAAGAGTAAACCTTAGCCAAGCAAAACCATTAGTCTAAAGCTTAAGCTTACTCTATTGCAGTCCCACAGAAAAACGTTCCGCCCCTGATATTTACATGGGCCGAAAAGTTTCAGTGACGCTTGTAAGTTTGTGAAATCAACAAAATGGCTTTTTGTAAAATTGTAAATAAAGTGACATGACGTAATAAATTAGGAAAAAATTAACTTAAAAATTTTATTTTTAGAACATTTTAAAAATTGCCAATTCAGTAGAAGATATTATTCACAATCAAACTCAAGCGGTACCGTTTGATGTTGCACAACGCGTTCGAAGTCGAACGGTTCAGCTGTTACCAGGTAAATATTTATACCATGGAAATAAAATGGTTTACCACTTCGACCAATGTAAAGATCAGGGGCGGAACGTTTTCCTATGAAACTGCAATATAGAAAACTTAAGCTATAGACTAGTTGTTTTGCTTGGCTCAGGCTTAGGCTTAAGTTTAGGAATATCTTCATTCTTACGCTTCCGCGTAGGGTTAGGCTTAGGCTTAGAAATATGGTCATTGTTACGCTTATATACGTTTAAGCTTAGGCTTAGGTATATGCTCATTCTCACGCTTAGGCCTAGGCTTAGGCTTAGGCTTAGGAATATGCTTATAATACTGTTCCACTCCTGTCCTTTACATTGGCTACAACTTCAAATTACCATAGTAATTGATTGGTAATTGACAAACTGTAAAGTCATTTGCTTTACTATATTGTTTAATTCACGGTGTAAGCCATACTGTATAACAATACATTTTTTCTCTATGAAGCTAATATTTGAACATAGAAATCATTTTAACAGCAATTAAAACAATGTTGACTTTATCTTATACAGTATTTTAGAAATTACTAGTTTCTAAATTGAATTTTAGTCAGAATAAATTACATTCCAAATTTGAAACTGCAAACAGTTTACTGTAGGTTCCAGTGAGTTGATTAATCAACACAGACAACGAATAAATTAAAATAGTCATTTGTGGTTATTGTTATGTTTTAGTTAATAACAGGATACATCAACTTTGCTGTGAGCTAATTCAATTCCGTGTGCGTTAATTAATTGCCTAAGCATAAGTTCAATGAATTCAGTATGCTTAGTTGTGAAAGACCTAAATTCAGACTCAGTGATTCAGCTGATTTTGAATTAAAATCAATTCACTGGAATTTATCAATGTTCGCTTTCACTGATTTATAGTAAATATCCGTCATTAAGTGCCGATATTTACTGTACACTGTATATTCTAATGAGTTAATTATTCAACTCGGACGGAAAGTCAGTTTTTTTCTGAGATAATAACAGTAAACTTTAACTCACCCTGAGTTGAGTTAATTATCACTCTGAGTTGAGTTGATTCCGAGGGAGTTTTTTTAATTTTAATCAGAATGAGTTGAATATTAACTCAGAATTAAGAGTTTTGATAGTCCTAACTCAGGCTGAGTGATTCAACTCGCTCGGAGTTAAAATCAACTCACCGCAATTTACAGTGTAGTTAGCGTTTACAAAAAAATGAATTATGTTCAAAGTAATTTATTTTTTAAACATGTGACCTGTTATTAACATAATTATACGTTAGATTAATGTAATTAATGCAATTAAAATTGCAATTTTTTTGCTAGGAAGCAACTATTTGCACTACAAACAACATCCGACTGATCTCGATTCTGCAGTTATGGTATATTATCAAGGAAATACAACATCTGTGCAATCACGATTGACAGTTGGTCTATTGGAAAGCATCGTTGCTGAACCAATATTTAACGAATTGAGAACCAAACAACAACTCGGTAAAGTTGAACAATATGACTGCATTTGTGAAACGTTTCAAAAAATCAACACTTAAGATAGTCTTGGAGTTAAATTTTAAACCAATACTCTCTAAAAGCTTAAACTTAAATTATAGCTTAACTGAACTTGTATTCTGGTTTAAAGTAAAACTCAAATGGCTGGACGGATTAACTAAACTAGAATTTTAAGTTTTACTTAAACTAGCAAATTTTTAAGTTTAACGCGAGTTTAAGTAAATTTATTTTTGGTTTAAAGTAACAAGCGCAGCCCTGAAATTATGCGTTTCAAAAAATTCACTAACTTTAGCTTAAACTAAAAATGCGTAAGATTTTAAATTAGCTTAAGCATAAACCTACTCGTTAGTTTAGTTATTCTAGAAAGTTAGTTTAATACTAATGGATTAGCTTAAGCTTAAATCAAGTTAGTTGAAGCTTTTAGGGAGTGGGAAATAATATTTTAATTTAAGCTGCTTGTGGTACGCCAATACGCGACAAATATATATCGATTTACTACATTACAATCAACACCCGACGATATTCCGATAAGAGCTGTAACTTGCACGAAAAACTTGCAACTGCAAATATTTGCAAAGAAATAAAAAATTTTCGTTCTCAATGTTGACATGAAATTATGTAAATAATTTTCAAACGATTGCAATAATAATCAATCCAAAACTGTGTGTATTCAGTTATGCCAATGATCTTGAATTAATTCGATTTGCAAGGCTTTTGATACATGAAATTCTTTGCAGATATTCATCAAAAGTTTCAGCCCCAAAATCTCTGGAAGCATTTTTGAAGCAGTACTTGCAGCCTGTGTGACAGACACTCAGACAACTCGCATATAATTTATTATATCTAGAAAAAACATTAACGGATATGGTAATCAATAAAAACGCTTTGAAGTAAGTCAATTGTCCTGCCCAACAGAAAGAATGTAGAAGAACGTTGGGTGTTGCGTCCAACTATCATTGGTTGAATTAAAAAATAAATAACAATCCGTAACCGAATAACAGATGAGTACTGCATTGTTTTAGGCTATATTGTCAGCGCGAGCAGTATTGTAATGGAAGGTGTTACTGGATTTTTGGTGATTATCCAATCAGATTCTACGCCGGAATATGTTGAAGAGAAAATTGAACAATTTTTGACTGATTTTAGAGTAAGTGCCAGTTGACGGATCCAGAAATTTTTGTCGGCGGGGTTGGGACGATGTATAGCAGTGTAACAGTTAACGAGTAAGAAAGAAGCCAAATGCAATTTTAGTGCTAATACTTAGGTGTTGCGCTATACTTGACGTCCGGCGCTGTCCGTCATCCGTGACGGACATGCCGGTTACTGAGAGGTGACGGATGGCGCCGTACGGGTGACGGACAGCGCCGGACGTCAGAAAAGTATAACGCAACCCTTAATGATGCACAATTTTTGTTTTGGTCGCAGTTGAGGGGGGGGGGGGCAAGGGTTTGATAACCAACCGTTCCCCTCCGCCAGTGGTAAGTGTATGAAATTATAGGTGGCAACATTTTGTTACATTGAAAAATTCTGCCATTTTTTTGGCTTTGCTTTATTTTTTTGCACGTACTAACGTTGTCTATTCTTACTTTCTAAAAACTAAAACTGAAATTATAGTTTAACTAAAGTTGAATTCGACTTTTAGTGAAACTTAATCGAACACTGAGGCTTGAGATTATGCCGTAAGTTTCGGTTTTAGCAAACATTGGCAGATTTGACCGACAAAGAATTTAAACAGAAACGTACCGCGTATTCAACGAAACGATTCGAAGAACCAAAACAAATGGCATTTCAAACTGCGTTGTACTGGAGCGAAATATCGTCTCGAGATTATAAGTTTGATCGAAGTAAAAAGTCGCTAATTGTTTTCTGATCGCAGCTGAGGAATTTTTTGACTTCAAGTTTTTTAAGTTTGAAAAAATTAGTCATTTTGTAACAAATTGACGGTGTTCAAGATTTCTAGTAATCATGAAACTTTTGTCGATAAAGAGACAAATAGTTACTAGTCAGAGGAAATAAATAAATAAATCAATAAATAAATAAATAAATGAATAAATAAATAAATAAATAAATAAATAAATGAATAAATAAATAAACAAATAAATAAATAAATAAACAAATAAATAAAAAAATAAACAAACAAACAAATATATATTTATTTATTTATTTATTGATTGATTTATTTATTTATTCATAAGCAATCTAAAAAACTATTGTTTTAATTCTCATTTCACAACACTTGTTTCAGGAAACCAAGAAAAGAAAGATTTGCAGAAGATAACGAAACAAAACGTAATAGATTATTATGATGTAAGTATATTTTATTGTCTCATCTGTGGTTCATATTATTTTTTCTGAGGTCTTGTTTTTCCGCTAAGCTGCAATAGCGCAGGCTATAGTGCTTTAGTTATTTTTGCTTATGCTTAGGATTAGGCAGTCTTTTGCCGATTTTTAGACTTGTCCTAATGTGGAGACATAAGGAGTGGATTTAGCAATATGCTAAGTACAGTGTTACAGCAACAACATTGGCCGCAAATGTTATGTTGTTCGAACGTGTAATTTTGTATTAATGCATCAAAAACAGGGCCGTTGTTACTTTAAGGGGCGTCCAGGTTTCTGGTGGGTCCATAAAACAGTAAGTTTAGATTCTAGATTACATTTTTTTGCTTAGGCTTAGGCTTAGGAACACATTTTTGCAACGCTTAGGCTTAGGCTTAGGCTTAGAAACACATTTTGGCAACGCTTAGGCTTAGGCTTAGGCTTAATCTACTGTTACGCCCATTAAAGTAACATTGGTCAAAAAAAGCATAAAACCGTCAAAAAATTAGAATATTTGGTATCGCTACGTGTTTCAGGTAATCGTTAATTTGAACGCGATAACACAACGCGTGCTGGATAAATTCTTTTCTACACAGAATGTAGTAGCTACATTTTGTTCAATGTTCACTCTTGATATTCGCTCAGTCAAACTTTAGTTTTGTAGGAGTATATTTTACCAAAGAATTCACAAAGGAGCCGAATCCACGTTTGGGTTATCGGAAGCAATGCGCGAAATAATATTGGGTTTAGTGCCAAACAAATTTGCAAAACCGGTCAACTCTTAGATACTAAGGTAAACAGGTCCATGTAAAGATCAGGGGCGGAACGTATTTCTGTATCACTGCAATAGAGTAAGCTTAAACTTTAGACTATTTTTTTCGCTTAGGCTTGTTTACGCAGGTTTAGTCAATTAAAGCTTCAGTAGAAGTTGCTGAATTTCTTAGGTATGCTGGCTGGTGTAAAGGATTGGGGCGGAACAGTATTATGAGTATATTCGTAAGCCTTAGCCTTAGCCTATGCCTAAGCCTAAGCGTAAGAACGAGCATATTCCTAAGTCTAAGCCTAAGTCTAAGCCAAGCAAAAAATTACTCTAAAGCTTAAGCTTACTCTATTGCAGTCCCTCTAGAAAAACGTTCCGCCCCTGATCTTTACACGAGTCACAAGAAAATATAACAAATCGAAAGTAGGGGCTATAATTTGAAATTTAATTCAATATCCGAAAAGGCGTATTTTAGATCAGAGGTTGCTTTGCGTTCTTTTAGTTATTTTGACAGTTTTGTTAAATAATATTTTACTTTTTGACAGAAAAGCTCGTATTAAGCACCGAACTACGCTGGCATGTATTAATTGCTAGTGAAATACACATAACATAAGTAACAGAATAAGCAAAACACACCTAAAGTTGGTCTCAGACGGCCGACTTATAGCAGTGAATGATTAGAAAAGTTTGAACCCTAATTAAGTCTTATCTGAGTTGATAGCTTATGGCCGGCATAGTTACATTTTGTCCTGGTTAAAAAAATTGCACCTGCAACAAATATTGACATCGTAAAACTGCAAGTACTTGTAAGATTTCAATTTGGACCCATGTATAGAACAGGGCCGGAACAGTAGTATAAGCATATTCCTAAGCCTAAGCCTAAACCTAAGCGAAAAAAATTAGTCTAGAGCTTAAATTGGCTGTATTATAGCACCTCCGGAGAACGATCAGGCCCTGTGCTATACATGGACCTAAATTTGTGTAAACTTCTATGCTATTCGTCAATGATTTGACAAATTTAAAATTTCGGTAATAACTAAATTGTAGACCAATATATATATTAAAAACGAAACCATTTCTAGGTAAGTAATTAACTGAGACCTGGTCAAACCAGAATTCTGGCTACGATTGTTCAATTGGCTTATTTTTCAGGTCAAATGCGTAGATGACCGTTTTGAATTTCGTCTCTCTCAACGGCTTTATAATATTATTCCTCCGTACAAACAACTGTCTGATTTTATATCTTCGTGTCCAAGGAATTGCACGAAAGCTTGATGTAATTTTTGAGTATGCAAGATCTGCACTGTAAATTTCAGTGAGTTGATTTTAACTCAGAATGAGTTGAATCACTCAGTCTGAGTTAGGACATTCAGAACTCAGAAATTTGAGTTGATTCAATTCATTGTGACTTAATTGATCAACTCACTCAGAGTCAACTCAACTCGGAGTGAGAATCATCTCAACTCAGAGTGAGTTAATGTTTACTGATATTAATTCAGAAATAACCAACTCGCTAGCTGAATTGATTAATCAACTCATTGGAATTTACAGTGTGACAACATTTGAAGCTTCAAAAGCCAGTGTTAAATTTTGTATTAATCGGTTTAATATATTTTACGGTCTATGCTACTTTTAGAAGTGTAGTGTTATACACGACATTTAGGCTGTTTTTTGCTCTGGCTTAGGTTTAGGAATACGCTTAGCGTACTGATTGCTACTAAAGGTAACATTGGCCTGATACAGGATTTGTATTTTGTACATAAATTATAAATGATTTCTTCTAAAAGCCTATGTGTGAAATGACAAGACAGACTCACATTATATGACATATACGTACCTAAGACTATACACTTATATATAAAGCTAAAAATATATACTAGGTAAGGAAGGTAACTATTGAAAATTGTTAATAAACTCGACCGCATTTCCTATATAATCATGACAATTCGTCGCCCGACAACTCGTCGACCTACAACTTGTAATGCCAAATTACGTCTACTAGACAATTTGTCAAAAATGCAATTAAAGAAATAAAGCTAGGGTATCACGGAGAATTTCTCGCTTTGCCAGACCATTTCCAAAAAGGTTTCATTGTACAGTAGTATATATCCAAATTTGGCAGGAAATTTAGTAGAGGTTGCAAAATGTTCAATGACGAAACTATAAATTGCCAAATTTACAAATTCCAAACAGTAATGTTGAATTATATGGCGGACTCGCCTTTGCCAGACCATTTCCAAAAAGGTTTCAGCACTACAGTAGTATATATTCAAATTTGGCAGGAAATTTAGTAGAGGTTGCAAAATGTTCAATGACGAAACTATAAATTGCCAAATTTACAAATTCCAAACAGTAATGTTGAATTATATGGCGGACTCGCCTTTGCCAGACCATTTCCAAAAAGGTTTCAGGACTACAGTAGTATATATTCAAATTTGGCAGGAAATTTAGTAGAGGTTGCAAAATGTTCAATGACGAAACTATAAATTACAAAATTTACAAATTCCAAACAGTAATGTTGAATTATATGGCGGAATGCGTTTCCTGGACGAAACTACCGAAACATTCATCCGCATCATGCTTTAAGACTACAAAGCCTTGTATTTCCTAAAATTTACTCTAACCTGTACCATGCCGTCTACCAGCATAAAACGTTGTTTCATGCTGTGGCAAAGTTATGTTCCTCGCTGTCCGTGGGCTCTCGAACGAGTGCGACCTTTAAAAGTAAAGCTTACAATGTAAAGCAACGCTTACATACGTATTTTGGGCAGTGTTTCAGCATTTCAGTGCTTATATGTATATCTGAAGAGAAACATAGATATACAAATTAGAGATCAGGATATATTAATATAGTCATAGTCTTTTTTCATACAGAATATATTTTAGTCAGAATAACGTAAAACAACGGCTACGGGCCAGCGTTCTGCGCTTACGAAACTTGCCGAAGCCGGAGGTGACGCGAAATTAGGTAGTCAAAATAATGGTTAATTAGTAAATTTTAGCTAATGTCTGCAATATGTTGTTAAGTTGTCTGGTTTTACGCTAATTTCATGGCGAAATTTCGGAAATTCTTTCCTGAAAATTGTGATAAAAGTAAAACGATACGCGCTGAACAGATAAATTTTGCAAAATTATGCAAAATTTTTCTACAGAAATTGCCGGAACCTCCGGCAAAAATTCTACCGGAGCCGGAGCTGGAGGCCGATGGTCTGCCGGAGCCGGAGGCACACCTCCGGTTGTACCCTGGTTCCAGTATTTGTTTACATGTTTTGAATTTTGATACAAGGAAAAGTACATGAAAGTCAAAATTTATAAGTTCCGATAAGGACGAATAAAAATGACCTAATGAGAAAATCAAAACAAGTAGCGTTTCAAATGTTGCAACATCGTTGATTTACTTCATAGCAAAATATGTAATATTCATCAGGTTTAGTATACAAATTACACTTTGCTATTAATAATTCGGCCCATGTTACTTTAAATGGCGTCCAAACTTCTGGTAGATCCATAAAAAGTAGGTTTAGATTCTAGATTACATTTTGTTGCTTAGGTTTAGGTTTAGACTTAAGCTTAGGAACACATTTTTGCAACGCATAGGATTAGGCTTAGGAACACATTTTTGCAAACACTTAGGCTAAGGCTTAGGAATACGCTTAATCTACTGTTATGCCCCTTAAAGTAACATTGGCAAATAATTCGATAGTAAATTCCAAATTGTAGATATTGAATAATGTGAAGCTAATGCGTGCTCCACAATATCTCGTGTACACCGTGTGGAAAAATGCATCAGCAATTGTCGACGACTTACGCTAACTTAAAAACAGCAAGTTCGCATGTCCTTAAATTTTAAAGTTTTAAATTTTTAAAAAACCAAGTACAGCATCCAAAAAAATCGAATATTACTAATCATAGATTGCAATTTTAACAAATTTAGCAGCCGTTATTGACGATTTTCAAAAACACTAGTAGCTGTCGTTTGCTGCTCACAGAATTTCGTAGCAACTGATTTTTACGATTTTTGCTATTAGTTTTATTTTGAAATGCGAGCTTAGTTCAAATAATTTTTCAAAGACGACTACTTGTAATTTCTAAAATAAAAGTAGTTGTTGTTTGACAATTTTGAAAAACCTAGCAATAGGCTAAAACGTCAATAGCCGATGCATTTTTCCACACGGTGTACACGCGATATTGTGGAGCACGCATAAGACGAAACAATTTAAAATTACGTTTCACTGTGGCTTATACAAGCAATCAGTGCTGAAACGAAACACATTTTGATTTTATAGATACATATTTTTCTATTTTGCATCAAAAATGTCCCAAGTTAATTATACGAGCCTGTCTACTGCAAGACCATAGCACTGGAGTAGTTTTAGACCGGAAAACGTAGTTTTAGCCTTAAGAGTAACTGTATGTTTAAGTTTAGGCTTTGGCTTTAGGCTTAGTTGGCAAGCGTCTATTGAAATTTCACATTTTTATAGCAAATTAAAATTAATTTGGCTGTAATTTGTGTAGATTGTAATACTTGAAAGAGATTTGGTTACAAATGAATGATGCTTTACTTAAAAGCAATCATAATGATATTTGGACTAATATACAGCGAACTAAAAATGCTAAAAGCTGAAAAAATAAACGATTTCATAGTTGAGTCAACGGCAACCCAATAATTTGATACAGATATACTGTTTATCCAGTGTACCATTAACATATTAAGCCCCATCGATGTTAATGCGATTAGGCACCGCACCAGAGTTGCTGGCCAAATGGCTCTCTTCATTTTTCTGGTCGTTTCTGACCTTTCTGGTTCACCAAAACCACCGGGCAAACTTGCAATGAAAGCTAAGGAAACCAAAACCCCAATTGAGCTGATGAGTCGATGTTCCGCAGTGTAATGTTCCGATAGACTGTTTGGTTCGGGGCACGATTGTCGAGCAAGGGCATAAGCTTGCTCGGTATCGAACCCAAACACTTTCAAAACGATTTGGGTGGATTTGAACCACGAAACGGCTAACAGTGCAATTATCGCGTAATGGTAACTTTTGACTCGTTCCCACGGTAGGAGGTAAGTTATCGATCCGCCCAGTAGTCCTGAAATAAAAGTTTAGTTGAAATTTGAGTTAGAGTAGTAAACATACGCTTACAGTATTATGAAATGTTGAAATTAAACACAAATACTGACAAAATGTTACGGAACCGTGTCAAAAATACAAAACGTTTTTGCGTTTTTTTGCAAAATTGATGCTGAAATATCGCTGCGACAAAATAACGGTTTGCCATACCAGCGATTCATTTTAGCGTCTCTGCCCTTAATACGAAAAGGGTTCACGTTATAACTGGGGCAGCCTGGAACACGTCTTATCTATGTTGATTCAAACGTCACCATAAAATATTGTGATCTGAATAGCGGTTACGTGAGACACAGCGTGAATGTCACATGACATTGGCTTACAAATCCAACATCTCCAGTACACGGGTCATTGATGCGAATATCATATGATATTCCGAAATTCTACCGAATATCACATGATATGGTGCAGAACAATGTAATTTGTGCGCACTAATTATACAACGAAAAGTCAGATAATGTAGCTTGGAGTGCTTTTGAATACTGAATTAGCTTCTACGGCTCTGGTTACAAGAAAGCGGATTGGCTAAAAATCAATCTAAATTTGAAGCGTGATTTTGCACTGATAGCATGGGCACCAATCTGCTCTCAGAAGTGTGGGGGGGGCTCTTAGGCCAGTTCACACTTTCCAAGAAGCGATGATTGATTACGCCACAATTTGTTAAAGCGAACAATACAAGACTATTAAAACCATGATTAAAGCTTATAAGTGAAAAGTAAATTTTGTGAAAACAGTGTCTGCATTTTTCTATATTTGACTATCAGGCACCGATTTGTTTTAAGAGTGTGGGAAAAAACTTTTTTTGGTAAAATACGGCTGCTGAAAAAGTAAAAATAACAAAACCGGATCAGTACCATTCAGTCTTTGGCTTTGTAAAATTTTATAGATCCGTAGAAAATCACCCGTGAGATCCGAAAAAATGAAAACATCGAAGCAGAAAAAACAAAAATCTCTTGGCAGTTTGCACTACACAGGTCGGAACGGTAACAATAAAAGCCAACCTAAATCAGATTAACCGGTAAGTAATGTTACGATAACCAGGCAAATTTTGGAGAATATGAAATCAAGAATGTGTTCAAAGAAGATGTATTCATACAGTTTACAACTGTAGTGGCCAGTGTGCTTTCACAAAACGCAAATTGATTGAGAACCGACTGCGAACATTTAAAAAGCCAGAAATACTCGTAAAATTTGGTATCATGTGCATCAAGATGCAGCCGGAGGTGAAAAACATGCTGAAGCCAGAGCTGGAGGTTAACAAAACTTGCCGGAGCTGAAGGTGAGGTGAAATTAGGTAGATAAAATGATGTATAATTTGTTAATTTTAGCAAATATCTATTAAGTGTTGTTAAATCGTTTGGTTTTACGCTTATTGTTTTACAAAATCTCGGCATTTCTTTCCTCAAAATTGTGCCAAAAATTCAAAGAAACGCGCCAAACAGATAAGTTGTGTAAAACTAAGCAAAATTTTACTACCGAATTTGCCGGAACCTCTGGAAAAACTTCGACCGGAACCGGAGCTGGAGGTCGATTTTCTGTCGAAGTCGTAAGCAGATTTCAGTTTGTGCGTATTTCCGGCTGTAAATACCTCCAGAAAGTTGTATTTTAATGTTACACTATATAATTAATTTGTTCTGATAGCTGAATTAGATTTTCCAACCGTTCTGTAAGTTTGGCGAACGGTTACAAAGATTAATGCTAAGCTAAAACTGAACAAACAACACGTCGACTTACCAAGCAGTGCTCCAAACCCCAATTGGTGCAGAAAATTCGTTGCAAAATACAACCTTGACACAAACACACCACCGACGAGTATAGCGTAGATTACGGCGAACAACTTTTCGACGTTAGAACTTCTGAAATTACAGAAAACATTTTTAGACGACATGGCAATCAATGGCAACTCGGCGCCTGGCAACTTGTCGCTCTGCAGCTGCCGAAAATGGGACAGTTTAATTCTAAGCGTTAAACCTAAACCTGAGCCTGCGCGTAAAGTTTAACCCCTTCTCACATTGAGTTGCCTGTAGGCAACTCAGCGCAGTGTATATACGTTAAATAGCATATATCGCACCGTGTTTAACAATTGCAGCAAGTATACATAGTACTAAATCACCACAAGACGTGAGAGCCCCCTCGGGCTCGAGCGTCAAGCTCCTATAGCTGAGTGGTGATGGTATACGCCTCTCACTCCAGTCACTAGAGTTCGAATCCTAGCATAAAAGTAGGTCTCTGGCGAAATAGAAAATATTCATGTGAGAAAGGGTTAAATGTGTGTGACAAATCGACGGATCTGTATTGGATGACGACCGGCTGACAAATCTCGTTCAACGACTTGACCGGGCGACAAAGTGTAGCGATACCCGTTCAGTGATCATCACAAATCCACGTCCCATTTGTTTAATTGGAACAATTCTTTTCGGGTACGAAGGGGTTCACCACGTTATAACTGGGGCATCCCGGAACACGTTTTGTCCACGTTGATTCGACGTCAACATAAAATTTTGTGATCTGAATATCGGTTATGTAGACAAAATGTGAATGTCACATGGCATTGGCTTTACAAATCTCAGATCTCCAGAAATCATCGCATACAAACAGTCATATGTCACATGATACCGCGGGACATTTGTGGAAATATATGATATTCCGAAATTCTACGGAATATCACGTGATATTATGCAGTAAAATGTAATTTGTGCGCACGAATAATATAACGAGAAGTCAGATATTGTAGCTTTAAGCCATTTTGAATACTGAATTAGCTTCTATACGTTTTCCTAAGCCTAAGCTTCAGCCTAAGCCTTAGCCCAAGACTTAGCCTAAGCTATGCGTAACAACATGACTATCCAAAGCCTTAGCCTGAAGAGTCTCGGAGTAAGCCTAAGTATATGCCTAAGTAAAACAGATACCAAAGTTTAAGTTTACTGTATTGCAATCTGAGGAAATACGGTCAGCCCTTGATCTTTACATGGGTTCTGGAAGAAATGAAAAATAGTCATTTGAACGTCGGGTTCGGCTCCGGCAAATTTTGTTCACTTCCTGCTACAGCTCCGGCTCGGGTATTTTTCACCTCCGGTTGCACCCTGCAAGAAATCATTTCTACGTATTGCATACTTGTGCTGGAAAGTACCATCGCGAACAGCCAATATAAACATGATACCAACTGCGGACGCATGCATTATTTTGCAGGATGGATTCCCTAAAACAGCGGTATTTGTACAGTAAAACCGTTATGGATCACACTTTTTAGACCATACTGTGCAACAAAGCAAATAAACATTGTAAGCATGCGAGACAAGCTTGTCCTGGTGCATATGCAATATTTGAAATGCGAATTGTGTTTTACAATAGCAGACATCATACATGTCTACAAATATAGTCGACTACAATAGCAGTTGAAGAGGCGGGCTACGTGGCTTGTTAGTAGAGCGTTCACTTACGGATTCGCATGCAGACAGCTCCAGCAAACCTATGTATGGTTGCTGTTCCAGCTGCTTAATAAAAGGATAAGAAGTCCCGATTTCTGCTTAGACTAAACAAACATGAAGATTATCGAATATTAAAGTGAACGTTATGACAATGGCACACATTTTTCGTTTGGTTTTGCTCGAAAATTTAAGTGCTTTAAGTCGGAATTTAGAGGTATAATATATCGAAGTAAATTATCTACAAACTTACCATAGGTAACTTCACACTCTTGGCGAAATTTGTGTATTCTTGAAAATACGTCATTCAAGTTATCGTCTATGTCTGACGCGATCGCTTGCATCCAATATGGACGATTTCCTCTCAGTACTCTGAGAAAAAGAATAATTGGTTAATTATCAAATTAATTCTTCATTCATTAGTGATCTGCTGCGCCCCCATGTAAAGATCAGAGACGAAACGTTTTTCTGCTGGACTGCAATAGAGTAAGCTTATCTTTTGAAACCATTTTTTGCTTAGGTTTAATATGCTTAGGCGTATATACACCAATATTTACGGTTAGGCATAGGGTTTAGGCCTAGCAGTATGCTTATACTACTATTGCGGCCCTGTTCAATACATTGGCCCACAGAATGTTATCTGCTATTGTAATAGCGACGAAACGCGTTCCAGGTTGCCCCAGCTACAAAACGTGAACCTTGCATTAGGTTTAACCTTACGCTCATTGTTGCGCTTAGGCTTTAGGCGTAGGAATATGCTTATTTCACTTGCATTCTATTATATTATTGTTATTAGGCCCGTATCCAATACAATACTGACTGTGCAAAATCAAAACAATTTTAGGAGGAACATTCGCAGAGTTCATTTGACTGGCAAAATTTTTTTGTGAGGTACAAATTCGTTCTTACATCGATAAAAGCGTTCCAGCAACAGTTCCAACACTTGCAACAATCGCAACACGCAGTGGCAACTTGGGACGCAACAAAATCGACAATGGTAACACGTATAATATGATCAGTTGAGGATCACTGATTAGTCCAAGTGTTTCAAAAGCACTAATGATCGAAGGAGACGTGCCCAAAATTGATTGGACGCTTTCAATGCGACGCAGTGTCCACAAATGTGACGCGAAATATGACGTATTTGACGTCATTTTTGTTATCGTTTACATATTATTTAAAATTATTGTGCACTGTAAATTCCAATGATTTGATTAATCAACTCAGACGAGAAGTTTAGTTGTTTCATGAGTTAACAACAGAAAACTTTATCTCACTCTGAGTTTCGTTGATTCTTACTCTGAGTTTGAGGTGATTCCGGGGAGTATAATTAAATTATGAATGAGTTGAATCGACTCAGAATTCTGAGTTCTGATAGTCCTAACACAGACTGAGTGATTCAACTCATTCTGAGTTAAAATCAGCTCACTGGGATTTACAGTGCGTCGTTTCTGTTCAAAATATGAAAATTGTACCAATGTTTGAACGAAACATGTGATAGTCGACACTGTAGGCCTTTTTGGTTACTCACCAGTTGACGTTCGTTCATAAACAGGTTAGATTTTGTAAATGTTTGCATATTTAAGCTGCTCATGATTTCCTCTGATTATTCCAAGCACAAATTTGATTGTTTAAATATGACATTTTTCTGGTACTACGCCTAAGAGTACCTTTATGGCCGAAAATTGTTTTGTCATAAAGTTAGGCAATACATGATAAATTGGTTGCGAAACTGAGTTGAATGATGTTAAAATTAACGCAATCATGGAACTGGTTCGTCATGGTCAAATAAGTAATTGGCTGGTACCTTAATTCGTTAGCAACGTGACTTTTTGACCGTAACCCTTAAACCATTGGTCCAATCATGAAAAAATTGACTACGATTAAGCTCAACAAAACTGCATCAAATTATCTAAAACATTAAAAAAAGTAGAACTTTTAGAATATTCAAGTTCTTTGAAATTCACAATTGAGACAAGGCAGCCTAAAATTGTAAAATAAAAACTATCAGATGGATCGAAATTTTTAAGATTTCGGATAAATTTTGTAATTTATATTTCATTTCGAACAATTGCAGCATATCTGCGATGAAAAATTGCCAGATATATACGTGATTTATAATCTAATTATGAGGAGCATGAAAATAACGCAAGTTCGTTATTTCTATAACGGCAACACAAGCGGACACCGATTTTTACCAGAAACGGATATGAATATCCGGTTACACCTTGTTTCGCACTTGCTGCGTTGCAGTGTTAATATATAATTTCCTACAACACTAAAATATTATAACTGCAGCCGGCAAACGATAAAACAAAACCGAAAACACAGAAACTGTTTCACTGAAAAAGCCAGCTGTTGCGTCCTGAGAAGTTTACCAAAATATACAACTGTGTTTTCAACCCAAAAGCGGATGTGAGCTTTATCGGGAAATTAAAGCTAAATCATCATAATGTAAACAAATTTACATTTTATGGTAAAAAATACATTTTGGCAGGCCACCCAAAGTTGTTTTCGCTTTTACTGTAACCGCCTGTGCCAAAGAAAATTTTTATTAATAAAGCAACTGTTTGTTGTTTTTCTTATCAATTGAAACCATTTTCGCTCACAACACATGATTCTCTATCAGCCAAAAAGTCGATTCGGCAACGATAAAATGTAACCTGCACTGTAAATTCCAATGAGTTGATTAATCAATTCATTTAGCGAGTTGGTTATTTCTGAATTAATATCAGTAAACATTAGCTCACTCTGAGTTGAGTTGTTTCTCACTCTGAGTTGAGTTGACTATGGGTGAGTTGATTAATTAACTCAGAATGAATTGAATCAACTTAAAATTCTGAGTTCTGACAGTCCTAACTCAGACTGAGTGATTCAACTCATTCTGAGTTAAAATCAACTCACTAAAATTTACAGTGTGCAGTATTGTAATCCGAAATCTCGTCGACTTGATAATACTTTTCGCCGTATTTTAAGTTTCGATTAGGCTTAGGATTATGCTTTATGCTTTGACGCTGTTAGTATGACAAGTTAACGGATAACGAATTGGCGTGATTCGTACTACAAAACAAATTTTTAGCGGTGACGTACTTCAAAGTGTGGCGGATTTGCCGTCCGTCGTATAACCACACTTAACAAACCAAAAAGCGACAAGGCTGGGGGTAGATAATCCAAGGCTCCCAGCATCAAGATGAGCCTCTCATTATAAAAGTATCAACCAGTTGCGCCGCAGCCAAGGTTGGAACCAATCTGGGCCAAGGCCCGACGGGCCCGGGCCCACATTTTGGGTCCGCGAGCCTAAGCGCGCCGGGACCGGGCCGTCAACCGGAATAAATCGCAACAGTTTCCTACGCCAGAGCATAAGCCTTTAATAGTGTTTAATATTTTTATTGGTCATGTAAATAGCTTGTATACATATCGTTATAACATCAGGACATTTTTCAAATCAAGCCTGATTCTTTTGCTTTTGATGTGATATATGGGTGGACCAAAGTTCTGCAACTGGTTCCGTGACTGATTTCAGAGTAATGGTGACATCAAAAAATCATTAAACGTTATCTTCAGTTTCCATCAAGAACCGCCGTAATGTTGTATAATTAACCGGTGACTCAGTGCGACACCCAACGGCGGAGATCCAAGAATTTGTGACGGTGAAAGGGCTGGCAAACGTTATGAAACGCAAAAATTGTAAGGTTAACCCCTTATCATTTTGTCACAAAAAAGTGTATGAGAAAAAATAAGGTTCGTTATCTTTTCTCCAAAACATTTTCGAAGAGACATGAGACTAAAATTTTCATGGTTTTGTTTTCGGTTGGACGTTTTGCATGGAAACGTTTATATTCTCTCACGACCGATTGACATGTATGACATGTACTTGATGTGTAACCACAATACCATTTGTTTGATGTTTTGTTTTGTGCTGTAAAAATAGGAATTTTGCGGACCCGGTCCCATACAGGCCGGGCCCGGGCCACGGGTGACGGACCCGGGCCCTAAAAAACTACGAGAAGTCGAATAAATGTGAGAGCAGGGGCGTAGACAGGGGGACCAAAGACGCCTTGACCCCAGAATGGTTTTAGAAAAATTCTATTTTTGAAATTGACACTATGATTTCTCAGTATGTTTCATTCACACACACACACACGAGTTGTTGCTGTTTTTCTCCTCTGAACCGACACTGCATTATAGAAAATGTATTTTCTCGCGCGTTGTTGTGTGTAGTGACTGTTTTTGTACGATTAACACAACGTATTAAAGTGTTTGTACGGCGCAAATGAAAATCCTGGCTACGCCCATGTGTGAGCAAACACGATGCTTAATTCGGTTTTGAAAATGCACGGTTGATGGGTTTTTACGGATAGCCACGTGATCCATGTTCTTTAATAGCGTAAATTCCCACGTTTTGTCAGCGGCGTAGCCAGGATTTGATTTTGGGAGGCAGTAACTTCAGGAAATATTTTTTAAAAAACTATAAAACCTAAAACACTGTTTTAAATTTCGAAAGCCCACTTGAAGTGCATTTTAATTTGCTACAGAAATTTGGAATGAGGATATATTGTCTCGGTCTCTCCCATTGCATAAACCTCTTATGGTCTGAGCAACGTATATATGAAAAAATCATATTGATTTTTTAGATGCAAATTGCCTTGTCCATATCGTTATGGATGTGATTGTTGTTCCCGAATATATTTAGATCTTATGCGGGGTTCACCTTAGAACCGTTGCAGCTTGGGACACGATGTGTTCTTATTAGACTATTGGGTAACATTTTGTCTGATTGTAAACCCCATATTGTATTAAAACATTCGTATTTGTCTGCTATTATAATGTGTAGGTCACTGTTTGTTCTTCAATATCATATGATATTCGAGGTATTGTCTTCGAATATCATATGATACATTTTCAAATGTCTGCATGCTTCAGGTAACATATCCAAATTGTCCTGTTGAATATCATAAGATACTAGAATGTAATATTTGAATTTTTGAATTATGAAGCTACGGTTGTAACTGATTTTGTGTCGGAAACGTTTTGCAGGCGTGTAATCGGAATTTAAAGCACATCAGCGCCTCTGCCGTTCAACTTTCCATAAGCCTAAGCGTAAGTATGAGCTTATACCTAAACCTAAGCCTAAGACTAAGCGTAAGAATGAGCTTATACATAAACCTCAGCAATAGACTAAGCTGCAAAAATTAGTCTAAGCTTACGCTTACTGTATTGCAGTTCCGTAGAAAAACTCTAAGCGCACTATCTTGAATATACATGTAGTTTTGTACTGCATACAAATGGTGAATTGTGTAATCCCTTTTAAGAATTGACTAAACGCGACTGGTGCAAAGCTGTTCAAATTCAAACGGTGCAAATCGAAAATTAAAAAATTAATTTTTAGTTGAATGAATTAAAACGAAAATTTAAAGGAAAGGAAATATTTAATTTTTTATAATATTTTAATTTTTTTCTGTGATCTTTTGTTGTGACCGAACCTGCAAATATCATATATTAAATCCTTGAAATTAAAAACATCTATTTGACATTTCGCAGTTGGTTTAATTGGTTACTATTTAAACTGTAAACGCTGACATTTCCGTTCAAAATTTCTGCAATTTTAAATTGTATTGAATTACTTATATATCCAAAAATACCTGGTGTTTTTGCTATTTTAATATTATTGCTAAATACTAAAAATGTAAGTAATTTTTAATTATTTTTGCATTTCAACTGTTATCAAGTTTCAGTCAATGAATTCAATGGCAGTCCCTTGGGTTCGAGTCGATTACAATGACCACTCAGATATTGGAGCTTGACCTGCGATCCCTCGCTGCAGACGGGTCTGGGGATCAGGCGACAGCCTTCAAAATATGTGTCACCTTCACCGTAACAACGCTAAACTTGTCATTCACACGTTACGGTGTGTTGATTGCGCACCAAATAAAGTCCACGCTGTTCTACTGGAACTGTATAAACGTCTGTACCGTCTACTATACTTACGATTTGTCCCCTGATGACATAGCTAATAAGCGGACATTTATGAGTTTAGCTCAACGGTGTGCGGACAAAATTTGTGTGACAATAACGGTGTAGCTTGCTTAAAGTTTTAAATGTTAGTTCTTATATATAACATATATTTTAAAAGTAGATAATATATACGGAATAAATTATAATGATTGTAAAAGTTCAGTTCTGAGAGCTGCACTGGGGGTACATTTGTCATCATAGCAATATTTTGCAATTTCCAACGTTGAATGCTAACTTATCTCAATCTAGAACACCAAAGTTATTGTTTGCGACGCGCACTTGCATTTTATAACTAATAAATCATTGATAAAAACATACGCACAGTTTAAATATTCTGAAATCACGACTTTCTGGTAAACAGTTGACGTGTGCTATACCATGGTTGTGCAGTATCCGAACGTTTGTTTTTAGTCTGTAAAATACTTTCATCGGACCTAGTCGGCTTGCTGTAAAATTTGTTTTGGTATCGAATTATTATGCAAATATTCAGGAACTTTATTCGCTGTGCTGATTCTTTTGTTTTAGATATACATATACTGCAATTCACCATTCCGTCGTTCGTGCCACGTCGGCTACAACATAATGCAATGTTAATCAATTCGAAAAATATAGTATTGTATAAGTTGCATAAAAACACTGTACCGTACATACAGTAGTCATATCAATAGCTATGTAGACATTTTTCGCTACGAACAACGGTATCAAAATGTCCGCTTTTATAGTTGTACTAGAGGCGGACATTTAGTTGGCTAACTATACTGTCGGACGTTGCGTATGCGCAGAGTAAAGTTTGTAACGTGTGACTGACAAAAAGAACCGATTTGCTAGCTGAGTTGATTAGTCAACTCATTAGAATTTGCGGTGTATACGGCATATATTTATTTTCCGTACACAGTTTGCAATTTAGTAATTTTTAAAAAATATTTTAACATTTTAAAATAGCCCCATATATCGCGTAATAATTTTGTGTTATAATTTCTCGTAAGACAGTCAAATTGTTAAAATCTTTTGACCCGAAATTCAGTTTGATTTATGCGTAAGAACAGTAGTTTTATACTATAATTTGAGCGTTTTTATTTCAAAGCTTTATTTTAAATTTTATTGCTTCAGGAATCGTCTAATTTTGTATTTTGTCCTGGCTACAGTTTGTGTCACTTACGTATCAGGTAAGCTAGTAGTTTAAACTTAAGCCAACGAATAGAACAGGGCAACAACAGTAGTTTAAGCATATTCCTGTACCTAAGCGTAAGCGTAAGAATTATCATATTATACTCAAGCCTAAGGTTGAGCCTTTGCAAAAAGTAAGTCTAAAGGTTAAGCTACTTTATTTGCATTCCCGCAGAAAAACGTACCACTCCTAGTCTAAAACACTAATTAACGTTAACTTAAATTATTTCTTGGTTTATTGTAAAACTTCTGAAGCTGATAATTTCATATTTTATGAGCCTAATGCCCGTTTACCAGATTGAGACTCTCGTTTCATGTAAAGATCAGGGGCGGAATGTTTTTTTGCGGAACTGCAGTAGAGTAAGCTTAAGCTTTAGACTATTTGTTTGCTTAGGCTTAGGCTAAGGTATAATATGCTCATTCATACACTGTTTTTGACGGTAAGATACAACTATTCTGAAACTGTTTGTCACATATTTTATGAGCATCAATTTGATTTGAACCAAAAATGTGAAACTTATCAACAAAGTTCCCTGCCAATCTTCTGATCTTAATACACAATAAGGTTGGATTTGTATGTGTGATTCAGCTGGAAAAATTATATTCTAGTCAAAAACCATTGAAACTTTGTTATTTTTCAACCCCGAACATAATAACTTTAGCTTTTCATAAATACTAAAAATCTTCAATCCTTCAAATATTCGTTGCGTTTTATCGCCAGTCATTCGTAAAATCAAAATACCACCACAATTCGCTTTGTAATTGAATTAATATGTTTGCATAATTCTACGGTTTATAGATCCAATTTCAGTATGTAACAGCAAGAGTCAATAATATGGTGGTCAACTGCACACAGAACTCAGTTAAACCTAAATCAAGATTACAATCGAACAATGTTTGCACTGTGTATCGCAACAGTATTTGCCTGCGTTCAAGGTTTCAACACCCCCAAATGAGCGGGGGGTAAGGGAAAAATGCAACGCGTGCCTGGTACATTCGTTTGTACACAGAATGTACCCAGTTGCACACTCTTGTTGACACAATTATCGACTCTTGGTAACAGTAATTGTCAGCCGTGATTAACATTGTTCTGAGGCAAAACTGCCGTTGGTCTGATAAGAGTGGAACCATGATGCTCACTGTGTGCGTACATAGTTGTATGGTACCCGACAATAGTAAACGCCATTAAAATAAGACAAATTAGGCACTGCCCGGGCGTGTAGTCAGAGAGTGACCAGGAAAGCTAAAGCCCCTCTTAAAAATATTACTAACTCTAGAGAATTTTTAAAATTGCCTGCAAATCATCACAAACATTTGTATGCTGCTCCTAAAAAATTTTGAACTCCCCCTTGCAAGGTGGGCTGGCTACGGGTTTGATGCTGCCTTAACCTTTTTGGTTTTAAAAATTACATAAATTATGTTGCGAACCATTTCATAGGTTCTGTCAGTGTGATACATCCGCAAAAAGCTATTTTGTAGTAATGTTTAAAATAATCATTTTAGGCTGTTTTACCGATTGCGGAGCAGAAAAAGGAACTGATCCAAAGGATTTGACGGTGGAACAACTCCAGTGTGCAGCGCCGTGTGCTCAGAAAGCGGCTGCAGGTTAGTGAAGTTTATAATATAATTGTTCACGTTTGCCTGGTTTTTTAAGCTACTTTTAATGTTTTTAACCGTTGGGTAAGGATATATTATTGAAGTTCCACAAAAGCACAGCTTAACTGCTGCGCAGATGTCAAAATATACCGGTTTCCAGATTATAAAATTGTCGATGTTTTAGCAAAGTTTAGTTTGTTTGTTGTATACCTTTAAAATAAGCCTAAAAACCTAAAAATAAGGCAAACCGAAGCAAAAGAATGAGTTTATACTTACAACCTAATTATAAGCCTAAGCCTAAACTATACCTGAACAAAAAGTTATTTTCAAATTCAAATACGCCCAAGACGTAAAATTACACAAAAAATTTTAATTAGTTAAAAACTTTAAAAACCTTTAAAATATTAGCTAAACCAAGAGTGAATAACCGCCCTTAGAAAAAATAGCCAATATACGGAACACGGTCGTAACAGTAGTATAAGCATATTCCTAAGCCTAAGCTTATAAGCCTAAAGAATACACCTACTCCAAAGATTAAGTGATATTACGTCTAAGAAAATTAGTCTAAAGCTAAAGCTTAAATTAATACGATCCCACGCAAATGTGACCTTCCTGGATCAATATGCAACTACTTGACTTCTGCACGGTCTAAAAATGCACCAGCACGTGCAGTGTTTTTGTTCCACCGGCCATATTTTGACGATGTAGACGTCAAATTAAACGCACGTCAAATGCGAGTTAGAATTAATGTTCGTTTCTACTCAAAATAACCCAGTTGCACACTCTTGTCCAAAAGATATGATCATACAGTCGTACCTTCAACGAACTTGCTACAAAATCTGAACACCAACACTTAATACTTAAAAATGAGACAATTTTATGTTGTTTTGAAGTAAAAGTCTATGAATACTTTAGTAATATTTCAGATTGCGGGAAAAACTGTGATACCAACCCAGATGATAAATCGTCATTCACGAATGAAAAAAAGAAGTGTTTCAATTTATGTATGAATGAAAAACTTGTTTAATTGATGAAGCCAAAACGGCTACTAGAAGCATTTTATGATAAATACTACTGTTACGGCCCTGTTCTATGATGGAGACTATAAAAGCAAAAACAATTATTAAATGAAATTAGAAACGTTTCGGACAATTTATAGTTTTTGTAGGGTGTAAAGACAGAAATTGCAAATGCCTACAGAAATAAATGCGGTTTAGGGGCCGCTTCGGCTGCTAAGCTTGGCCCATATTCTCAACTGTGCGTAGCACCTATCACCAGTTGATGGTAGGTCTTGTAACTTTCGAACCAATGAATGCTAAAGCTCAAATTTTAGCATATTTTTCGCATATGATTTGCTCTACCTTTGTGACAATTTTGAGTTCAATAGCTGCAGCAGTTTGTGAGTTTGAAAACCTATTACTAACTGATGATATACACATTTGAGAATATGGGCACTTGAAAGCTAAGTTTTTATGTGCTTGTACGTACAGAGATATGTTCGCGATTGGAGTAAACTGGGACAATAAAGAAAGATGTGTCCTTGAAACCAACAAAATGACATAATTATAGTTTTGTCGCTCATTTTAGGCCTTCTTTATTACGATTTTTATAAACGACAAATTGGTTAAGTAATTGCTAAGCAATTGCTTCAGGTGTAACATTAACCCTTTACTCATAGAGTATAGTATGAGCAACTAAATACAATAACGTACGAGCAATACACATACTGTGAGCAGTGTGTAACATTTATAACATATATGCGTAGTGCAAAATCTCTACAAGACGTGACAGCCACCTCGGGCTCGAGCGTCAAGCGCCTATAGCTCAGTGGTCATCGTAAACGCCTCCCACCCGAGAAACCGGGGATCGAATCTTACCTTGAAATTATATCTCATATAAAACTGAAAATATTCATGTGAGAAAGGATTATTGAAAAAATTCTCTGTATCTTTAAATACGCATTAGCAGGGTTTCAGAAATCCGATCATGATCGTAAATATGTCAACGTAAAAGTAAGTTTTTTCAGTAATCTTACCGCAACATCAGTCAAATATGTCTACCTGGCCTGTAGCCAGGCTCAATACCTAAACCAAAACAATTATACAAAGGGACATTCGCCGAGTTTACTTGACTTGCAATCGGCATTAAACATTACTTTGAGGGGCTAAATTATTTTTGTGAGCAACAAATTCGTTCTTGTAAAAGCGTTCCAGCAACAGTTGCAACACTTGCAACAATCGCAACACGCAGTGGCAACTTTGGACGCAACAAAATGAACAATGGCAACACGTATAATATGATCAGTTGAGGATAACTGATTAGTGCAGGTGTTTCAAAAGCACTAATGATCGAAGGACACGTGCCCAAAATTGATTGGACGCTTTCAATGCGACGCAGTGTCCACAAATGTGACGCGAAATATGACGTATTTGACGTCATTTCTGTTATCGTTTACATATTAATATTTAAAATCAATTTTGTTGTTTCTATTCAAAATGCTATGAAAATTGTATCAGAAGTTTGGACCAATGTAAAGAACACGGGCGGAACAGTATTATAAACATACCTAAACCTAAGCCTAAGCCTAAGCCTAAGCCTAAGCGTAAGAATTAGCATATTCCTAAGCCTAGCCTAAGCCTAAGCCTAAGCGTAAGAATTAGCATATTCCTAAGCCTAGCCTAAGCCTAAGCCTAAGCCTAAGCCAAACAAAAAAATAGTATAAAGCTTAAGCTTACTCTAATGCAGTCCTACAGAAAAACGTTGCGCCCCTGATCTTTACATGGGCCGAAGTTTGAAAGAAACATGTCATAGACGACATAGGCAATACATGCTAAATCGGTTGCGGAACAAGTTATCAGGTAACGAATTGGCATAGATTCGTACTACAAAACAAATTTTGAGTGGTGCGGTACTTTAAAGTATGGCGGATAGCTGCCCGTCGTATAGCCACACGCAACAAACCAAAGAGCGACAGGACTGGGGGTGGAAAATTCAAGGTCCAGTTGCGCCGCAGCTTTATCTAAAAGCAGGGAGCGCATATGCTAGAGGGAAATATTTCCCACGATCCACAGTGGCGTAGCCAGGATTTGATTTTGGGAGGCAGTAACTTCACGAAATATTTTTTAAAAAATTCTAAAGTCTAGAACACTGTTCTAAAATTCGAAAGCCTACTTCAAGTGCATTTTAATTTGGTACATAAATTTCAAACGGGGATATATTCTCTTTGTCCCTCCCGTTGCATAAACCACTTACGGATTGAGCAACGTATAATGTGAAAAAAGTCATAGTGATTTATTGATGCAAATTGCCCGGTCCATATCGCAATGGATGTGCTTGTTGTACCCGATTATGTTTCGATCTTTACGTGCCAATGTATAGAACAGGGTCGTACCATAAGTAAAAGCATATTTCTAAGCCCAATCCTAAGCCAAAGCGTAAGAATGAGGTTATACCTAAACCTTAGCAAAAGACTAAGCTGCAAATATTAGTCGAAGCTTTACGCTTACTGTATTGAAGTCCTGTAGAAAAACGCTAAGCGCACCATCTTAAATGTACATGTACATTTTGTAGTGCATGCAAATTGTGAAATGTGCAATCAATTTTAAAAATTCACTCTTCGGCTTAGGAATATGCTTATACTACTGTCACGAACCTGTTCTATATATTGGCCAGCAGTCTAAACCTTCAAGCTTACTCTATTGCAGAAAAGTGTAACGTTTACAGAAAAGTAAAACATGTCTATGTGTTTCAATGATTGTATGAAAGACGTCATGGTTTAATTGTCAAAATAAAAACACTACTAAAGTACTTTTTCTATTTAATATTTGAAATTTGGAAAACATTCAGCGAAAAAACACGGCGAATTGAAAATTGTTAAGCAAAAAATTTCGCTGGACAAACAAAACTTTTTATATATTGCTAGTAAATGTCCAGAAACAGCGTCTCTGTTTTGTACCCGACCAGCTATGATTTATTAGGGTTGCGCTATACTTGACGTTCGACGCCGGTCCGTCACGCGTTCGGCGTCGTCCGTCACCGACCGTCATCCGTACGGCGCCGTCCGTTACCGTTCGTGCCATACGTTGACGGACGGCGCCGAACGTCATCCGTACGGCGCCGTCCGTTACCGTTCGTACCATACGTTATCGTACGTGAGTGATTTGCGCACTATCCCGCACGGTGACGGACGGCGTCGGGCGGTACCGTGTGGGAGACGGACGGCGTTGGACGGTACGGTGTGGAGTGACGGACGGCGTTGGACGGTACCATGTTGGTAACGGACGGCGTTGAACGGTACCATATGGGTGACGGATCGCGTCGGACGGTACCGTGCGGGTGACGGACGGTACCGTGCGGGTGACGGACGGTACCGTGCGGGTGACGAACGGCGCCGCACGTTAAAGAAGTATAGCGCACATGGTTGGGCTTAAAGTGGCACCCTCGTCATACTGCTGTAAAGTAGAGTCGACAATCAGTATATATTGATTCCCTTCTCAAGTTGTTTACATGGCATTGTTTGAATCTTTGATGTTCAGCTCGTAAAAGTTTAGAATGCAGAAGTTCAAGCATCGACACAGCTTCAGCCGCTGGAATTCGCTGACTCGGATGTGGACGCCAACATTTAAGCATAAGCGCATAAACCAAATGACAAATTTTGTCGTTTGTTGCCATATTTGAAATTTCGTCATGGCTGACGCGCTCAGAGACAGATTTTCTCGCCAATTCAATCTGTTTGAGCCGATCACCGCTTTGGAATAAGCGGAATGGTTCTGGACGCGGAAGTAGTTTGGATTGTCGAATGATACTGCATACTTGAGCGTTTGTATATTCTGCCCATGGCGTTTGACCCCGTGAGAAAATTTCCCACAGTACAACTCCAAAGCTCCACACGTCTGATGCGGCGGTAAATTGTTTTGATATCAGACATTCCGGTGCAAGCCATCGTAAAGGCAACATTTCACCATGTTGTATATCTGACATATTTACCGAATCGTAGTAATTGTTAATTTTAACACCAGAATCACGAGCTGAATCCAAATTGAATATGTCTTCAGAGTTTATACTGGATTGATTTTGCAACCTTGGTCTCATATCTTCGGATGGTTTGGTCGGCGCCGTTGTAACTCGTGCCATGCCAAAATCAGCAATTTTCACAACCCATGCTGGATTGCGTGAAACCAAACAATTTCGTGCTGCAATATCCCGATGTACCATTCGATTCGCGTGCAAATATGACAAACCTGACGCAATTTGACGCGCAAATGTCAACATTTCAACAGCGCCAATTGGAGGCATATGCGCGTGCCGTCGAGAAAATTTATTGATAATTTGCGGTTGATTCGGACAGAATTCAGAATTCGATGCTTGACTACAATTCTTCGCCAAAAGTTCGTTCAGGTTTGACCATTTTTCACCGGTTCGACACGTCGTTGGTTTGTGTTCACACCATTTATTGGTTGATTTCACGTTTTGAAGTTTAGGTTCGCTATTCAGTAGTCCACCAGGATTGGTTAAGTCCATTGGAGTATTCTTCAAGTCGAATGCGGCCAAGTATTGCTGACAGCTGCCAGAGTCGTTCTGACGATTCCGTTCGTTGGTGAGATCTTGTTGTTGTAAAGCCGTATGTTTGAGCAAACTTTGTAGATCACCACAATTCATGTATTCGAACACAAGTTGCTCGCTACCGTTCAAAGATGAGCTCACACCGAGCAAGTTGACAATATTTGGATGTTGCTTTAGTCGAGTCAACATTTTCAACTCATTCCTGATCAACAAATCAAAGGTGTCGGTTTTGCCGCATTTCAACGCAACTACTTCTGGCGCGTTATCATCGACTTTAGACAGGATCGATTTTGGTTTACTGAATGTTCCATACGATGGAACCGCGTCGGCCCATCGAGCGATGTAGACATTACCAAATGCCCCCTCGCCAATCAACCGCCCAATCGTAAGTGACCTTGGCGAAATTTGAACCAACCTTTGATTGCTTCTACTGGTATCTTCCATAACAACAGCTAATTCGCTTTGATGCATTTCAATGCTGGTATGGTTCATATTTGAATTCGTAATCAGGGTTTCATAATCGTCATCTTTATAATCATTGCATCGTGGGCATAATTTTAGACCAAGTGTAGCTAAATCATGCTTTAGACGTAAATATAGCAAATACCAACCAATGTTAATAATTAGCATAGTAATTGCAATTGATGCAATTAGTGCAATATCGTCAACTGCGTTGCGTGCACTATTGCAGTATGCAACACAAATGTTTATGGCTGATTGTGCAATTAATTGTTCAGTAGACATTTTGATATGTTAAGAAATACTAAAAGCGTTTTAGTAATTGCTAAAATACGCGATGCTAAAGCGTGTTTCTGTTATTATTTTTTATTGCGGTCAAATTATCTATGGTTATAAAAATTAAACATTTGCTAAATTTTAAATTGTTATCCTTTATACGTTAATTATAACCAAAATTTAGTTAAATTTTAAAATTATGGTCAGTAATTAAGCATTGAAAACTGGTTGTTTTGGTTTCGTTTCGTAATTGACTTGTATGAATCGATGAGTGAAATAAGCTGGTCAAAACTGGCTTCTGGTTCGTGAAAATGAGGTAAAAGTGACGCGATGACAGCGAAATTTGCCGTATTTGAGCAGAATGTTAAACCCGATTGTATACAATAGAGAGCAATTAACAAATCATAATATCACAGCCGATTGGACGAGGTAGTCGTACCTTTTTGCAAACAATTGTGGTTGCCTTTATAACGATTACATAATGTGTTAAGATAACGTAAATTTTCTTAACCCTTTATCACATGAATATTTTCTATTTCATCTGAAACCTTCTTTTATGCTAGGATTCGAACTCCAGTGACTGGAGTGGGAGGCGTTTACCATCACCACTCAGCTATTGGAGCTTGACGCTCGAGCCCGAGGGGCTTTCACGTCTTGTGGTGATTTAGTACTATGTATACGTGTTGCAATTGTTAAACACTGTGCGATATATAGTATTTAACGTATATACATTGCACTAAGTTGCCCATAGTCAACTCTACCTGAGAGGGGGTTCAAAAAAGTATTATATTTCAAAATAAGGTCCCTGATTCTAAAATGTGTGCAGCACCTATCACCTGTTGGTGATAGGTCCTGTAACTGTCGAACCAGTGAATGCTGTGGCACTAAATTCACATGCTTCGCGTATCATTTGCTCTACTCCTGTACTAATTTTAATAAGTTCAACAACGGCAATAGTTAGTGAGTTTGAAAACCTATTACTTGTTCGTGATCGACGGCGAATTTATGGAAGGGCCTGTAGTCCTTCAGCCCGCCTCTGTATGGTACTTGAGTAATTTGCGTACGATACCGCACCGTGACGCACGGTGACGGATGGTGCCGTTACGGGTGACGGACGGCGACCGGAAGTCATCAAAAGTATACCGCTACCCTAACAGGGTTGACGTTGTAACAACCCTATCTGGAGTTACATTTTGTCCTTAATAGTGAAAGGCTATAATTTAGCCTTGATGTCAACAAATTTGTATAAAACCAAACGCATCCGTGTTCTTATGTTTGGCACAAAAATTACACATTTAACGTTATTTTTTTGCGGAAACCAGAATCTCTATCCACTGAGCATCGGCTTTGTTTAAAATATTTTTATGCTGACGTAGTAGACTTCAATCGACTGCTCCATCTCCAATTCTAGGAATAAAATACAATGAAAATCAACGATACAGCTTTCATTCCTAAAATGTAGATATAGAAATAACGAGAACGCATATTGCTCTACCTGTCAACGTTAAAGAATTTTTGTCTAAGTTTGAGAGAGAGAGAGCTAAATTTCATTGGCTGTGTATTCAGAATGGTTTTTTGAGTGTTGGCACCAACAATTTCTAAACCTTGATATATATATATATATATATATACATATATATATATATATATATATATATACATATATATTGAACAAGAACCGACCACAACATGAAAATCTACAAAAAAACTCAAAATATTGATTTCGAGGTAAAAAAATTGATTTCGAGATAAAAAAAAGAGACGCTTCTAAGACTAACATTGAGCTATCTGAACGACAGCTTAATGTGATGTTTGCTTCACTGACGCTGGCTTAATTCGGTTCAAGTATGATGTTTTTTTAATTCAAGCTTCTTGAATAAATTCAAAAAGTCTAAATTCAAAACCGCTTATCAGCATGGTTTCAGAGTGGCCAATAGAAATGCATGTGCA